>OY856412.1:351295456-351617956 GCA_963693085.1 Alisma plantago-aquatica
TTTAATCTATTCTTGTGAAAAGTAATTAGGGCTCATGAGAAACTTATGTTTCAATTTTGGCCCTGTTTGAACAATGTAGAAGCAATATTTGCTTATTTTGGACTAAAGTGCAAATTACCCAAGTTGAGGGGTTAAATTACAAATGCTGCATGATAAGATGTTCCAAATGTATTGAAGCATCATGAGAATTAATATGATTCAAAGCTATGTCTTGTGGTAGCCTGAGTACCAAGGAAGAGCTGATAAAGCAATGTTTGTGCATTAAAACCTAGTTTTGGTGTAAAGTGCAATTTACCGAAAACCTAGGGTTTAATATGCAAATTAACACTTTAATAAGGTCCTTAATGCTTTTTGGCATCATGTAGAGCAAAGAAAATGAGAGGGGCGCCTCATTTGAATTAAGTTGGAGGAGAGAGAATCTTGATATTAAAATAATCAATATTTAATCCTAATTGAAACCCTAATTCAATTTAGGACAAAAATGAATGTATTAATTAAAGGGCCTTCAACCAAAATTAAAACGGTTGGATTCAGATGTGTATGTGACGTCCTTGAGCCTTGCAAGGACCACAAAAATATCCAAGGGAGTGGATAACTCACACACAATTTTATAAGAAAAAGAAATATCCACTCACATATGGATATTAATATAATATGAATTGAGGTGCTTAATTTGCTTTTCTTTAAATCATGGATAATTGAGAGTAATAAGAGGCGAAAAAGATAGCCTCGTCCCTAAGGAAGATAAGGGGGAAGAGGCGGCCACATTTTTGGGATTAAATGATTTTTTTATAAGGCACTTTCTCTCTCGTTGAATTTCTTATAAAAAGAACTTTTACAAGCCAAATGATAGGCTTTTTCGACCCCCTCCTTGCTTGGGAAACGACCAAGGGAGCTTGGGAGGATCAGGTGGACGCCCCCCCCAACCTGTTGGTAAGGTTCTTGATCCATTTCACCTTGATCCCATGGTGGAAATCGAAAATAAATTATGGATTTCTTCCTATTTCGATCTTCTCTTCAATTCTAACCATTCCTTTTCACTCAAACCTTGAGGACGAGCCTTGGAATGCTGAAAGGAGTTGCATCCACCATTTTTGACGTGGACATGGAGCTTTGGAGCTCAATTGGAGGTGGGTTTTATAACTTGAACCCTTTTTCATTGTTATTCAACCATTAATCTTGCAATTTCAATGATTCCTTCATTATCTTGTTTAATTGCTGGTTGAAAATGGTTATTTCATGAAATCAGAAGTTGTTAGAACTTCAGGGACGAAGGTAGATGATTATTACATCATCTTGGATACTTATTCCAAAGAAATTATGGTTCATACGGTTTTGATTTAATTGCTCATGCGGTTTCACCAAACCGTTTGAGAGAAAACGGTTTGAAACCGTTTGGGAGCAAACGGTTTCAAAACCGTTTGAGTGAGTTCACCAAGGGTTGACCGTTTGTGATTACTGTTCCTAATTATGTTGGTTAATGACTCAAAAAATTTGATGGGTTAAGTTCCAAGGAATCGTGAGTTGAAGGCTAATCAATTAGGCAAACCTAATTGGATTAAGTGCTGATTTTTCAGCTTGATTAATTTGACTTTTTGGGCAAACGGTTTCAAAACCGTTTGAGAGGGTTGACCAAGGGTTGACCGTTTGCGATTCCTGTTCCTCATGATGTTGGTTAATAACTCACCAAATTTTATGGATTAGTTCCAAAGGAATCATGATTTGAAGGCCAATCAATTAGGCAAAGCCTAATTGGATTAAGTGCTGATTTTCAACTTGATTTATTTGCCTTTTTGGGAAAACTGTTTCAAAACCGTTTGAAAGAGTTGACCAAGGGTTGAACGTTTGATAATACTGTTCCTAATTATGTTGGTTGATGACCCAAAAAATTTTATGGATTAATTCCAAAGGAATCATGAGTTGAAGGCTAATCAATTAGGTAAACCCTAATTGGATTAAGTGTTGATTTTCAACTTGGCTGATTTGACTTTTTGGGTTAATTAGCCCAAACGGTTTCAAAACCGTTTGGGGATTACCCAAACAGTCTCAAGATCATTTGGGGGTCACCCAAGACCTTTTGGAGGTCTAGGGTTGGATATGGTTAAGTGTTTGAAGGACAAAGATATGGTGTTAACCCTAATCGGCTAAGTGCTGATTTTGCATTGATATGAGTTGATGTTTTGGGTTGATTGACCCAAACGGTTTCAAGACCATTTGGGAATCACCCAAACGGTCGCAAGACCGTTTGGGGATCACCCAAGACCGTTTGGAGGTCTACGGTTAAGCATGGTTGACCAATTGAAGGTGTAAGGGTACCAAATCACTTTGCAATTAAGTGTTGATTTGATGATAAACTCAATAGCTCAAACCCTAATGATTTTTCACTAGAATCCAAGGGCTGGATGAGCCAAACGGTCTCAAGACCATTTGGAGCTCATACAAACGGTCTCAAGACCATTTGGAGCTCATCCAAACGGTCTCAAGACCATTTGGAGGTCAAGGGGTGAGTATGGTTAAGCAATTGATGATCCAATGATACTAAGTTGGAGTGTAATCAATTGCTGATTTGGTGATCAATCCAATGATCCAAACCTTAATTGGTTGACTTGGATTTTGATGATATGATGGGCAACCGGTCTCAAGACCATTTGGAGGTCATCGAAATGATCCCAAGACCATTTGGGATCAGGTCATGTTCAATTTGGATGATGGCTCAATGGTTTCAAAGTAACTAATCTTGCATTGATTAGTGTTGAAGGATCATCGATTCCAAACCCTAATTCAATTGATTCAAACCCTAATTGAGGACTAATTGAGGGTCAATTTAGGGTCAAATCAGTTGAAGGTTGACCTATTTAACTCAATTGAAGTATGAGGATAGGTCCAATTGATGATTGGTTCCATGAAATAAATGATTGAAGGAATCAATATTGAGAACCCTAAACCGATTGATGTAGTTGAGACCATTTTTGGTCCATGTGGTTTTGAGGTGGTTCGGACCAAACGGTCTCAAGACCATTTGGGACCAAACGATCCCAAACCGTTTGTGGCCATGCGGTTTCAAAAGTCAAACTTGGGCAAACGGTCTTCATCTACTTGCTTGGGCAAACGGTCTCAAGCACCACCTTTACCAATTGGTTTCAAACCATTTGAACCTTGAAGGACCAAGACCGTTTGGGGCTCAAGTAGTCCAAGTTGATTGAGGACTCAACTGGTTAATCCACTTAGACACTTGTTGTAATTGAGGACTCAATTGATCAATTCAATTGGATACCTTATGTAATGGAGGTCCAAGATGATTGAATCTCTTGAGAATAGAGATGATGAATGATTAATTGATCCAATGATGATTAGTAATGATGATCATTTAATGTACAAATATTGAAACCCTAATAGTACCTAAGTGATTAGTGTCAATTAAAGGATGAACCCTAATTGCTTATAGGATCAATGACTTGGTACACTATGTTAATCATAGTAGTATGTACTTGATGGAAGGGTTGATATGACCTAATCAAGTTAAGATGATGATATCATGAATTCATATATGAATATGATTCATGTGGTGATTAAGGGTATGATCCTTAAAGTAGAGAGATCATGAAACCCTAACCATGAACATAAACCCTAATCGACAGGGTTATTGTGTTCTAACCCTAATTGAGGGCAATTCTAAATGAAACCCTAATTGAGGGTGTATCCTTGTGAAACCCTAGTTGAAGGTGTATCTATGTGAAGCCTAATCTTAATAATGGAATAGTAGTTGATACCCTGAAAAGGGAAGTAGCTAATGTGGTTGTTTATAGGCAACTTTATAATAAAACAATGCCTTAAACTAAGATAAGTCCATATCATGTGAGATAGTTTGACAATTATAAGGTGTGGCCTATGCATTATATGCTAAGGGTGAGTATTTGGTGATGGAATGTATTAAGATGGGAAATACCTTAATACAGGATAAAGTTGGTTAACTCAAGAGGGTCTAAAATGATGAGAAAATGATACATCAAGATATGATGGTTATCACATTCAGAACTTCAGTGTTTATATACCTTGATATACTCCAAATCCAAAATAATTGGGTAAGAAATATATGAAGTGTGATATGCAACTATTACAATGAAATGTAATGAGTTGTTGCACTTGATGAGTGTTAATTAATGCACCTTGAAAATGGGGTTAAGCCCAAATGATGAGTATGATGTAGTCATACCATGATGAGGATGAGAAATGAACTCATTCCTTGAACTAATGATCATTAATGTTATATGATGAGACTAATGATCTTGAATAAATATTTATGATATCTTTGAATAAGTTGTTGGCTAGTGAGAGGTGACAAGATGTGAATGGCCTTGTGAGCCATGTGAATAAGTTGTTGCCTAGTGAGAGGTGACAAGGTGTGCAGTGGCCTGATGAGCCATGTGTGATACTTGGGTAACAAGTATCATGTACACCTTGGTCAGATGACCTGAAGGTGATAGTTACCTAATAAATGGTAATGATGCTCAATGATGAGTGAAGGGTTTGAATACCCAGAACCATATGATTATGGTGATGAGAATGTGAAGGGATGAGAATTCCCAGTATTGAAATGAGAAAATGAGTTCCCAGGGTCTTTGAAAGACTGATAAATATCTGATGAAAGTAGTACATGTCTCTTTATAGCATTGTTGTAATAAGTTATGTTTGAGAACTGGCTGATGCTAAAAGAATATGAGAATGTACTTAATAAATCAAGTGAAATCTATTCATGTAGTGCTCTGACCATAGATCCATCATTGCTAGGAATAGATGATGGTGAAATGGGTGCCCGCGGCAAAACTCGGAGCACATATTTTGAATATGTGGGGGTATATGGGAGAAAACATCCTTACGTCCTCTTGAAGAGATTGTTGGAAGGTAAACAAGAAACCTCTCAATCCTTCATGAATATGTCGGGATGTATGTATCATGAATCTCCCGATGATTGGGTTAGATGGTGTACACATCTCCCAATGATACTTAATGTCGGATCAAGGAGATAAACAAGAAATCTCTCGATTGGCGATGAGAGTGCAGTTGACACTGTAACTGTGTAGCGAAGGTGCCAGTATACCCTGGCTAGCTAGTTAGTAGAGACATGAGATGTCATGCATGTGGTCTCGTACTGACCGAGACGGATGAGGTCTTGGAGTCTGACTCTTCCATTGACCTATGTATGGTACCGATTTCGACTCCTAGCAGTGGTCGGTTGGAGTATGAGCGGTATACCTCATCTCCTCAGAGCATAAGTGTGATTGTAAAATGTAATCAGCCATATAGCATGTTTGCTTAAGGATTGAATACGGAAATTCATTGGTTGATGTTGCATTTCTTTGTGCATTCCTTAGTGGATAAATGTTAATTATGTTTCTTTATATTCTTTGCAAGGTAGACAGATGAATTACCTATCTACCATGGGTAGATGCAATGACCTCCTTGAGAATGGAGATTATCTTATTTTGTTCTATGATGAATAATTCTGCCTGATAATGTAAAAGTAACCCCTGCTCAGTTTTAATTTAATAAACTGCAATAACAATGTTTTTGGCAGAGAGTTATATCTCTCGCTGGGGCAATTTTCAATTGTTTCATCCCCGTGGGAAACATTTTTAGGTATGCATGGGAGGCAAAGCAAAAATCCTAGAACAAGGAAAGAGCAACAACAACAACAACAACAACGGCAACAGCAGGGACAACAATAAGATCTCAGGTGGAGATATTGTCTGTCTAGTCATACAGATAATAGTCCTATGTGTCGTCTCTGTACTCTCAGGTCCTCGGAGTTTTTAGTCAGTTTCTTATGAATCAATCTGAGGATTTGTCTTGATGCCTCGAGATTCGTATACTGTCTGTATATAATGTTTATAAGACATTTGATTTTGTAATCTTTGAGAAGGAATGGTACATGTTGTGTACTTGTGAACCAGGATGAATTTGAAATACTTTGGTTCTTCCTTAAAGAGTTTTCCTGTGAATGGATCTCTTTGCAAAAAGTTTTAATTTTCAGTGATTTTCAGTAATCTGCTGCAAATAATTTGCTTCCGCATTAGTTAATCTTGTTTTCGCGAGACGGTCACCACAACTAGAGGGGGTTGAATAGGGTTTTATGATATTTTTAATATAAGTTAACTCAAACAACACCATTGAAATAATAAGAAGGAGACAAGGTGTTTAGAGTGGTTCCAACCTTAGCAAATACTAAGGCAGTCAATCCACTACCCGGTTGTTTACCCAATAGGGATTTTGAAAGTATTAAATTTTATTACTCTCAAGGAATTTACATAAAATTACAATACTTTCTACACCCTTTGGACAACCTTCACCTTGAAGTAGTTGCACCAACTTTGAAGCAGCCTTTTTGAAGTAACTTCAAGTTCCCCCTTGAAGTAGCCTTCCTCTTGAAGTAGCCTCCCGTTGCAATAACCTTCTAGAAGTAGTCCAAAGCCTCCTTCTTCTCCAAGAAGACTAAAACCCTCTCCTATCCACAGCCTCCAACCCTAGGAGTAGCAAGGAGAGTACAAGCAATAAGAGTGAACAAGAAAGGAAATGGAAATTACAATTACCACTTTGAAGCAGAAGGCTTGATTTGCCTATATCAAGCGTATAGATCTTGTTACAACCCCAATTTTTTTGGGTTCATTTGGTGAGAAATGTAATTTCTCATATTAAAGCTATTTGAACAAATAATGATATAATTTGTTTGGAATAAATAGATTTTGTTTACAATAGCCTTGATGATTGTGTTGTGGGCTTTATTGTCTATTGGGCCCAATAACAAGAAAATGAAGTAAGGAAATTCAATTATTCAATTAATAAATGAATAATTTTGTTATGAGAAAAGAAAGAGAAACGGAAAATAATAATAAAATGAGAGGATAACGTGATATGACTTATCGTCAAAGTCCCAACGAGACATCAAATGCAATATCCTCGAATTTTGGTAAAATGGAATTATAAAATATGATTAACTTGATATTTTCTCAATAATTTTATTGGTGGAATAGTAATGTTAATTGCCTTTGTCACAAGTGCTTTGGCAGAAGACAAATAGATAAAAGGAATTCATGTATTAATAAATAGTAATGATATTGATAAACATTTTCCAAAGGAGAATACAGTTTATAATGTGTTAGATAGTTAAAAGAATACTTATCTTTCCATTATTGGGAACACAATGGTTGGGGCACCAAATAGTGTTACCTTGGGTTGCCTTTTTAGTATGTTGAAGGATAATTACAAGTTAAGATAATGAGAGGATTTCTAAGATAATCCAAGATAATAGGCTTAGATATTTAATTAAAGCATTATCCACTTGTTGCTTGGAAGACAAATAAAGGAATGATATATAAGTCTCCTAAAACGAATGGGAAACATAGTTTAGAGGGAAAGAGAAGTTTGGACCCCGATTATGAAATATAGTTGGAAAAAGATTTAATGAGTTAGCCTTGGAAACATATTACCATAAAACAGAAGGCAAAAGTATTCAGTCTAATACACACGGATGGATCGTGATATTTAGAGTAATTGAATTACTTTTCGTATAATCATATTGCCTTCCACGGCGTACCCAAGCAAAACTTGGCCAACACCCACGCCTTTGTTTCTTACCCTTAACCCTAAAGATTAGGCATACGGCCTATATAAGAGAGACGATAAAGCACCACCCTTTGCCTGGAAAACCCCAGCTACCATCATGGGTGCTTGTAGTAGAAGTATGGGTCAGCGATCTCCTCCATGGTTTGGAGATGCGCGAGTTGTGCTATCTCTGCTTCTGACCTGCAAACAGCCATGAAGTGACTCTCTTTCATGTTGGTAACCAAGGATAGCCATGCCATGAAGGCGTTGGGTGACACACCAACGGACGATGGACCTGGTGGTGAACCTGGAGACTAGCAATATGAAGGTGACACCCTTTCACCATAGCAGCGCCGTGCTAAGTGGGGAGAGAAAGCTCCTTGCCGAGTATCCGAGTAAGGGGAAGGAACGGGACAACTTCCTCAAGGTTTCTCTTCTGCTGGCGCCAACACAGAGAGGTTTAGGTAAGGGTTGGACCCCCTCTCATGCATCTTTTTAGTCTTTTGCAACCTGCAAGACCTAGCTATCTAGGACCTCTGTTTCCCTCAACCGTTGGTCACCGCCAACCTTGCCTAGGGCATGTTTGGGTTCAGCAGTTGTGGATAGAGGTGGTTGGACCACCTTCGGGGCTGTAGAGCCCAGGGCCTAAGTGCCTGACGCGGCACCTGACTCATCCGAGCAGGAGTCGGGCTCCCAGCAGACCCGTCGGAGCTGCGTGCGGCACCCTTCCGTGAGGAAGGAGAAGGCGTCAAGCCTTTTAGACGGTTTAGCCCCCGAGTGCACAATAGTCAAGTCTCCACGGGAGGAGTAGTATAGTCTTTCCATTATAAACTTAACCCAATTTGCAAATTAAGTTAAAAAGGGGTATTATATGCTGATGTGGCGACTAATGATTGGTCAGAATCGAATAACCTTGAAGTAGTTATAGAAATTTATTGGTAACTCTGATGGGGACATATAATATATGAAAGTTTCTTAGAAAAACGAGAGGAATCTAAATAAATTATTATTAGAACCTAATTATGCTTCCTGTTCAAAAAGTATAGGAAATACATGTTCTAATGGGTTTAATGTAAAAGAAAACCTAGATTTGCCTTAATTGATGCTTAATTGAATAGATTCATTCATGTTAGGATAACACCTGATCTTGCCATGTATAATGAGTAAAACCCTGATAATGTTAAATAATGGACAGTTCCATATTAGTGATTTTATATATGCTGCTTTAGGGTTTTGATACTAATGGGAACATCTTGGGATAATCTTAATGTTGATAATGTGAATTAAATGTAATGAGTCATCTAATTTGCTTAAGATGATAATTAGGGTTTAACCTAATATGCATAAGTGAGATTGTAATATTAGAAACTGTGATATGATGGAATTAGGGTTTGTAACCCTAATGCCTGGTCCAAACACGAGATAACTCTAAACCCTAGTTTAGGAGCAAATCTAGATCTAAGTAATGTAATGTGAATACATGGTGACACATATGTAGTATGAATATTTCAGATTGAATGCTTGTTTCTTGGATGTTTGGATATATTCTTAAAGTACATATGATGTTCTGCCACAGTTCTTCAATTGCATAAGGTATGTGGTTACATTTATGAATAATCGCTCTAGTTTCACGGTGATTCCCAAAGTTTTAATCGGTTGCTTGAAAATAACTGTTGGATGTTTATTTATTTCATGCAACTATAAAGTGACTATGATTATCACTATAAATGTGCGTATATAACTGACTAGATTCGGGTCCACCACTATTGCTTTGAAAAGGCTAAAAAAGGGGGTAAACCTAGAGCAATGTCTAGGTTACTGAGAGTTAGAAACTGGGCTACCTACGTGTAGTGCCATGAGACTCATTAGCCTACCATGAGTTAAGGAGTGGGATACTTACGAGTAGTGCCATGTGACTCAACCCTAGAAATTAGTTCACTTATAGGTGGATCATGAGGGGTTTAACGGGGACAACACAGAGGATAGGGTACCCTTGGATCGTGGAGTTATATTTAAAACGTAATCTTGATTGTTAAATGATTAATTGAATGGTTACGTGGTTATCATAGTTGCATAATTATTGTTTCCCCCACATACCAGCTTCGGCTGACCGACGTTTTATTTGTCGGCATTTTAGGTACAAGCCAAAAGGACAAACAGTAAATCGTCATATTGTGAAATACATGAAGTAAAATACAAGGAGGATTAGTTAGAGTAGAATCCTTAAGTGGATAGAAGTTCAGAAATCCAAGTTTTCAAAAAGGTATGCAAAAATTTATTTTCTTACAGCTTTTCAGTATATCATGTTAAAATTTGATAATTATTCTTGGTTAATTGCCGAACCTTTGATCCGGAAGTTATCGGTGCGGCTTCGACCTCTCGGTCTCCCTTAATTGGGGGTTATCGAGAGGTGGGGTCATAAAAATTGGTATCAGAGCATAGGTTCCTCACTTAACCATTAATAATTATTAAATTTTACAAACTCCATAGAACCCAAGGGAGTTATTAGAGGATTATCTGAAAGACGGAGGTGTCTAGAAAAGGATCACGACCGGGGGCTGGCAATATTTTCCTCCGCACCGCTAGTCAGAATACGAGGACTCCCGGATCCGTGTGACTTCCTGGCCAAAGTCTTAGGGTATGAATCAAAATAAGATACCTTTAGGACTTCTCATCTTATTCATCCCTTCTCATCACATAATTCTGATAAGGACCTAAAGGATTAGGGTTTTCTTTCTTCTCCTCACCCTCTTGAGGTATGTGTAAGGTTAATAAGGTTTAAGGAATCCTCCACCAAATTAATGAAAAGCATGTAAATAAAATGTCATGGACATAAGCTTAATAGATTAAGCACAAATTAAAGAATAGATACATGCTTAGGTCGTATGATATATGTTGTCATGTCCTCAGATGAGACTTGAGGCTAGACCTTCTTGTCAGGAGGATAAGTTAGTCTTGGAGATAGAGATCTCCATTGCAAGTAGAGACCTGGCACATCCTCTGAGGATGATGCTAACCCTAACCCTAAGTGAAGGTTAGAGAAAGATGAGTTAGACCAGGTGTTTGAAAGGACATGCCTTTGGGATGCCATATGATCCATGGGTGACCTAGCACCTTTGGCAACCCAACCTTGGGAAGGGTTGTGCATGTTAGGGTTAAGGATGGCTCCTTAGATGATGATGTTAGTGGAGGACCTTAGAAACCCTATGGGCTTATGCGTGTAGGGCATAGCATGCACCCACGATACGCTAGTAGTGTGAGCCATAGGTTGAAGCTCTGGCCAGGAGAGTTTGATGGTTAGCTTATGTGATAAGCATAAGGGGTTATGGATAACCTTGAGCGAACATGATTTGAACATAGACTTCACCCATGTAGATGATGCTTATGAGGTTAATCCTTCTTGAAGAGAGGACCTCTAATGGTGAGGTTGGTTGTAGTGCTAGATCTAGAGAGAGAGCAGGAAACCAAGCAAGAATGTTGGAAACCTAGACTCCGAGATATAATAGGGAGTTGAGGATGATGCGACCTAAGTGGATGATAGTGGTCGCCAGATGCTTGACCCCCTGGAGGCTGATGATATCTTGGTTTCCTTTAGAAGAATCAAACCCTAGAGAGAGGATGAGGCTTTTGGCCTATGGTATAAGTGTTTACCTTCTGATTAAGGAAGAAGAAGTTTTGTATACCCTGGAGGGGTTTAGTAACAGGTTATGAGGCCTTGTAAGTTGTTGTTTGTCCTTGAGGAGGATCCAACTCTAAGTGTTGCTCGAGTTGAAGGATGACAGGAAGTGCATGACATGCCTTTTTCAAGCTTGATTCATGGTTAAGAGATAGAGTATGCAGTTGGACACCTAAAAGTGAACCTAGGGTTCCTAGGCCTAAGAGGGGAAGTGGTATACCTAATGCTCATGACAAGAATTAAGTTGCAATAGTTTCGAGCATGGTACTCCTCATGTATAGAGGAAAGGGGAAGTCCCTTAAGTTTAAGGTATGTTTGATGAACCCCTCACAGTTAGGTTGATGATAAAGGAAGGTATGATCTTGATCCAGTATTGAGGAAAGAGGACAAGTATGACCTAGCATGGTTCAGTAAGTGATCTGCTTGTGCCTTAATAGCTTGCTAGGGTTAAGTAGGCTCATGTGGATGTAAACCCTAAGGATGTTTGTGACCTTATTGTCAAGAGTTGTAGTTTCCTCCCATCTTGGGAGAGGGACCCTTTGGTAGGGCGTATACCAGTTTTGTGGTTTTTGAGGAAACTCTCATAGGATCTTGAGAAGCTAAGTGAAAAGTACATGGTATGAGAATGAGCCTGTAGACCCATCGATAGACATCTCTATGTGCATGTGGATGTGTTACCATGGAGGTAACCAGTATGCGGCTTGACCAAGGTAGGCAGGTTGCCATGATCCTTATGAAAGGATGGAAGTCAGCCCATGAATGCAGAGAGAGAGATGATGAAGGCTTGGGGTAAGGTTCTAAGTTGAACATGTACAATAAGAGAATCCTAATTCTATCCTAGGGTCAGGTAGGGATAAGACCGATGAAAGTAAGAGTTGTCTAAATCCCTAGTTGCACATGACCATAGGGTTGGGAGGTAACAGCTATCATTGTCTGAGGGTCATGGGTTAGGAGATTGATCACCTTCATGAACTCATGGGACCCAAAGGGAAGATGAGTAGGGCACTCTCTGGATGCATGAGGGAAGAGGGATGACCCCAAAAGTGTCGGCACCCTATAGACCTAGAGGAGGTGACCAAGGATTGTGTTTGGACCAAGTAGTTTCAAGACCAGTTTTCCATGGAAGTAACCTTGATATCGAGATGATTGTAATGAAGTGACATATGTGGCACGTTTCAACTTAGGTTTAAAGGTGTAGTGGCAAGGTGGGATGTACCATATCTACTCTTAGAACAGGAAGAACTATGTATTTGGACTGCAGCCAAATGCTTATTTCCTCTTGTTATGGGAGTGAGAGATAGGACAGTACACATGCCATACACCAAGGATAAAAGATGATGTGAGTTGGAACGTTGCTACGAGGTATGAGGATAGAGAGGATAACATACCCTGGTAGAGTGAATGATACACGGATGGTTTACTAACACTAAGAGGAATGAGGTAGTCACCTTATGAGGATATTTTTATCATGAGATAGGAGTCATACAAAGTTGAGGTTGATCACCAAGAAGATGAGCTCAAAGTGTTCTTAATGGAGATAGACATAGGGTTTGAGGTGAGACGATAAGTGAAATACATAGAAGCGTATGTCTTCAATGTTACCTAATACATAAGAAGGTGAAGTAGTAATGGATGCCCTGGTTGAGATATATCTGCCTAGTTTGGCTAGAAGAGGTTGTTATACTAACCCTAAGTTTGGAAAAGAAGATATGTTTGGCTAACACTCTGACGTAACGACATCAGTTAATGGTTGTTTGGTTAGCCAGCCTAGTCCTTAATATAATGAAAGGATGGTAATAGAACTTCGTATACACCTCTTTGGATAGGAAGGTGATGAAACCCTAATGAGAGTAGTTTAGGGTTTTCGAGGAATAGATCTTAAGGAATCATGACAATACAGGAGATCATGATATAAGATTTCCATATACCATGGTACTACCAAGATAATAAGTGACAGTAGTACTTTAAATGCCTAAGATAAAGTTGCATGTAGTATTTGGCCATGCAAGCCGAGGGTGAAGAACGAACACCAGTAACCCAGTGTATTGATATAGAGGATAAAAGAGTCCCTGAGAGGAAAATGGGAGTTCATCACTAGGGATGTTGTGGTAAGTATTCCCTAGACCAAGGAAGGTCAAGATGCAATATGGGTTATGGTAGATCGCCTTACCTAGATGACATGAGAAAGGAAGAGTTTTGTCAAGAACAGATCTGGTTGAACTACCCATGAAAGAGATGGTTCAACTACACCATAATGCGAGTGCAAAGGTTCTTGAGTTTGACCTAAAGGTTCCCTTCTAAAAGATGGAAGTAGGTACATGAAGAACTCGATGTTAGTACAGTTTATCACCCTTAACTAATGGTTAGTATGATCCATATTAAAGGATCTGATGAGAGGATGTGCGCTCGTTCAAGGTGATATCTAGAGACAGTTCTTGTCCTATGAAAGATGTGAAGATAACCACCATAGCCAGTATCAGGATTTATAAGAAGCTCTGTAAGGGAGGTTGTGTCGGTCACCACTTCAGTAAGGTGATGTTGGTGAAAGGACCATGTGATGGTTAGAAAAGGACCACAATGTGTGTAGATGAAGTCGCTTTGATCATGCAATGGATGAAAGGAGCCTAGAGATGACGAGATGTCATGAACAGATGCAAAGTAGACTGACATGCAGTTCACTGTGGGAAATATGCGACATGAAAATCCGACCCCTCTAAGTTATAGCTAAGAGAGTTGAGTCCCTGATGCATGGGTTCTTTTGACATGGTTTGGTGGAGAAGGTTAAGTTTGACCTTACCCCTTAGGATAAAGAAATGTGTGATGAGTTCCATGTGTCCAATTTAGAGTACTATGTGAGGTACCCGACCATGTGCTAAACAATGAACCTAGTGAGCCCCAATGGAGGCTGAAATAGCCTGAGTCCACCTGTGCAGTTTATAGACGCCAAGGTGAAAGAACTCAGAGGAAAGAATATGTGAAGATAAAGGTTCTTTGGAAGTGCCATGAGTATGATAAAGCCACATAGGGGCCAATGATAGACATGGAAAAGTCTTATCCTGAATTGTTTGTTTGCTTGATAGAATTTGGAGGACAAAATTCCTATAAGAGGGGAAGGATGTTACAACCCCAATTTTTTTGGGTTCATTTGGTGAGAAATGTAATTTCTCATATTAAAGATATTTGAACAAATAATGATATAATTTGTTTGGAATAAATGGATTTTGTTTACAATAGCCTTGATGATTGAGTTGTGGGTTTTATTGGCTATTGGGCCCAATAACAAGGAAATGAAGTAAGGAAATTCAATTATTCAATTACTAAATGAATAATTAAGTTTTGAGAAAAGAAAGAGAAATAGAAAATAATAATAAAATGAGAGGATAATGTGATATGACTTATCGTCAAAGTCCCAGGGAGACATCAAATGTAATATCCTCGAATTTTGGTAAATTGAAATTATAAAATATGATTAACTTGATATTTTCTGAATAATTGTATTGATGGAATAGTAATGTTAACTGCCTTTGTCAGAAGTGCTTTGGAAGAAGATAAATAGATAAAAGGAATTCATTCATTAATAAATAGTAATGATATTGAAAAACATTTTCCAAAGGAGAATACAGTTTATAATGTTATAGATAGTTAAAAGAATACTTATCTTTCCATTATTGGGAACACAATGGTTGGGGCACCAAATAGTGTTACCTTGGGTTTCCTTTTTAGTATGTCGAAGGATAATTACAAGCTAAGATAATGAGAGGATTTCTAAGATAATCCAAGATAATAGGCTTAGATATTTAATTAAAGGATTATCCACTTGTTGCTTGGAAGACAAATAAAGGAATGATATATAAGTCTCCTAAAACGAATGGGAAACATAGTTTAGAGGGAAAGAGAAGTTTGGACCCCAATTATGAAATATAGTTGGAAAAATATTTAGTGAGTTAGCCTTGGAAACATATTACCATAAAACAGAAGGCAAAAGTATTCGGTCTAATACACACAGATGGATCGTGATATTTAGAGTAATTGAATTACTTTCCGTATAATCATATTGACTTCCATGGCGTACCCAAGCAGGACTTGGCCAACACCCATGCCTTTGTTTCTTACCCTTAACCCTAAAGGTTAGGCATACGACCTATATAAGAGAGTATATAACGCACCACACTTTTCCTGGAAAACCCCAGCTACCATCATGGGTGCTTGTAGTAGATGCATGGGTCAGCGATCTCCTCCATGGTTTGGAGATGCGCGAGTTGTGTTATCTCTGCTTCCGACCTGCAAACAACCATGAAGTGACTCTCTTTCATGTTGGTAACCAAGGATAGCCAATGCATGAAGGCACTGGGCGACACACCAATGGATGACGGACCTGGTGGTGAACCTGGAGACTAGCAGTATCAAGGCGACACCCTTTCACCATAGCAGCGTCGTGCTAAGTGGGGAGAGAAATCTCCTTGCGGAGTATTCGAGTAAGGGGAAGGAACGGGACAACTTCCTCCAGGTTTCTCTTCTGCAGGCGCCAACACAGAGAGGTTTAGGTAAGGGTTGGACCCCCTCTCAAGCATCTTTTTAGTCTTTTGCAACCTGCAAGACCTAGCTATCTAGGACCTATATTTCCCTCAACCGTTGGTCACCGCCGACCTCGCCTAGGGCCTGTTCGGGTTCGGCAGTTGTGGATAGAGGTGGTTGGACCACCTTCGGGGCTGTAGAGCCCAGGTCCTAAGTGTCTGACGCGGCACCCGACTCATCCGAGCGGGAGTCGGGCTCCCACACAACAACAAATATCACTTTAATCGGCACTATAAGCCGGCATTTTATTAAATAATATAACATACGGTAGGTGTGCGGGTGCTAACCCAGCCCATTACCGGCAAGCTAATTATAATTGCCGTAAAAGGGGTAAAAATAAGAAAATAATGTCCCTCTACCGAACACATCTCATGGCACAATTACCCCAGTACTACCCGCGCACTTGGGAAAGGAAAACTCGTCAACCGCTTCCCCAATTTCCGCATGACCTAGGCAGACTTAGATCTTATCTTCGACGCGCGCGACAACTCTTCTTGGCCCGATTTTTCTCAGTCTGCTCCGTGTGCCGCACTGTCGATTCCATGGCTTGCTCTTTTCTTTGGCTCGGCTCCTGAAGATCTCCACAACTGAGCGGCGGTAAACTTCTTCCCAATTTACTCTATGCACTGTCGTCCAACATCGAATTCGAACTGAAGATTTTCTCATCAATCTTAGAGTGGTCGTACGTAGACTTAGTCGTCGAAGAGTCCTCCTGGGATTGACTACTGTGCACAAGATCAGCTAGGATCCAGTTCGGAACGCGGTACCACATCTTACTTTGTTTTCTTTTGATGATGACTCTCTCGCCATACTCCCAACATCCCAAATAATGAGTTTGATCCTAAAGTTTTTTATAAGGGTCCTCATCCTTATTATTGATTGCTTATTATGATCTAAAAGTTATTTACTTTTGTAAAGGCTAAACCATCGCTCTGTTTTCTTCCTCACTATCATTCTCTATGCGTTCTGGTGCTGTTTTTGAAGCCGAGATATATGAACATGTGGGTTTTGGATTCAAGAAGTATCACGCCCAACGATGGGCATTTATATGCAATGACATCCACCTACACGACTACTATAAATGATCAAATAGAAATTATGTATTCATATACCCATATGAGTCTCCTGTTGTACTCGTCTTTTGCCTCTGGGGAACTTCTGCTTCACCTAACTTTATATGCCTTTTGCATCTGTAAGAAACGATTCAGTCTCAACAGGTAGGCCTCATCTACTGTGATCACTCGATTCTCGATTCCCTAGTTACAATCAATGTGTGTTGTTTTGCTCAGCCATATTAGTAGTTATACATTTATAAATGACACCAACCGGTAGGAGTTTGTATTGTGCGTGAAGCTTCCTAGGCGCCTCCCTAATCTATTTTCCCATTGAATTATCCAATGTTACTGCATAACGCATTTTATTATGGAAAATGTTCTACCCTTCATTTAAACTATTGCTAGTCCTCTCGTATATATTTTACAAGAACATAAATTTATATTTGGATTCATCTGATTAGGTAGATAAACATGATCGTTGTTTTTGGTAATCTACTTGATATGCTTAATTTTTATATTTTTTCTTGTCAGATGCAGTAGATTTATGCACAAACTTTGTATGTTTTTATTATTGTTTGTTCTAGTAGAGTAGTCTCATATATTACATTTTAAATTTGGGTTCTGCATATGAAGCATTCATTCTTTTCATCTCAATAGATATTCGGTACATATTTACTTATATCATGTTACTTTCTTTGCACTAGAACAAAATTCCAAAACCAGCCATCCGAACTCAATATTAGAAAATTGAACTCAGGTTTCCGTGAAAGGAGTTCCATAAAAGCTCCACTTACAATGAACAAATCAGAGTCTATAGATAAAACTCCTAGGGAAGTGATTATAGTCTCCTCTTCTCCTCTTGTTTCTACTATTGATCTTTTATTAATAAGATAAAATTTTGAACAGCTTATCAGTATTATGACATACTATTACATAGTTGCAGTATGATAAAAAATGATAATCCTCACAAAAACATATAGTGTAGACTCACTTAGTAACCTTTTAAAGGTCAATTTGCTATTTTTAAATATTCAGTTTAGTATATATATAAAAAACTATAAAACTGTCTGTGTAAAGATTGAAAGTCCTATGATATACTTTTTCATAAACATTATAGTTTTCAACATCTTTGAATTTGTCAACATTGTTGTTTTCTTTGTTCATTTTTTCTATTGTAATGAATTGCATATTTCAAATGTGTTTTAGATCTGTATAGTGTTGAAGTTGATCTTGATGGGTCAAATTCATTTATCAAAGACAAATTTATAAATTCAAATTCACCATAAGGTCAAAACCTCACAACTATTTTTCACACAACATTTGTATTTTACTCATAACATAGCTCATCTCTTGATGTTACTATGTGCATGCTCTAAATACCTTAAAGAAAGGTTTCATTTAGTCATTTGAGATTTTTTTTCTTCTATAAAGGCTCAACTAGGCTATATTAGACTGCTTTTGTTCAATATAGGTAATATTAGATAAAAGTAAGATAGGTTAGATCTAAATAGGTCTATGTGAGTTACAATAGGGTATGATAGATCTCATTTAGGTCATTTTAGGTCTAACTATGACAAATATGTCAAAAGTTGTTCTTGGTGGTGTGATTGTGATGAAATTATGATTGATTGAGGGCATAAGAATCCCAACATATTTTTTCATAAAGTGTTCTTTGATATGCATTGGTGGGGACCTCCTGGCTATAAAAAATTATACAACCACTAGAGCCAATGATTCAAATAGTATAAAATGCGATGTTGTTTGTATGCCTTTTGTATTGAGTCAAATTTCGTAAGCCTAATTGATAAAATCATGTCTGATTTTTCTATGTTTAGGCCATAGTATAAAGTACCATGCCTAGGAATTTTAGTATCTTGATGAGGTGTCCAAGTTTGGACGCAAAGCCCCCAATGGTGATTTTAGTCACATTCAGATTCATTTTAGGTAAATTTAACAGTAATTGAGTTTAAGAAATATAGAATACACATGTAGATCTATCTAAAATATATGTAATGATATGAAAAACTACAAATTTGACATTTTCCCACAATTGTGATATTTCCCCCCAATCACTACAACAGAATAGTCATTCGACGGCATTAAGTTCCGACAGTTTTAAAAGGTAATGCCATAAAGTAATTATTGATTAGTTAGTCTTGGTCAGCGCGACCCCCACAACCGATCTTCCCACGCGCGGGGGCCACGTTTCCCCTCATTCCTCGTATTTTATTTTTCCAAAGATGAAAAACAAACGCAAGCGAGCACCGTACTGCCCTCTTCCTCTTCCCCTTTCTCCGCACGCCCTCTTCCTCTTCCTCTTCCCCTTTCTCCGCACACCCTCTTCCTCTTTCGCACACTGAAAGGCATGTCTTTGCGGAGAAGTTGTCAAATGATCATCTAGAAGTGTGGCCTGCGCACCTCGGTCAACAAAAACTCAAAGCTACGACCACTATCCCCTCAATCGGCACGCTATCCCCTTCCGATCTATTCGAGGTCACCGCCTGTGTGCTGAGAAGGCATCCGACACTACGACGGTCGTTCAGGGAGAAGGAAAGGACAAAATCGTGTAATTGAGAAGGTACTATTATTTCTAATCTACTCCTGTATGTCTAGAATTCGCGGGCTTCATCATCCCGACTTCTAGTATTATGCCCTATCTCCCGCATTGCTCGACCCCTAATTAATTTTCCCTATTTGATGACAGTCTATCTCTACCCAAGTTTGTGCTACTGCTGCTGATCGTGATCAACGATGCGCACGCCGTAGTCGCTAGTCCCCTACCACGACGCTTGTGTTGCTGAGCGTGATTGACTTTGTGTGCGATCGTCTTCAATCTGACTTGCTGGTTTGCGCTCCTACTATAGGCCACCATTTACATAGTTGTGGTAGCCGGAAATCCCTCATCGTCAGCTTGCGTCTTCACCTAGCGCCAGGCTGCACTGCCTCAAGGTACCACATCTTCGTCTTTGAAACCACAAGTTTGCCCCATCTGTTCTTATAGTATCATGTCCTTCAATTCTGCCAAATGTAGGAAATTGAGTTTGCCCCATCCGTTCTATAATTACCAACAAACAACTTTACGTTACATTCTGGATTGGTTAGGAAAATGTAGGAAATTGAGTTTGAAAAAATTAAAATGTAGGAAACGAAGACTTTTTTATTCAGCATGACTATCCTTCTCCTTCTCTTTCTCTAACTATCAGCCTTGTTATTCACCTGACGACTCCTCTCCTTCCCTTTCTGTATCTATCAGCTATATTAGATATAAGAAAAGGGCATACGAGAGGGGTACATGGCCTCTGTTATTCATCATGAGTATCCTTCCCCTTTCCTTTCTTTATCTTCTATATCTCCATACCTTGCTAGATGAGTTGGTTCCCATGGTTCTTCTTTTTCCTCCCTTTTTTACTTCATAACAAGGAAGCACAGAAGCAGACACGGACACGGACACGGCTGTGGACACGGACACGGGACACGGCGATTTTGGAAATAATAGGACACGGACAAGACTATGGACACGACATTAAAAAAAAATTAAACTATATATATATATATATTATAGATATATATATATTATATATACACACACACATAAGAAACAAAAAATAGATAATTAGACAATATAACTTCATTTAAGATAAATCTCAAAAGTGAAACCAATTGGCGATTGTATAACCACAACATTGAAACATTGAAGTAGAATATCATAAAAGAGGTTTTTCATTTTTATGTCAAATACAAGTTAAAAAAACAATTTGACTTCTATTCATATTCCATGTGTAATACCCAAACATGACGAGAGATAAAAATTAAAAAGAGGAGAGACCGGTAGATCAAATAAGAGAGATTGAAACATGACAAAATAGAATTCAATTTCAAGATTTTAATGTGTATGATGGGACTCGTATGAAATGATGTAAAGAAACCCCAAGAACTGAAGTTGTGTATTTTGAAGTCTTAAAGAATCAAGAGAGAAAAAGATTGAGGAAATTTTGATAACGAGTAAGCATTTTTTGCAATTCCTGTAGCCTAGTCTAAGAATAGACTTCACGTATTCTGTCCAATGATGTACCACACAGCTAAATTTCGGAATATTGACCATTAGACATACATAAGAGTCTTTAAGTCAGTACTCACTACTCAGTAAATGTAGATGTCATATAAATTTTGATACTGTTCATAAGGAGTTTATTTAGCACTACAACAAACCATGGATTCCACGACACTTTTCTGCGGCATATTTGGTTTGGCAGTGCCGCAAGGTCTCTCCCGCTGCTGGTTCCTAATGATACGGACTGCAAAATAATTATTTTATTTCATAATTATCCTCAAAACTGACCGCCAAAGTTAATCACGCGCGATAACACCCCATGTTTCCTCGCCTCCCCCACACGCTCTGTCTCTGTCTCTCGCGCTACCGGCCCAATCTCCTCGCCCTCACGGACGGTGCGGCCAGTACCTTCTCCGCTCTAGATTTTACAAAACGCAAAACTGATTTGCTTCTTCCCTTCCGCCCTAAGGTGCGCCCACCTCTTCTCGACGCCGCCCCCCCTCCCCCCCGCTGTAGCATTGTTTTCCTTCTTCCATCTTCCCTCCCATCTCCTGACCCTCTTCATCCGCACAAGTTTCTCCCTCCTATTTCTGCCGCCAGGTTCCTCTCCCTCCTCGTTTTCATCCATCTTGATCTTTTCGGCATACGGCCCATCTCCCCCCTCCTGACAAATCTCCTCATCTTTTTCCCAATTTTCTCTAAAGATTGGCCAGTTAGTTCGATTTTCCCTGAAGATTCAGTCATGGAAGGAAGCTACCAGAGGTAGGTATGTTACCACGTAAACACTCAAACCCCATTTTATTTGCGGTATTACGCATATGATTGGATTTTACTACTGTTTGTCGGTGAAATCCCATCTTTGTTTGTGGAAAATTCATTCTAGGATTGTATTTGGAAGACAGTAGACTCCCAAGGAAGAGGGACTTTCCAGTTCCACGGTTCCCCTTGTTATTTGTTCGGTAATAGAAAGCCTGACTGTCCGCCAGACGCAATTCCGAGTCTGTAATCAATTTTCTCATATGCTCTTCCTAGTTTTTTTCCGCACGATCAATCTGCACGTAACACCATAACATCTACGTCTTTGCTCTCGATAGTTGATTCTGCACACAATTCTTAACTCCATTGTATCGTTATGCCCAACCATTGTGGGCAATTTTTCACGTGAGCTTGGGCTTTGTTAGTGGTACAAAAACTGATCGATAGTGGTGCTCATGTGCCCCTCAGTTTGATAATTGACAGTTAGCATGTTCTGGTATACAATGAAACTCCCAACTCCATTGATGTTATGCTAAAAGGCAATGATGCTTAGCTCTAATTTATGAATGGTGAAATCTGCCATGCATGATTGCTAGTAGTATGAGGTCTTGTTTTAAATTGATATTCAAAGGTTTATTCTGCACAACACCTACCCTTGGTAGCTCTTATTTCTAATTGTTATTGTGGTCAAGCTGAATGAGCTGATATGTATAGTTGCTAATATCAATTAAGTTCTTTGTTGTTGTTACTAAATAGTATGATGAATATTGCTTTTGTGAAGTTCGAACAGAGCTATCCTGACTAGTTTCACAGTTTGGTTATTCAGAACTTTATTAGTTAGGGGTATGCTTGGATTTAGGAGTCTTGTGCTCTCTGAGTTCTGCTTTGCAAATCAAATGTGCATGTTGTTCATCTAGAAACTGACAAGTTTTATTGAAAATTGTGACTTTGAAGATGTTAGTATTTTAGTTTGTAGGCTAGATCATCATGGGAATTCGTTCGAACCTAAGTTTGTCATGACAAAGAAGGCGTTTCAGCTCAAAGCCTGATGGAAACGATGTCATTGACATAGGTTTAGGGGCACCAAATTCATATATTGTGATTATGAATGCAACGGTAATAAATTTTTTTCCTTATAATCGTGATTGCTAAACATGTTATGTACATATCCTGAGTTGTAGAATGGAGTATGTCTAAAAGCAAGTATCTAGTTTATTTTTTAGATATAGAAGCATTGTATTCCTCTTGTACTTCTTGGGTCTGCCTTGTATTCAGCATGCCATTCACTACCTTATATCCACATGTGGTCTAGTATGTCGATTTGCCTTAGACCCCTAGTGGTAATGGCTAAGTGACTATGGCATTGTTATGTCATTTTCTGGGGCTATTTTTCATGGTGAAATTGTTAAAAAACTCCAACTATATAGTCTTACCCACCAACACTTAGTTATTGTCTTCCATTTTATTAATAGTTCTTGTGCGATACTGGAATTTTGCTATAATAAACACTGGATATTTTGCTATAGAAACAGTGAGATACTGGAATTTTGAAAAATCACTATAAAGAAGACAGCATAGAGATCATAAACATCAAAAATTCATTACCTTTTCCTTAAGTTATCAGATGATAAGACATAGTCTTATTTCCTGGCCTTATTTATATTTAAAATCATATTAGCAGTAAAACAGAGTTGAACGAGATCAAAAGAAATTTCAATATCATTCAAACTAAGTTCCCTTCAATCTAACCAGATAACTATGTTTAAACATCTACTTATTTGCATCATAATAGAAAATTATATCTTCATTGTCGGGATTTGGTATGTAACGTCGACCCAAATTCATTCAATCGTGTTTATCTTTCATGTAATATGTGTTTTTTGAAAACTTTTATTCAACTTTTATTGATTTCACCTAATCTGAATATTAAATTGCAATTTGTTTTCACTTTCGGCATCACATTTATACTAGCGAATAGACTTTCCTTCCAAAGATGTCCATGACGTCTCTATTACTTGGAGCATCACTGATATTATATGATATAATATCTTTTTCTTTGCATCCAATTGTTTCACGATTGAATTATGTTGTTATGTATATTATATGATATAATCATTTTTATTTGTAGGGGCTTTTGTGCTTGGATCATCACTATATGATGGAGGCGGCTCTATTTTCTGCTATCTAAGAATCATCGTTGCAACACTATTAGGGAATGACATCTCATTCAAGGACTTCTTATAAATATGTTACTTCTGATTTGGCACAGTGACAATAAGCAAACATCCTCTTAGGCTCAATAGTGAAATCTTTAGACAGGTCTTGAGGGCTTGTCAACTTTGAACAAGGTATGCTTAACCTTTACTGTAGACACTGATGCATATATTTATTTTCTTTGCCATTATTTTTATGCTTTGATCCTTATTACCCCATTCATGTTTGATAGATATTGCAGCTATATTTAGGATGACTAATAGTAATTTGGAATAACTTTTAGAAAGAAAACACATTTATTAATTTGAAATACATTTGTGAATTGAGTACATATTGTTTGTGTCGATCTATTCTAAGCATGTCTACTGGTCTCTCTACCGATGATACAAAAAAATATTAGTACTTTTAATATCAAACAAATATTTTATTTGATTGCTTAGCAAAAAGACTATGGTGATAAATCAAATGAGATTAGGTTGATCTTATAAATAACTATGGTGATTTATGAATAAATATGTGAATTTTATCAAATGTAAAGGTTTGAATACAAGAATTTGATGAAAATAAAAAATGTAAATGTGAATATTGGTAAGGAGAAATTTTTGAGTACCACATTTCTATGATTAAAATGCAGAAATTTATCGGTTATTATTAAATAATACACAATATTACACAAAAAATAATGTGATTTTCAATCCCTAAATTCAACAGGGCCTTGATGGATGAGGTGGGTCTACAATAGCCACTGTTTCCAGTAGCACTAATTAAAGAAGTAGAGTCTGTGAGGAGTTGTGATATGGAAGAGAGTTATTAAACAAGACCTGATCTTGGAATTAGCTGCACAAAAGTGCAACATCATGACATATAACGATGTAAAATTGTGATAGTAAAATTCTATTGAATCTAGTTTATAGAAGGTCTCTGGGGAGATCCAACACTAGAACAATCCATGAGAGGATTGTGTGTAGGAGTAAAGGACCTACTTACCTCAGGGTAATAGATATCATTCTAAAGGATCACTAAATAGATCTCCAAAATAGAGATGAAAATAGAAAGTTTCATTTTATAAAAATGTATTCAACTTAATTTAACTCAGTGCAGTACAACTCACATGACTCATAATTTAACTCAGTGAAGAAAAACTAGAAAACTGAAATAAAGTTCAAAAACATTGTGTCATTTGACTACTGAGGTAGATCTGGGTTTTTGTAGTAACTAGCTATGACGGTGGGTAGAGGCGGGTAGGTGAACCAACATAAAATTGTGAATTCAGTAACAATCTTGACAAAAGCTAAGAAAAATGCATGAAGGTAGTACAAGTAAAACCCATTCTCTAACACTCTACAAGCAGATTAATAGGTGGGCTTTTTCGTTGTTTGGTCAGTTCAAAACCACATGAAATTTTATCTCCAAACTCAACCCAATCAAACTTATCCATCATGTGTAGCATTGAACTAATAATTATAGTCTTAGTTTTGTTGAGAACTTATCCATCATGTGTAGTATTAAACTAATGATTAACCAACAACATTATTTTGCAAATGATACAATGCCCACTAAAATATCCCAACAAAAATAGATGCAGACAGAACCTATAATAGCTATACATGAATAAGGTCTTGCTGTTCCAGCACCAAATTTCATCCTTTACTGACAACTTATTTCCTAAATGTTTTACTGATATTACACCTGACTAACAAGTTGTCTATCTTGATAAAATGTTTGAGGGATTCTAATGGTAGTTTGCACCATAATATTTGATCTCCATATTTGCTGAAATATACAATATATGATAGGTTATATATTTTAAATTTGTTCTCTAATAACAATTCTCCCCGCTCAATATAGTGTATTGCGATTTTGATTTTTAAGCATTGGGTGGTTTATAATGAAAAGGAGCTCCATTCAACCCATGGAATTGAGTGAGTTTTATCTAAATTTTTTATGTCTGTTTACATATCAAAGAATAGATAACTTGTTGTATGCTTACTTGCAGTATACACTAAATTTTTATATGTACTCCAATTTTTTTTCTGAGTGTTAATGCTCACATTGTTTGATATTTATGTAATATTGACACAAAAATTATTGAGTAACCAATTTTAAATGATTTTCTTAAAATCTAGAATTAATTGTAGCTCATTTCTTTGTAGGATTCAATGTCTGGAATAGATAAGAGCTGGATGAAAAATAAAAATAGGTTATCACCAGATTACAGAAATGGTGTTGAAAAATTTATTCAATTTGCATCTAGAAATGTAGAAGTTGATGGCTTAATACCTTGCCCTTGCATTAAATGTAACAACGGAAGTTGCAAGACAAAGGATGATGTGTCAGCTGATCTGATAATGTATGGCATAATTGAGAGCTACACATGCTGGGTAGCCCATGGTGAATCAGGTCATGTCAATTATCAAAATGATAGTGATAAAGTTGAGGATGATGCTGATGACGTTGCGGATGAGGCTGATGATATTGAGGGAATGATAAGGGATGGGCTAGGATTTCCTGATAACCATGTTCCAAACTTTGATGAAATGGATGGAGACTATGAAATTGATGAGTTGAGTGATGAACTTGCTAAATTTTGTAGGCTAGTGAAAGATGCGAAGGAACCACTTTATGATGGTTGTGATGAATACTCCAAGTTATCGTTCACCATGAAATTACTACAGCTAAAGGGATTTCATGGAATGAGCAATAATCTCTTTAATAGTCTGATTGCATTGTTATCAAAGGCGTTCAAGGGTTGTCGATTGCCTAAATCTTTCTATGAAGCAAGAAAGTATATTACTGACCTGGGACTTGACTACATAAAGATAGATGTTTGTGAAAAACATTGCATGTTGTTTTGGAAGGATCAAAAGAAAGAAGATGTATGTTCAAAATGTGGCACTAGCAGGTGGAAGTATACCTCTCTTGACAACACAACCAAAGACAAGACTAAAAAAAGGAAAAAAGTTAAGTTAGTAAAAAAGGTTTCTGTTAAGACTCTATGGTACTTTCCACTAATACCAAGATTAAAACGACTGTACATGTGCTATCAAACAGCTTTAGAGATGAGATGGCATCAAGAAAAGCGCATAAATGATGGTAAACTAAGACACCCAGCTGATGCTGAAGAGTGGAAAAGATTTGATGAGATGAATCCATCTTTTTCTAGAGACCCTCGCAATGTTAGGCTTGGATTGGCTTCTGATGGATTTAATCCATACGGGAACATGAGTCATTCTTATAGCATATGGCCCGTTATCCTTATTCCATATAATTTACCTCCATGGCTTTGTATGAAACAAGATTATCTTATTTTATCCTTGATCATTCCTGGGCCAAAGTCTCCTACATACAAGATTGATGTTTATTTACAACCATTGATCGATGAGTTAAAGGAGTTGTGGGATGTAGGAGTTGAAGCTTATGATGCTGTATCAAAACAAAATTTTGAAATGCATGCGGCTCTATTATGGACAATTAATGATTTTCCTGCTTATGGATATTTGTCTGGATGGTCCACCCAAGGTGAGTTAGCATGCCCTTCTTGTCACAAGGATACTTGGTCTCTCAGATTGAAACATGGGGGGAAATTTTGTTATATGGGGCATCGTAGATTCTTACCACAAAATCATAGATGGCGACGGAATGACCATGCGTTTGATGGGAAACAAGAACCACGACCTCGTCCTCAAGAACTATCTGGAGAAGAAGCTTTGAGTCAAGTACATGACATCTTTGAAACAAACCTGGGAAAGAGAAAGAAAAGAAGTTCAAAAGAAAAACCTTCTCATGCTTGGAAGAAAAAAAGCATTTTTTTTGAACTTCCTTATTGGAAGAGTCTTCGTGTTCGCCATAATCTTGATGTAATGCATATTGAGAAGAATGTTTGTGATAGTTTAATTGGAACCATTATGGATATTGATGAGAAGACTAAAGATAATTCAAAAGCTCGCAAAGACTTAAAAGATATGAATATAAGGCAGGAGCTTCTCCCGTGTATTGTGAATGGAAAGCTAAAAGTCCCTATTCCGTGTTTTACTTTATCATCTGAGGAAAAAAAGAGGTTTTGTGAATTCTTAAAAGAAATTAAATTTCCAGATGGGTTGTGCTCAAATATTTCTAGATGTGTGAATGTTGATGAGCGTAGAATTTCTGGGTTGAAATCTCATGATTTTCATGTATTTTTACAAAAACTCCTTCCTCTTGCAACGCGTGGAATCTTTCCAAAGGATGTATCTGAGACATTAACGGAGCTTAGTATATCATTTAAAGAGTTGTGCTCTAAAGTTTTAACGGTAGAAGATCTGAAGAGGTTAGAAGATCATATTGTTGTTACACTATGTAAAATGGAGCAGATATTTGTACCATCATTCTTCGATGTAATGGTACACCTTCCCGTTCACTTAGCAAACCAAGCAATTCTTGGAGGCCCTGTGCAATATAGATGGATGTATCCAATTGAGAGGTGATTATGTTTTACATATATTTTTTTAAAATTTTCTATGTTTTAAATTTTCCTTATTTCGTAGGTTTCTCCGAACATTAAAGTCATATGTGCGGAATAAAAACCGAGCAGAAGGTTCAATAGCTGAGATGTATATCACCAATGAATGCTTGGTTTTTTGCTCAAGATACATGAAGGAGAATGAAACTATATTTAATCATCCACGATACCATGACACTAGAGAGACAAAAATTTCATCTCAATATACAGTTTTCAAATATATCGGGAAAACATTATCTGTAGGCACAACCATTAGCCTTAGTGTTAATGAATGGCAGCAAGCTCATAAGTATGTTCTTGAAAATTCAGATGCAATATTACCGTTTATAAGGTAACTTATATTTATTTAGCTACATTTTTACTTGACTTGATTTTAAGTTTTCCAATTTTAATATAAATATTTTTTAGTGAGCACAAACAACTAATCCAAGATATGGGTGTCCACAATATTGAGGCACACCATAAAAAGTACTTCTTTGAGTGGTTGGAGAGTCGGGTAAGCTTTTAAATTACTCTAAACTAATTTAAACTAAAAAAATAGACCATTGTGGTTAATGTGTATTTATTTATTATGATAGGTGGTTCAATTACATACACAAGGCAGAGTGGACGGTGAACTTCTAAGTTTAGTTCGCGGTCCTGATAAAGAGGTGTTAACTTTTACAGGTCTAGACATAAATGGATTTCGATTCCATACTGAAGATCGTGATGATAGGTTAACAACACAAAATAGTGGTGTTCTTGTTAAAGTAGACTCCACCAATGGACCTTTTATCTATTATGGTGTTTTGACTGAAATTTTAGAGTTGAGATACACAGGTGGAAGACAAGCTCATATTTTTAGGTGTGAGTGGTGGGACATGCATAATGAAGGAAGAGGATTTGAGCGAAACAAATATGGTCTTGTTAGTTTAAATACAAAATGCAAGTTGAAAACCAATGAACCGTTTATACTAGCATGCCAAGCAGAACAATGCTTTTATGCCCGTGACCTTTCCAAAAGTAATTGGATTGTTGCTACTGAATCACCACCACGCGACTTGTACAACATGACACATGGAGATGAAGCTATTATTGATGATGAAAGTGCATTTCAAGAAAACACATCAAATTTATCTACATCTTCATCATTCCCCTCAGATGCATTTGATGTTTCAAATTGGAAGAGGCATGATGTAGTGAAGTCTTTGTCCATGAAATCTGCAAAGAAAAAAGGATGGCTGGAAAAAGATGGAGACCATACATGGGAGACAATGAACTGAATTTACAATTTTTTAATCTGTATTTTCTTTATAGACTTTGGTTAATTTAACTAATTTCTTTGTGAACATTGATGGATATGATTTCCCTTGTGTTATCTACCATAATGTGATTATAATTAGCAAATGATTATACATGTTGCCTTTGATTGCTTCTTTTGATATTTTTTTGGATCATTACCCTTTTAAATATTCTGATGAGATACATGTAGGAAATATGGTCAATCTGTGTAGTACCCACAACCAATTTGCTGGTAATTATGAGATTCTAATGGCTGGTCATTGTAGCAAGACCCAAAGTAAGTAATGTATGCTATATTTTTTAAATGTTTCAATTGAATCTCATGCGTATCTTGATAAATTTTAATTATGCAGATCAATTAAAAAAGTAGAAATTTATACATAATGTTTTCCACTTAATAACTTCATCTTTGCAGAAAAATCTATTGATGAGATTGCACAAAAACGTGCACGCACGTTGATGGCTGGTCCATGGAATTCATCCAGCAACAATCCAAGTATAGTTTTAAAATAAATTAATATATGTCTCTATGCATACAGTAGTATAAAATTATGTTCATGAAATGTAGCTAAAACTAGCAACAATATTCAAAACCCTCATCAAGTTGAAGATTTTGTTCTTGCAAAAGAAAAAAATGGGGCACCATCCCTTCCTCACATGGGAGCAAGTCCCATTCAAATTTCTCAAGACAAGAATGTAGATTCCCTGCATGATGGTTTTCTTCAACAGATTCAAACCTATAAGAACTTTTTGATGAGAAAGATGAGTGAAGGTCTATTAGTTGTTGACTTCTATATTTTAGTTTTAAGGAAGAAGTATGTGTTCTTTATGCTAAATTCTTCTTTTCTTTTTCTTTTAGAAACACTAGCCCTTGACAATTTGCAAAAACATTCACATATGTTGACGTCTGGTCCAAGAAATCTATCCACTCAGAATACTGGTGATAATTGGACTTTGTATGCTTACAATTAATACATAATACCTTTTGAGCATTATGTTTTAGCAATACTTGTGTAAAATGCAGCCAACAATAGCCAAAAAAGTTGTAATCTGCATCAACGTGAATGTTCTGTTGTTTCGGATGAAAAGATACGGTCATCTCTACATGACAAGCAGTGCAAAGCTCCTCTAAATGTGCATTCTATAAAAGCTCAAGGTAACATTAAATCTGCGTTTTTATATGTATGTATATATATCATATATTTTTTGCAAATATTGATAAAGTTAAGAATGTATATCAGTTCAATATGAAGATGGGGGACTAGCCATAAATAATCTTCGAGAAAATTACATGAACAAAGATGAAGTTGCGGTAAGGCAGAAAAATACTGGCAACAGTGCTCTAAAGTCTCAAAATGCTGGGCAGACTGCTAAACCAACTCAAAATCTGATCAAGAATAACTCTGGTGACAATTTGACTTTGTATCTTTACATGTAGATTATATTTCCTACGTATAAATAATGTTTTAACATTATTTCTATAAAATGCAGTCAGAATCAGCCAAACATCTTGTAATCCACATCAACTTGAGCATTTTGGTGTTGTGAAAGCAAAAAAAGGGGCATCGAATAGTAATGGTTTCTCTCTACATGACAAGCAAAGCAAAGATCATCCTGATGTGCATGCTAGAAATGTTCAAGGTAATATCCAATTTTTTTATTTATATATATGTGTCTATTATCCTACGTAAGTATCTACTGATAGTTCCTAATGTATGGTTGTTCAATATGTAGAGGAAGGACTGGCCCGAAATATTGTTCAAAATTTGAAGGACATGAATAATGGTGATAATGATACTTCTACAAGTAATAAAATATTCATTTATATATACACCATGGTTTAACATCATTTTCATGACATGCAGTCAAATTTAGCCACAAAGCTTGTAATCCTTCGCATCAAGTTGAAAATTTTGGAGTTGCAAAACAAAAAAGAGTGGAACAGAACAATGAGGGTGTTTCCTTACATGCAAAGCAACATGAAGCACCACCCATCACACATGCTAGAAAAGTTCAGGGTAATATTTAAATTTTAAATATTCAAGTGTTGTTTGCTTGTCCTATGTGTATGTATATATTTATATAGATTTGACTGTATTTCACTGTGAAGATGGAGGATTCACCATGGATGATGTTCCTAAAGGTCACACAATGGATGATGATGTTTCAGTAAGGCGAACAAACACTGGCAAGAGAATCTTGAGGGATCAACATGTTAATAATTACTCTGACCAAGCTACTGAACCACTTCAAAATTTGACCAAAAAGAATACTGGTGAGAACTAGACCTTGTTTGTACATAACTAATGCAAAAAAGCTTCTACATGAACAATGTATTAGCTTTAGTTTTTTTGAAATACAGTTAATTTTGATAGTGAAACTTGTAATACACGTAAATCTAAACATGTTGGTGTTGGAAAAGAAACAAGAGGGTCATACAATGGTGAAGGTATTTATCTAAATAACATGCCATGTGTACCATCTCCTATTGTCTGTGATAGAATGGATTATGGTAAATCTAATATTTTTATATGTGTTCGGTAGTCTTTTACATATTTATTTTAGTGATTAAATTCGTAATATTTGGCAGCTCAACCTGAAGAGGAGGATTTGGTCACAGATAGAGTTCTCGAAGGTTCAATGAATAATGATGATGTACCCATAAGGCAGGCTAATGTTAGCAATAGGATTTTGAGGTCCCAGACATTAGACAATCACTCACAACCAGATACGGATCCAAATCAAGTTATGCAAGAGACAGATAACCATCATGGTAACAATTAATTAGTTATAGCTTAATTATAAATAAGGTAATCATTATTTTATTCATTTTTTAGATCAACCGAAGAGAAAGAGGGTTAGAGGGAAAACGAAAAATATAAGCTTCAGGTCATTCAGAAATGGTGGTGGAGCTAAAATAAAGATAGAATTTAATTCTGAAGGTAATCCAATAAGCAAAAGCCAAACTCTTATGGCCAGTCGAATTGGAGTTATTGTTCTCAATTCCATAAATGCTCCTCTTAGTTATACAAGGTGGAGTCGCATGCCTAGTGAAAAGAAGGAGAAGATGCTCCAGTTGATCCAGGTTTCATATAGTTTTTATGTGTTACTTCATTGAATAATAAATGTGCATTTCTAATATTTTCTTAACTATTACGTAGGATGATTTTATCATTCATAGTGATGAGTTATTACCTGAGGAAAATGACCTCAGAACACGTTCAATATATCGATCATTGAATAAGGCTTGGCGTGAATTTAAGACTGAATTGTATGCTCTTTATTTGACATACGCAACTGATGATGAAGCTCTAAGAAATTGTCCTCCAAATGTAACAAAATCTGATTGGGAGTTTCTTGTGAAAAAATACTGGAAAAGTGACTATTTTCAGGTAAATTTGAAATAAATTTCTGAGTCTATACAATGATCTACTCTCTTTATTATTGATACTTTCTTGTAGCAATTTTTTACTTATCTTTATGTTTTTATCCATTGATCTTATTTTATGTTTATTTGCAAGGCTACAAGTACTCGTAACAAGATCAGTCGTTCTAAACAGTCAATGCTTCACTGTACTGGAAGGACTCGATTTAGTGTTATAGAACATGAGGAAGTATGAAATTTGTTCTTATTGTTCCTATTTTTATAGTATAAGGTTATACTTCATATTTCATAATCTATTTTATGAAAATACAGACTATCAATAACAATGGAGTTGTGCCAAGTCGCATGAGGATGTTTGAAAAGACTCGAACGAGAAAAGACAAAAATCTTGTAGATGCTGTTGCTGAAGAAAAGATGGTAACCATGATTATAGCTCGACATAAATGTCAACAAATTTGCAAATTGAAAATTCTAACAATTTAATTTGTTGTTTAGGCACAAATCACAGATTTGGTGTCTCAGCGTGAACATGGAACAATTGAAATTAGCGACGATGAAATATGCTTGAAGGTCTTTGGACCCGAAAGACCAGGCCATGTACGTATGCGGGGAAGTACAGTTGCAGGTCATTTTCGCTATAGAAATACAATTTATATGAAGGAGATTGAAAAATATAAGAAACAAGCAAATGATGCACGAGCTAGAGTTGAACAAGCAGAAAAAGTTGCGGCAGATGCTAGAGCTAGAGCTGAACAGGCTGATCAGAAAGCGGAAAAAGCTCACACTTACATAAGAGAGTTATTCAATGTAATAAAGTCTAGCAGGATTATAGATGGCATGAATATCAACAACCCTAATGATGAGGTATTTCCTATAACTCATGGACTTATAGAAGTCATTGTTTATTTATAACCATAGTTCATATTAATAACACTATTTATTTACAGGTTTTGGAGTAAGATGGGAGTTCCTATAACTCATGGACTTATGGAACTCATTCTTTAGATGACACAATCAAGCATTGGACTTCATAGATGATCATTTTTTTATTATCTTATTTGTAGATAATATATAAATGTTTTTAATTTAAGATTGGCAGTGTATTACCTGACTACTTTTTTGTAGTTAAGACAAAACTTCTAGTAATTGGAATGAAGATGATGGTAATCAGTCTTTTAGATGACTAATTTAGGATCATTCTTTTAAATATATATATAGCCTTGTTGCATCAATCAAGCTTAGGCATTTATAAAGAAGTGCATTGGTACTTGGTTTGTTGGGCTTTGGTTTTGATTTGGAAAATCTCTCACAAATTGGTTCGTAGAATTAGCAAAGGTGTTATATATGACCGGAATGAGTGCATGGTGTGGTTGGTTATGTTTCATATATTTGGAATTAAGAAGTAAATATTTTGTTCATTTATACACATTGACTACTTCAACACAAGAAACACAGTTGTTGAAGGTAATTTTTGTTTTGTTGTCACTATGAACTACGAATTTCTTGTATTCTTTGTTTAGTGATCCATCACCAAGCAGTTTATCTAAATAGAAATACATGATTCAACATCACCCTCCAAAAGGGAACTCCCATGCTATGAAGCAGAGCCTGGATGAGCAATGATATAATGGTTCGCTGGTGTGATGGTGCTCTTGGATTTGCATAACTCCCGTCAAAGCTTTTCAAGTATATACTTATAATTCAACTATACTTGCATGTATCTACACTTCAGTTAATTCACATGTAGCACATCTTTCTTATCTACAAGCTTATCTAGTAATGTTGTTCCACTTGAAAACATCATGTAGGTGTTTCAAGAGAAGGAGTTCCTGAACCCTACAGTTAAAGCTTCTCAAGCTGTTTGGAGGCACAATTTATGGTGAGGTGATCAAGGGGATGTCTGTGCTTAAGATCAAATGATCAAGCGCAACCAGGGATGCCATAGAGCTTATGGGAGGGAGGTGTCCAAAGTGAAGTTCATTCTCATATCTGAATCTGGTAGCTACTCTTAATGTGGAAAATGTCAGTAAGGATATTTACTTTCTACAGATTTTAGATTTCCTGTTCATCACTTCTCATCTCTCTGTTTCCGCATATACCCAACCAATCCGTTTTTTTTTTTCATTCTGGTCACAGGAACAACTCAGAGATAGATTGACTCATGCAGTAATCAACTAGAGGTTCGCTGATTCAATCAACATTGCTCTGCAGTTGATTGATAAAAGGGCACGCTGGTTAGGTCACCCTCTCCTCTGATTTTCATCTTTAGATGTATTTGTAGTGTTGATATCTCTGCTTCCTACATGCTCTATTGTTTTTGTTGACTCATGCAGTAATCAAGTAGAGGTTCACTGATTCAATCGACATTGCTCTGCAGTTGATTGATAAAAGGGCTCATTGGTTAGGTCACCCTCTCCTCTAATTTTCATCTTTAGATGTATTCATAGTGTTGATATCTCTGCTGTTTGTTTGGAAAAAGTTATTTTTACTATGTTGTTTGGAAAAAGTTGAGTGGGATGCCATTACTCATGTAGACATGTAGTATAGTTAGTATATTTTTTTATATAAAGTTTGATTGGGTAATTAAGAGTTGCTGCATTGTTTTTGGTAATTAATTATTATCTTACTAGGACTTTAGGTTTCTATACCGCTTTTACTTTTATTTGAGATGTCTAAGGAGTAAGGACGTTTCCTTAGCAGTCATAATTTTGAGATATTGGATTCACTAAAAAACCACGAAAAATTTGCTATTCCAGAACTACACATAAAATTTAGATAAAATTCACCAACAATTTGGCAAAATTTCAGTAAACTTTCAGGAGAAAACTACTATAAAATCATGTGCTACACTACCATTTCTGTAAACATATATGCTTAATATGGAATATAGCTGTCCGCATTTTAAATGGTTGTGTCCCTCTTTTTAACAGATGACCTGAGAAAAAATATTAGACTTTCTCTTTGCCCATTCCTCTTTTCCCTTTAGTTGTATTTCTTCTGCGAAATGGTCCATGACTTACTTCAAATATCATCATTTCAGGTTGGTGCCCAGACTAACCTGATGGCCATGCAGTGGGCTGCGGATTTCATTTGGCATTCCTACAATGAAGAACCCAGCGAACAGTCATTCTCAACTGTTGGCTTGATGGAACAGATCAACATAACTAGAGATTCCACAGATTATCTGTGGTATACAACTTAGTAAGTAGTTTATCCTGACTGATTATGGCCTTTTCCTATTTGCAGTTTCTTAAACTATGCCACCTAACCATTATTTATCATTTTACGCAGCGTCAACATAGATCCAAATGAAGAGTTTCTTAAAAACGGACAGTACCCTGTGTTGACCGTAATGTCAGCTGGTCATTCATTGGATGTTGTTGTCAATGGGCAATTATCAGGTATTCGTTTTATGGGCATTTGGACTCTTTTCTTTCGTATCCACTTACAACTGAATCTACCATGAAGAAGATCGAAGACAACAACACTCTTGTCTTCATTGTGGATCTCCGTGCTGACAAAAAGAAGATCAAAGCTGCGGTGAAAAAGATGTATGACATCCAAGCCAAGAAGGTCAACACTCTCATCAGGCCTGATGGAACTAAGAAAGCTTACGTGAGGCTCACTCCTGATTATGATGCATTTCCACCTGAGTCTAATGAACTAAAGTTGCACTTATATCGATTCAGTAATTTTTCAATAAAAGAAGGAATCGTGCCAAATGTGAGGACCACAAACATTAGCTTCTTGCCCTTTCAAATCCTGGGCAGCGTCGGTCGGCCGTAAAGTGAGGTTAAATTATGTCAAATCGCTGGTTGTTTAATGCAACTTTGTAATCTCTGGAAAAAAGTATCGTGGTTTGAATTATTAGTGGGCAACCAAAAGGCACCCTCCTGCGTGAGTCGTATGTTTAATTACATATTAGCAAGCCTGGCACAGCCCTTTTGATATCTTTCTTCTTTTCTAGTCCTTCCTACCATCTTCTTCCTACTTAACCATGTGCAGTACAAACTTGTCATACTAACACGTACAATTCAGCTCTGTTTCTGGCAAGGAGAATGATAAGCTTCCTTAAAACTCAATCAATATTCTTCAATGCCAGAAGGAAAAAAAACCATTGCTTGAGGCCCACTTCAGACTATCTCACCTTCCCCTTATGGCTCCCTACCTCCTCTTCATTCTTGTCATCTTGCCACTCATCCCCTTAACTTCAATCATAAGCATTGGCCTGACCTGTCCCTTATATTACTCTCCCTCTCCCGTTTTAAGACCATCCTGATTCCCCTGCTACACTGAGTGATGCAACCGCAGCAACCGCTGCCCCACACTTGAATCCTCACTTAATTGTTCCTCCTGTCTTGCTTGTTTCATCAATCTCTTTCTGTCTTCCTGTCTGTTTGTCTCTCTTCACGTGTGGTTCTCCTCTTTTCTCCCCATGGGAAGACACTCCTGCTGTCAGAAGCAGAAGCTTAGGAAAGGGCTCTGGTCTCCTGAAGAGGACGAGAAACTCTTCAATTACATCATCCGCTTCGGTGTTGGGTGCTGGAGCACCGTGCCCAAGCAAGCAGGTAATTGGTTGAACCTGGGAATTGGCACTCACTCCCTCCTATTTCTTATTTCCGCATGAAATTATTTTTCTTCGGAGATTAATTTTTCACTTGACACACAATTTCGTTCTCATGCAGGTTTGCTGAGGTGTGGGAAGAGCTGTAGGCTTAGGTGGCTGAATTACGTCAGACCTGATCTCAAAAGAGGTAGCTTCTCCCAAGATGAAGAAGACTTAATTGTTAGCTTGCATCAGATATTAGGCAACAGGTTTGTGTTTTATATGTGCTCTAACTGTGAATGCTATTCGAGTGTGGAAATGCTATATCATTCTTATTTCAAATTTTGGACGTTTACAGATGGTCACAGATAGCAGCTCAGCTTCCAGGAAGAACCGACAACGAGATCAAGAACTACTGGAATTCAACCATCAAGAAGAAACTGAAGCAGCAGAATGTCGGACCCAAGAACCATCAGTCAATAACGGAGACTGCTGACCACGGAGAGGAAACAGAACTGAAGCACATCATCTGTCCAGCTGCTAAATTTCCCCATGTCCAACAAGTGCAGAGCTCGACGTTGAAACCGGTCTTTGACCCCTTCCCATTGCCTGGCCAATTCAACGGAGGCGTGCATGCGAGATTGTACCAGCGTCCACAGTTTGATCAGAGTTTGATCAGGACTTTTGTTACATTTCACCGGCCAAAGACTCTTAAGAATCCAAGGATATACTTAATTGTCGATGGTGATGTATGAAAGGTTCTAACCATAACTTATCTTCTTATACGCTTACACCAGAATAGGGACGGTCTTGAAATTATAATACTAATTAGGTGGATTTTAAGAAATTCATACACGTTTATCTAGCTACCTATATGTAAAGTGAATCATAGTATGTATACCAAATTAATAACGTAAATATTCAGAAATAGTCATCAACTTCAATTGTTAACATGCAATGGTACGTGCATGCATATCATCTTATCCAGCTTTTCTTAATTAATAGATCAGCGCAATGGGAAATATACATGGACATTAGGACAAAAACGGCGTGCATGTTATTGTTACTTGCCAATACATTAACATATATATACATTGATATGTATGCTAGTATGATTAGTGCGCAGGAAATGATCAATCAGTTCAGATAAGCAATGTAAGTACCTTAATATACAACAGATCTTGACTGGTGCTTGATCTATTTGCCATCAGGTTTAGATGTACAATACTCTGTGAATTGGGAAGACAATATTACCAACCTTACTGACGCCTGTTTAGCATATTCACATGTAGCTATACTTTCATGCAATCTCAAATGGAATCGGCTTCTACTTGATATAGCTACTTGCTACATAAATTATGTTTTAGTATCAAGTATTTGACTGATTTTTCATTTCAGATTTGTAAAGCAGACCTGATTTCATATTTCAGATTTTATTTATTGGTATACTTGAATGAATGTTCATGCATACATATATATTATATATTACACGATTAGGAATGAAAACTATCTACTAGAATCTCATTATAATTAATGTATTGAGTATCATCGTCAATTAACCTACTATTACTTTGCACTGATCTGTCAGGAACTGAGCTGCTAACCTTCTTATTAAAGACGTGTTACTGATCTTTGAAGATGAGTCCAGTTGCTGACCCTCTATGGTCGAGATCGCCTCTTTTGGATCCTTAACGATGATGGTCACCCGGATGGTGGTTTGAGGAAGATACAGACTGGTGGTCACCCGGATGGTGGTTTGAGGAAGATACAGACTGGAACTCCAGCGTCTATGTCATCTCCAACCAATGCTATGACTCGAGTTGTAGGTACCCCAAGTATCCCCCCATCAGTACTGAGCCCAGAAACAAGCTTGATCAATTCCAGATCCTGAAGTATCCACTTACAACTGAATCTGCCATGAAGAAGATCGAAGACAACAACACTCTTGTCTTCATTGTGGATCTCCGTGCTGACAAAAAGAAGATCAAAGCTGCGGTGAAAAAGATGTATGACATCCAAGCCAAGAAGGTCAACACTCTCATCAGGCCTGATGGAACTAAGAAAGCTTACGTGAGGCTCACTCCTGATTATGATGCTCTGGATGTGGCCAACAAAATTGGCATTATATAAATGTCTTATCCTGAAAATTTTTGTTCCCAACAAACATGGTGTATTTTCTGTTGAATTAAAATGTTTCAGATCCCTTTAGTGATAGTTATCAGACTGCTGTAGTAAAAAAAAAAAGAGAAATAGGCGGTGCAAGACTATTGGCTTAGCCTGCCAATGAGGCAATTGTAAGAGTGTTGTATAAGTTATACACGAGGGTTTGTAAGAGTCATTAACTTGTGTCTTTATTAAGAATAAAAAAAACAAGATTAGACTTTGTACAGAAGAAAATATGAAGTGGATGGCATGATTCTGGATTTTTATTCGATCAATGTGGTGCACATGTATAAATGAGTTCTCAGCCTAGTTTCGCCAAACGCACAGTCTGAGCTTTCTAAAGTCTTTACCCAACTAATATTGAATCTAAAATAATGATACGTTAATTTCCCGACATCTTAGAAATGTCGGGTCTGTTTCTTTGAGGCAACTTTGTAATGCCGTTCATGCTATTTATCGGCGTGTATGTAATGCCGTCTATAAACGACATCTTCCCGGCATATTAGAATGTCGGGTTTGGCATCATTTTCCGGCGATAACCATTTATCCCCGGCATGGATATAATGCCGATTTTGATACTATTTACGGCAATTCTTAATATGCCGTGAAACTTTTGACGGCACGCTTTTCAACGGCATTTTTCCGGCATATTGAAAAATGCCGAATAAATACAATACCGGCATAGTTATGCAGTTTTTACAGCATGTCATTATGCCGGGAAATCTAATATTTGTTGTAGTGAGGCCAGTAGACCCGTCGGGGCTGCGTGCAGCGGCCTTCCGTGAGGAAGGAGAAGGCGTCAAGCCTTTTAGATGGTTTAGCCCCCGAGTGCACAATAGTCAAGTCTCCACGGGAGGGGCAGTATAGTCTTTCCATTATAAACTTAACCCAGTTCGCAAATTAAGTTAAAAAGGGGTATTATATGCTGATGTGGTGACTAATGATTGGTCAGATCGAATAACCTTGAAGTAGTTATAGAAATTTATTGGTAACTCTGATGGGGACATATAATATATGAAAGTTTCTTAGAAAAATGAGAGGAATCTAAATAAATTATTATCAGAACCTAATTATGCTTCATGTTCTAATAGTATAGGAAATACATGTTCTAATGGGTTTAATGTAAAAGAAAACATAGATTTGCCTTATTTGATGCTTAATTGAATAGATTTGTTCATGTTAGGCTAACACCTGATATTGCCATGTATAATGAGTAAAACCCTGATAATGTTAAATAATGGATAGTTCCATATTAGTGATTTTATATATGCTGCTTTAGGGTTTTGATACTAATGGGAACATCTTGAGATAATCTTAATGTTGATAATGGGAAAAAATGTAATGAGTCATCTAATTTGCTTAAGATGATAATTAGGGTTTAACCTAATATGCATAAGTGAGATTGTAATATTAGAAACAGTGATATGATGGAATTAGGGTTTGTAACCCTAATGCCTGGTCCAAACACGAGATAACTCTAAACCCTAGTTTAGGAGCAAATCTAGATCTGAGTAATGTAATGTGAATACATGGTGACACATATGTAGTATGAATATTTTAGATTGAATGCTTGTTGCTTGGATGTTTGGATATATTCTTAAAGTACATATGATGTTCTGCCACAGTTCTGTAATGGCATAAGGTATGTGGTTACGCTTATGAATAATCGCTCTAGTTTCACGGAGATTCCCGAAGTTTTAATCGGTTGCTTGAAAATAACTGTTGGATGTTTATTTATTTCATGGAACTATAAAGTGACTATGATTATCACTATAAATGTGCGTATATAACTGACTAGATCTGGTCCACCTCTATTGCTTTGAAAAGGCTGAAAAAAGGGGGTAAACCTAGAGCAAGGTCTAGGTTACCGAGAGTTAGAAATTGGGTTACCTACGTGTAGTGCCATGAGACTCATAAGCCTGCCATGAGTTAAGGAGTGGGCTACTGACGAGTAGTGTCATGTGACTCAACTCTAGAAATTGGTTCACTTATAGGTGGATCATGAGGGGTTTCATGGGGACAACACAGAGGATAGGGTACCCTTGGATCACAGAGTTATATTTAAAATGTAATCTTGATTGTTAAATTATTAATTGAATAGTTATATGGTTATCATAGTTGCACGTTTATTGTTTCCCCCACATACCAGCTTCGGCTGACTTATGTTTTGTTTGTCGGCGTCTCAGGTACAAGCCAAAAGGACAAACAGTAAATCATCATATTGTGAAATACATGAAATAAAATACTAGGAGGATTAGTTAGAGTAGAATCCTTAAGTGGATAGAAGTTCAGAAATCCATGTTTTCAAAAAGGTATGCAAAAATTTATTTTCTTACAGCTTTTCAGTATAGCCTGTTAAAATTTGATAATTATTCTTGGTTAATTGTCTAACCTTTGATCCGGAAGTTATGGGTGTGGCTTCGACCTCTCGGTCTCCCTTAATTGGGGGTTATCGAGAGGTGGGGTCGTAACAGATCTCCTAACCAATGAATATTGAAGTGTAGGCTTGGTAGATAGGAGATGCTAGCCTATAGGACACGAATTAGGAGCAAGGGAATGAATGGTCAATGCAAGTGTTGCTCAATTGCTCAAACAGATTGCCAATTGCAAGTGTAAACTCAAGTATTGCACAAGTGTAGATTAGTGAGTTTAGGTGTCCTAAGGCATGTCCTATTTATAGGAATGACCTACAAGTGCTTAAGGACGTTCTAGACACTTTCTAGGGGGTTCCAAGTGCTTAACTAGCTGTTAGGTACACTTTAGTTGCTTTAGCAACGACTAGTTAATTAATTCTGAAAGTTGCAGACACAACACATCTCGGTCGAAGAATTTTCGACCGAGAGTCCTTCTCGGTCGAGGGTTTGTCGACCAAAAGACTGTCTGGAGCAAGTGTATACAACGTTCATCTCCAACTGCCAACTACCTTGTCTGTTGTGTCTAACGGCTACTTGGGTCTTTCTCGGTCGAGAAGTTTGTCGACCGAGAGTGTCTCGGTCGAGGATTTTGTCGACCGAGATTGACCATGTTTCAATGTTTTAAATGAAGTGCTAAGTGTATGTATGAGTGTGCATATGTGAAACTATTGAAGGGGATGACCTATCTAAGTGTAGTGATTGGATAGGGAAGATCTAACGCTTGATTTACATGATGTCTAAGTACTTGTACATTAAATATTTGTACAAGTTTTACAATTTATTACATTCATGAAATTAAAGCAATTTAACATATAGATCTTCCAAATCTTTGTCATCCACCTTATTCCTGCAACACTCAAGTAGCACGTTAGATCGACAAGAATGAAATGTGTGTCATTATCAAAACAAAGGGATTCAATGATGTCCATTGAGCCAACAATGTCGAGTTTTTGTGATTCATCGAGGATTCTACTGATGGTAATTCAGTACTACTGAGCTGAGTGTTGGTAGTACCGAGTCTATGTGTTACAATTGGTTGCTTTTACTGATGTGAAATTGGTACTACTGAGTATGGACTCGGTAGTATCGAGTCTGTATGCTTGATATATACCTAAAACATAGCCAAAAACGTGTCTTAGTCCTCATATTTATGAAATTTGATTAAAATTTGATAAAAATACATGAATTGATGCATTTAAATGAAATAGGCTATTCATAATAGTTTGTGCATAAAATCTCATGAAAATATCAAATACATGCACAAAACTAAGGGAAAACAAGCCTATAAAATGACTAAATATTTGTCCATCAAACTCCCCTAAGCTGAAATCTTGCTCATCCTCGAGCAACATACTCTCGGATCTGTCTGAGACAAGTTAGCAAAAGGACAAAACATATGAATTCTCAATCTCAATCATCCCCACATAACAATCCCAAGCTGACCTTTGCTAACCATTAAACTGGTAAGTGCTCTAAAGTGACCACAAAATTTCTAGGAAATACATATGTCTCTTAGTTAATGAAGCACTGTCAGAAAAGCAATTAACATATTAAACTAATCAGTCCTGCACTTGGTGCATTTTGTGATTTCCTATCTACGTTGCTCTTTTCCCTAACTACCATCTACATGGAAGACATCCTCATGATAAACATGAAGTGAGGGGGAAAACATATAAGTGGCCTACCAATAAGAACAATGGGTGGTACGAGATAGGTGGTTATTAAGATTCCCAAGGACATCAGAATCATTATGCAAATATAAAATGTGATGACCTATGTGATGATGCGTGAGCAATGCATCCTAATACGTACATTGTGGTTGGAATTATGCATGTATTCAAAGTCTCAGCAAGATAATGAGATTGAATCTAAGGAAGAGTCAATGACATCATGTAGGTGTTCTGAAATTGTTACCATGGATATAAACATCCTTTCTCCCCCTTTAACAATGAGACAAACTCTTTTTTTTCTTTTCCTCTTTCTCTTTTTTCTTCTTTGTTTTTTTCCATTGGCCCACTAAATGTTTTGGGATTTACTTCACCAAATACATTTATGAAATCTCCCATGTATCTCTGAGGGTATGGATGTGTGTCCCTGCACTATTATGACATCTCATGCTGCATCGATGAACAAATGAAAATGCATGCAATCTACATGTACAGATTGTGATTATGCAACTACCATGATATGCATATGAATTTTTCATGCATATATATATATATGTATATATATATAGGGCCCATCTTTATTGCCCGCGTGGGTAGCTACCCGCCCACCCTTCTGACCACTTTTTTTCAAAAAACAAATTTGCAATTGTAGTGGACTATTTTGTCTAGCTCTCCAAAAACTTTTAGCCAAAAATAATATCATTTGCCCCTCAAAATTCAAAAAACCCGTCCTTATATATATCTGTTGTATATTTTGTACAGAGTTACTCTTTTATTCGGGTAGTTACTTTCTGATCACCATAGTTACTTTTTTGACAACAGAGTTACTTTTTTGGCTGCCGGGTAGCGAAAATCCAGGCTACCCGTGTGGGCAATGAATGAACGCCCATATATATATATATATATATATATATATATATATATATATATATATATATATATATATATATATATATATTAATATTAATATTAAAAAGACTAATGCACAGGAAAATGACTAACTATAATGTTCCCTACAATGCCATGTAATGCAATAAAAAAGAAATGATTGAGTGTACTTGATCATCTTAAGGTGGTGGCAATTATGAATATGAAGTGGATGAAATCACATAACTAAGAGATTAAGCCTTCAAAGATAATATGTGTCCCTCTCTAAATACCTGTGTACAAGGTAACCATAGGAGTTCCTTCTTAAATTTCCATTTAAGGTCACGTTACCGGTTTGATCAGTTCATGCTCCAACACCTTCTGCCCTGGAGTAAACACCCTATGTAGAATGTGCCTATCATTAATCTTCTTTGTCCTCTCCTTATATATCTTGACATTTTCATTGGCATTCATCTTCAACTCATCCAACTCATTCAACTCCAACATTCAATGTTTCCCAGCTTCATCTATATTAAAGTTCAATCTTCTCAACGCCCATCTTGCCTTATGCTCCAATTCTACAAGTAAGTGACAAGCACACCCATAAACCAATCTAAAATATGTAGTCCCCATATGTGATTTATAGGCTGGCCTATATTCCCAAAGTGTGTCATTAAGGAGCATGCTCCAATTTTTCCTATTTGTTGAGACTGTCCTTTCTAAAATCTACTTAATTTCTCTATTGGACACCTCAACTTGGCCTTGTGTATGTGGGTGATAAGGGGTACCCACTCAGTGCCTTACCCCATATTTACTCAATAAAGATGCAAATTTCCTATTAGTAAAACGGGTCCCCCTATCACTTATGATCATCCGAGGGACACCGAATCTGCAGAATATATTATCTTTGACAAATTTGCATACCACATGTGCGTCATTGGTCTGGGTTGGAATTGCTTCCACCCATTTTGACACATATTCAACGATAAGTAAAATGTACATGTTTGAATTTGAAGACACGAAAGACCCCAGAAAATCTATGCCCCATAAATAAAAAAAACTTCAACTTCTTGAAACACATTTAGAGACATTTCGTGTCTTTTAGAAATGTTACCTGCACGCTGACATGAGTAACAACACCGAACATAATTGTAAGCATCTTTGAACAAAGTTGGCCTATAGAGAACTAGCGTGATGCCTTCCTGTGGGGAGTGAGTGAAAATGTGATAAGATAATCCCATTCTCACTTTTCAGCACACATTTCCTCAAAATGCCATCCCTACATTGCCTCAGCAATATCTGGTCATCGCACACATAATATCTCAAGGAGTAAAAGAATTTCTTCTTCTCTTGGTGACCCCAATCCTCTAGTAATATCCCATATGACAGGTAATTCACAATCTCAACATACCAAGGATCTGCTACTTTGAGAGCAAAAAGTTGCTCATCCAGAAACTCTTCCACAATAGGGATGTCCACATCCCTCTCATCCACTCTCTCTAATCTAGAGAGATGATCTGCTACTACATTCTCAATGCCTGCCTTATCCTTCACTTCAATGTCGAATTCTTGCAAAAGCATGATCCAACTGATCATTCTAGGCTTAGCGTCTTTCTTTTGTAAAAGGCATTTAATGGCGGCGTGATCAGTCCACAGAATCACCTTTGCCCCCACTAAATATTGCCTAAATTTTTCAAAAGAAAAAACAACAGCCAACAGTTCTTTTTCAATTTTAGTGTAGTTTAATTGAGCATCATTCAAAGTCTTCGACGCATAGTATATCACAGAAGGAACCTTGTCTTGGCATTGGCCTAAGACTGCACCCACTGCATAATCTAATGCATCACACATCATCTCAAACGACTTACCCCAATCTGGAGCTTGAAGAACATGAGATGAAATCAAATTTTCCTTGAGGACCTCAAAAGCTTTCATGCATTTATCATGAAAACAAAACTCAATGTCCTTTTCTAATAATTCAGATAAGGGTTTTGCAATTTTTGAAAAATCTTTTATAAATCAGTAATAAAATCCGGCGTGGCCTAGGAAACTCCTCACTCCCTTCACAGATGTCGGTGGAGGTAGCATAGAAATAACCTCTATTTTTACCGAATCAACCTGCATTCCCCTAGTGGACACCTTATGTCCCAAAACAATTCCCTCACTCACCATCATATGACATATCTCCCAATTAAGAATTAGGTGAGTGTCTTCACACCGCTGTAACACTTTATCAAGGTTATATAGACAGTCTTCAAAAGACTCTCCACAAACTGAAAAATCATCCATGAACACTTCCAAACACCGTTCAACCATGTTAGAAAAAATGGCAAGCATACAATGATGAAAGGTAGCTGGTGCATTACACAATCCAAACGACATCCGTCTATAGGAAAATGTGCCATAGGGGCAAGTGAAGGTGGACTTCTCCTGGTCCATACGCTCGATAGAAATCTGATTATACCCGAAATATTTGTCTAGAAAACAAAAATGGAAATGACCAGTCAATCGTTCTAAAATCTGATCGATAAAGGGTAAAGGAAAGTGATCCTTTAACGTAATGGCATTCAAACAACAATAATCTATACACGCACACCACCTCGTGACTAACCTGGTCGGTATTAGTTCATTAGCATAATTATTTTTCACGGTTATTCCCCCTTTCTAAGGCACAACCTGTGTCGGACTTACCCATGTGGAATCAGATATTGCATAAATTATACATGCTGATAAGAGCTTCACAACTTCCTTCTTCACCACTTCCATCGTAATTGGATTTAAACGCCAATATGGTTGAACTACTACTTTGGCTCCTTTTTTTAATCGTATTTTGTGCTGGCATAGGCTGGGGAAGATGCCTCTAATGTTAGCCATGGACCATCTGAATATTGCTTGGTGGTTCTTCAGTACTCCTAGAAGCTGAGCCTCCTCATCCTGGGTCAATGTTGATGAGATGATGACTGGAAGCTTCTCTTCCGCTGCCAGGAACACGTACTTTAGATGTGGGGGCAACAGTTTCAGCTCCAAATTGGAAGGATTCACCAATGAAGGGACCAAAGGTGCATGCGGTGGTCCTAGATCCTCAAAGTGTCTAGTACAGTAGCACAAGAGTGCTTTCAACATCAAAGCACATTCCTCCCAGGAATTATAATGGGAGTAGTCACAGTCCACATTCATCAAGCAAGCCTCTAGCGGTAACCATGGATGAACATGTATGATTGAGTTAGCTTTGATTTCTTCGACTACTGGTGGGAAGTCTGCCTCCTCTTCATTTTCAAGATATCGCATAGCTTCTACTAAGGATACCGCCTTAGTATTTTACATTATGTCCACTGCAAGTGTACCCCTATCCACTTTTGTCATGACATGTGCCATATCTGAAAATGGTCTTCCCAGAAGTAGGGACACTAGTTCCTCAATGTGCTTCAAACTATTGCATTGCGTTCCCTTCTCCTTTGACTTAGATACCTCATGCATCCTGATTTCAAATTGGTCATCTTGGATACCCAGTGTCAATCATCCTCTTCCCATCTCCAGGATCATGTCTATCATAGCTTGGAAAGGCCTCCCCAGTAGTAACTCATTTCCATGATCATCTTGCATCTCCATGACTTCAAAGTTAGCTGCGAACACAAACTTGTCTACTTTAACCAACACATCTTCACATATCTCATAGGGTCTAACAACTGAATTATCTGCCAGCTGTATTGTCATGCTGCTTTTTCTTGACTCTCTGAGGCCTAACTTCTTGAATGTTGTCAAGGGAATGAGATTAGTGCTATCCCCTGAATCACACAACACCTCACCAAACTTGGTCTTTCCTACAAAACATGATATATTGAAACAGCCCGAGTCTTGTCGTTTTGGTGGTAATGTTCCCAGAATGAATGCACTTACCTACTCCTTCAGCACCACCACGTCGGTATCAGCTATCCGCCTCTTTTTGTTGATGATGTCCTTCAGAAATTTACCATAAGAAGGTATTTGCTCAATGACATCTATTAATGGTATATTGACTGACAATTTTCTAAAGCTGTCTAGAAATTTCCTAAATAGTTGATATGCCTTTCTAGACTTGACACTATTGGGAAAAGGGAACTGGTATCACCTATATCCTTTGATGAGGTGGGACATAAAGTTCTGGCCTTGCCCCTATCACTTCTGTCTACTCTATCTCAGCTATTCTATCTTCTTTACCCTATTCTAGATCTGTTGTGGCATCCATCACAACCGGCTCCCCATTATTGCTTGAATCTTTTGTCTCTGCTGGCTTGGGATGACCTTCCTTATCTCCGCTAAGCAATTTTGTACTGCTTCTCAACTGTATGGCTTTCACCTAATGGTTTCAATATGGAGCATCTATGTTCCCTAGGAAACCCTATTTGCCATTGTTCTTCATTACTGCCATCTCTGCTACAATCTGTGAATTTGAGTCTCTAAACTGTGGAATTGAGCCGTGTGGTTCTGTAACTCTCTCTGTTGTTGGTTGATCACCATGTCATTTTGTTTTACCAATTTCTTTAGCAACTCTTGCATGTTTTCATCTTCAGACCCCTTATTCTACTATTGTGCAATCCCTTGCTACCTTGCATGGTTGGGATCCTGTTGGAAGTTGTTCGGATCTTTCCCTGAGAGCTTTAGGTCCTTTTGCCAGGAGTACTCATTGTTCATGTACCCATGTTGATGCATATATTTGACCTATCCTTCCTCCTCATCTGAGAAGTTCCCGTCCTTCTGACATAGCTTCTTGTGATCAGGTCTAGCTTTTCATTATGAGAGTTGATCACCTTAGACTCACCCATACTCTCGATTGTCTCTGGATGTTCTCTTTCTTCTCCCCAGGATTGATTTTTGGACATATTCTACATTATCTCATGACACTTGGATGGCTTATTGTTGAGAAAGAAACCCTTTCTTGCACTGTCCAATGTGGTCCACTCACCTTGATGTAGGCCGTAATAAAAGATTTTGGCCTGTTCTTCTAGCTCCAACCCATGATGTGGAACCTTCCATAGCATATGTTGAAATCTCTCCCAGGCCCCTGAGTAAGACTCCTCAGCCTGTTTCTTGAAGTTATAAATTTTCCTAACCAACTCTTTGGTCTTCTCTGGTGGGAAGTAACGCTCAAATAAGGCATCTATCATCTCGTCCCATGTCCCAATGGATTCCGGCTTCATATTGTAGAACCAGGCTTTTGCTTTGTCTACCAGAGATGAAGAAAACAACTTTAAATAAATAACTATCGCCGGACCCTATCAATTTTTTGCATGTCACAACTCTCCACAAAGCTGCTGATGTGAACCATCGGGTCTTCAAAGTTGTGTCCATGAAATGCCTGTGACTTGACCAGGGCTACCAATCCTAGGTCAATCTGAAAACTTCCCACATCAATTGTCTGCCTTTTTATGGGGCCCAACTGTGTCGTTAATGATGATGCATTGATCTTCTCCCAGATAGTCTTCTCCTCAGCCATCTCTGGTTGTTCTAATGGACTGGGTGTATCACTAGAGGAGTTTCAGGTGTGCTAGGGGTTGATCCCTCTACTGAATATTTGAACACTTGGGCTTTATCTCTCAATGTTGCGACTATTGCACTACCCTAAGTGGATTCATCATAGTTGGTACTACGTGTTTGCACCATAAACTAACACCTGAAAGAGATAATATAGGAATAAGAACAAGGGATAGCACGAAATTAAAATTGATATTTGAAATTTTGTCTCAAAAAGAGTAAAAAAAAAATTAGAGAGAAGAAGTGGCCTAGAGTGGCCAACTACAACACTCGTAGTGTTGTACAATTGCCGCTTCCCCGAAAATGGTGCCAAAAACATGACACGACTTTGATGTGCGTGTAAAACACAAGTGTACACGTCTTGTAATATAGTCCCTATGAGGCCTGAGTCGAACTTAGGGAAACAGTTGTCTAGAGACTAGTACTAATTGTAGTTTGATCAGCTAGGCTGATGAAAAATGATTGGGTTGGTTGTTTTGAACAGAAATAAGAAATTAAAAATGGAGAATAAAATTGATGGTTTTATGATGACGAATTCCTTAGAACATGGTTTCACCAAGGGAAACATTATGTTTGCCTTCTTATTACTGGTACAAATTTCCTCTTAAATTTGAATAAGGAGCTTGTACTTAGAAACTACCCACTTTCGCAGTGTAATTCCCCTACCTAATATAAAGCCAATTCCATTTTCATAGTAATTGATTCATTAGTTAGGTGCTTTTGGTTTAACTATGGGTAATGTCCTCCCAATTATGCCCCGCCTTTCTCAAGGGATGTCGCTAAATAGGTGAATTTATGTGTTTCTAACCCTTAATCCCCTTTTCAATAGTATTTAAGGATATGATACGCTAACTGTGGTGATCATGCACAATAAGGTCATTCAATTTCCATAGATTAATATTCAAATAATAAGAGAATATCTATATCAATAATGGAATTTATATAGAGTACATCCTCGAGCTACTCCATGGTCCTAAGGAATAAGGGGTTTAGCCATGCATGCTTTCTGTAGTCAGAAGCATGATAGAGGAGAAAAAATGTGGAAAACATCGAATGAACTATGTTAACCCCTAGAGAAAAACAACTCTGGAGAATCCCCTCTGGTGCACGGGTGTTCTTCTATCTCTCAACTGCAAAACGGTCCACTAGAAATGTTGGAATTGCTCCCGGATGTGGCCTTTGGTCCTCATCTCCTTTCCTCCATCTCCCTCATCTTGAGTAATAGACTGCAACATGATAACGAGGTCTGGACGTCCTCCCACATAGTCATAGCATGGCTATCTCCTCAAAAAATTAGTCCAACCATTGGATTAGATCTCTGCTCTTGATCTTGCCTATGCGGAAAGTCTCGGTAGTACCGAGTTGTCACTTGGTAGTACTGAGACATTAGGGTTCTTCAAATGTGCACTCTCTCAGTACGATCGAGTTGAGTCGATAGTACCGACTCTTCAAGGTGGTCGTGTCTGATGCTATCTCGGTACTATCAACTATTATGTCAGTGTACCGAGTTTTTGTGATTCATCGAGGATTCTACTGATGGTGATTTGGTACTACCGAGTTGAGTGTCGGTAGTACTGAGTCTGTGTGTTCCAATTGGCTGCTTTTATTGATGTGAAATTGTTACTACCGATTATGGACTCGGTAGTATCGAGTCTGTATGCTTGATGTGTACCTGAAACATAGCCAAACATGTGTCTTAGTCCTCGGATTTATGAAATTTGATTAAAATTCGATAAAAATATATGAATTCAAGCATTTAAATGAAACAAGCTATTTATAATAGTTTGTGCATAAATCTCATGAAAATATCAAATACATGCACAAAACTAAGGGAAAATAGGCCTATAAAATGACTAAATATTTTTGCATCAGGCATCAAGATATCATCGATCAAGTGGAAAGCTTGCTTTCTGTTCATCACCTTTCTGCCCTGGCTGTCGAGTGTGACTGCCTTTTCAATTCTCTTACAAGCACAAAAGCAGTTCATGAAATCTACACAAATTTGTGTTGGAATTATGACACCCTTGTACCACCTCTAAATACTCAAGTTATCCTTACTTCCATGATCTTCGGGAAGAAATTTCAAATCTCAGAGGATATCCTAAATGTTTTCTTTTTAGGAGTCGATGCATATGATACCTGGCGTAAGGATTATGGCGAGTATTTTGACCTGATAGACCCTGAAGGTTTCTACAAGCAGAATGAGATCACTGTTCCTGATATCCATCGCTATCTAAAGAAACTTGGTGTTACCTATAAGAAGAAGAGCACCCTACCCTCTTCCTCCTTAGATCTCAAGAAGCATATATTAGCCCTAGTAGTCAACTACAACATCCACCCAAAGAAAAACCAAATGGATATTGCAGAGAACATTGCGGTGATAATGTTTTGCATCTTAGAGAATGTCAGAGTCAAGTGGTCTAGATATATCCTCCACTACATGACTTTCTTTGACTCTAGCAAGAACACCTGTGGCACCCATCCACCTTATCCTTCCCAAATTTGTGGTCTTTTCCAATTTTCCACTAAGAAATCACTCTTCGATGACTTCTATTGCAGACCTACCAAGAAGGGAGTGTGTATCAATGAGACCACCCTTCAGAAATCCGTACCTATTTTTTCCTCCACCACACCTGGTGCCTCACCCGCTGCCTCAGCCTCAGCTACATCTACCTCAACCTGAGCTCCTCCTCCTCAGCCTACCCGACCTAGTCATGCCTCGTTTTGTGTGTCCAATGAATCCCTCATGGGTTATATGATACACTAATAGACATACAACTTCCAGGTCCAGGAGTATCTGCACCAGGATTTATGTTCAATCATGTCAAACATGAACTTATCCTATGCACACCCATACCCCACCTACCAGCCATACCCAGGTAGTGATTATGCATCATATGCATACAATCACTTCTACCCTGCTACTGAGCCTTCCGCGGCTACTCCCACACCCTCTATTGTTGGTGGTCCTACTCTTGCCTTCCTGTCGTTTCCTGCTGCCCCTTGGCCACTCTGCTTTCGAGTCTAGGTGATTCTGCTCCCTACTTCCCTCAAGCCAATGAGCTTTATGATCTTGGTATGAATTGTGATGAGAAGAATGCTCATTGGCCTGGTCGCTGCTTCGGTCCTTCCATGGATGAGGAGATGTCTGACCAGGCTGATGACGAGACTAGTGATGTTGATGATGATGCTGGTATTGATGATGATGCTAATGATGATAGTGACTCTGGTGATGAAGGCATTACTACTGCACCGTTAGACGGAGACGATGACTACAAGCCTGATGATGAGGATGATGATGATTCTATGGACATAGATAGCTTAGATGTCTAGATGTTCTTAGTTTTTATTCTAGTTTGCTGATCATATATATCTTTCTAGGCTATTTTGTATTAGAAACATTTGGGCACATGTTCAGAGTTGTACTATTTTATCTTTAGCCTTCATCGATTCTCGCTTGTAGTTTCTTTTATGAGAGCATTCTTCATGAGTTGTAATCTATATTCTGTGCACTCTTACTCCTAGATTAGTTATATCCTATGAGTTGGTGCCATATTTCACCATATTTTGATTATGACCTAGCTCGTGTGTTTCTCTCGTCTCTATTTGATATATGATATGAGATTGCATGTTTGCAAATCTGCTTGGTTGTGTTTAGAGAAGGCTTTCTTATTTTCTCTTCTACTCCCCCTCTTCCTTTTTGATAATGTCAAAAGGGGGAGAGAAAATTCAATGTCTTGAAACTCAATCATATTGCTATTTGTTGTCATATTGCTATTTTATTTCTTATGAGATCCTTTTATTATTCATTAGTTGCTTTATCATGTGACCTGCAAAGGACCATATAGTACATGTATGTTATATTTCTTTGTGTAGATAGACCAACTATGTAGGTTAAAGTAAGCATAGATTGAGGGGGAGCAATTCACATTGTTTAAAAATTAAGTCCCCCTAATTCACAAGGCAAAGGTATAATTTCAATATCCTTTTCAATATGTTTGAGGAATGGTTTGTCATTGTCAAAAAGAGGGAGAATGTTGACCTAGAGGTTATACATTGTCCATATTTTGATAATGACTTAACCATTCCATTCATATGTATCTATTATGTGTATTCAAGATTGATCTCAGGTGTTAAGTACATGAAAAGGATCAAATTACACAAGCCCTAGCTTGTCAAAGTTCAAGTCAAATGCAATGCAAGTGTGCTAATAAGGAAATCCCTTCAAATGACCTTAGAAGAATTTTGTAATCACTTGTATTGATGATATGACTTGTAACTAAGATGAGAAAAATATGTGGGACACTTAGTACCAAGTTTTAATCACTTTTTAATCAAATTAGAAAATCGATCACAGGCTATTGATCGGTCGAGTTCAATCTCAACCGATCCATGGATCAATTTTATGATGATGTGCATTGGTCGAGTTGTGCATTCACAGAACTCAACCGAATGACTTACTAACCAAATGTGATTTTAACTGGTCGATCGAGTTTCCCCAGACATACTTGACCGATAGTTTGAAAATCTAGTTTATCTTTTAGCTGATTGGTAGAGTTACCTTTATTGAATGTCGACCGAATGTACTGTATGAAAATTATAGAAAAAGTGATTCTAACCGTTGGTGACTTGTTTGGATGAAAATATATCCGTTTCCTTGAGCAAAATGGCTATATTTTGGCCCTAAGTGTTCCCCAACTCAAGGGAGCACTCCCAGCTATAAATAGGACCACTTGGAGTTCATTCCAAGGTTGCTCATTCACTACATATAAGGTCCTTGCTATAGTTGAGTGTGCTACTACTCCTTGAACCCCTTTCTCTCTCTAGTTTACACATCAATTTGTGATTTGTGAGTGAGTTGGGATTATTGTAAGAGAGCTCCACCTTTTTGCATGTAAAGCTCTCAATCTTCCACTACTTCTCTATCCCCTTCTCTCAAGAAGAAAAGCTGAAGCAAGCTCCATCAAATGAAGGAGTTGTAACTAGTCCTCTTCAAGGATGATGAAGAGGTGGTGATCTTCTCCAAGTGAAGCAAAAGGCAAAGGCTGAAGATCTAAGAGGAGAAGCAAAGTCCTTCAAGGCGGAAGACTTGATCTTGAGTGGGTAAGACCTAGGTGAAGGTTGAAGAGTCAAGCTAAGTGGGTAAGTTCCTTGTTAAGGTGGAAATCTCCTTGTGGTTGGATGGGTAAGTCCTTTGGTGGTCTATTGTTGTTAATCTCTATGGTGATATAATAGAGAAAAGCACTTGCAAAGTCCTAGAGGTTGACCTCTCTAGGTAGTGGACTGACTCACTTCTAGTTTGAAGTGTGGAACTACTCTACATCCCTTTTTCAAGTGCTTGCTATCAATCTCTCTCGTCCTTGCTATGCTTGTTAGATAGGACTTCAAATTGCTATTAAGCTTTTTCTCCTAATTAATATAATTTGAAGGTCTAATCTATTTTGTGAGAAATTTTGTAGCTCTATTCACCCCCTCTAGAGCCCTTAGATCCAACAAGAGAGAGAGAGATAGAAGTTTGAGATTGTTAATGGAAAAAGAGGAAAATGAAAGAGATGATTGAAAAAAAAATGATTAGAAATAAGAAAAAAAAGAGAAAAGAAACAACAAGTTGACTGGGTCGAAGAATGCAAGTGGAGCCCGAAGGTGAAGAGAAATTGGTAAGAGAAAGAAAAGAAACATAAATGGTGAGATAGAGTGGAAAGAAAACTAAAAACCTGTAGACATAGAGAAGAAGGAAGGTTGCTACCTTAGAGAGAAAAGATTGATGATTTGGAGAAGAAGGTGAATGTCTGACCTTAGATAGGAAGAAGATGTGATGCTGAAATAGGAAAAAGAGATGAGAATAGAAAAGAAACGAATGACAAGTAGAAAGTAAAGATAAACTACTAATAATTAAGAAAGAAAGTTGACGAGATGCTAATTAATAAAGAAAACAAATAGAAAGGGAATAATTTGATAATGTTACAAAAAAATCAGATAGTTATTGCTATAAAGGGAGACAGAGAAAATTAGAAGGGCATAATATTAACAACACAAAAAGTTCTGTGAGTGCAATACCAAGAGAGAAGGGGTTGCCCCCTGTCGGTTAGGAGTGAGTTTTTGTCTCTCTCTTATAGGATCTTTACTTAATGTAAATATTAGTTTATTGAAATGTCTAATAAGTGATTACAAGACTTGTATAAATAAGTATCTAGACATAGTAGCACTCCTGTACTCACTAATATTGGACTAAACACATGTAACCAGTACATACTCTAATAGTATTGTCCTAAATAGTTATTTGTCATGTAATGCCTGAGATAGTGATTTGAGCCAGCTTATTCCGATTTTAGTATGTGTTGGCATTGCATTATATAATGAAGTTGTATATGTTGATGTACAAGCTCCATCGCATTATTTGTTCAATAATGTGTGTATACTGAGAAACATGCTGGTACCAAGCAGGAGAGTCTAGGGAGATGGAACTAATACAAGGGTATGGAAATATGCCAATTAATGTGAACCAATCAGGATTGATCCTAAAAGAGAGAGAGCCAAACAAGTCTATGGAAAATATAAGGAATGTCTTGTATCTAATGCTCACTAGGGGTTTTGGGGGTGAGATGGATATGTTAGTAATGCATACTTGGGTTGTTTGGAAACATGATATATGGGTCCACCAATTATAGCAATCGGGTACAGGTCCCTTGACACGATTTTATCGTGCGTATAACGCAAGTGCACACGTCAATGTAGTACATTCCCTTGTGAGGCCCGAGTCGAACTCAGGGACATTAAATTATCGGTAGACTACTACTAACTACTCGCAATCAGCTAGACCAATAAAAAGGTTATGAGAGTTGTTGTGAAATAAAAGAAAATAAAATAAAACAAAGCAATTGATTAAGTGTTTAGTTTAATCAATTCAAATGGAGATCTTTAGGATTGCAGTTTCACCTTGGGTTTTCGTTGTATGAATTTCCATATAGTTACTTAGGTCCATCTCTCAATCTGGGTAGTGGCATGTAGTCAGAATTGTCCATGGTTGTGGTACAATTCACTACCTAAGTCTAGGTCGGTTCCACCTTTGTAGTAACCTATACCCTAAACTAGGTGCATTAGAATCAACCTCTGGGTTTCCACCATTAACATTACATCACCTTGTTCAAGGGATTTGTTAATTAATGTGAATTTCATCTCTTTTCAACCGTTAATTCTTCTTTCAAAGTAATTAAAGGCATTAGATTATCATTATGGTGATCAAGCATAACAATATAATTGAGAAAACGAAATTATACCATGGATTTAAGAGATAAATTATGAATTACTATGATAAAAATGTCATACAATGCTTCCCCGGGCTACTCCCGGTCCTAAAGATAAAGGGGATTAGCCATGCATGTTCATCTTAGAGCAAAACGTGGTTGAAGAAAGGGGAAAAATGGAGAAAAATGTGAATAAGTAATGAAACCCCTAAACGAAGAAGATCCAAGCGTTCCTCGGTGTAGAATGCGCGATCTACAGCCTTTCGGCAGTGGAGAATGTCTTCTTCAGCTCTCGAAACAGCTGGGGCGTGCTTCTGGGCTCCATTCTTATCTCCGCACCTTCTCAGGACGTGTGCAGCGGCTAATGACGTGATACCTTGCTCTTGCCTGCCGTCATTAGGTATAATCACCGAATTAGGTTGCAAAAATATCACAATCGTTGGGTTAGAGTCGATCTGAAACAAACTCTGATCTAACGGTGTTGATACCATCGACGCGGGTCGATGGTATCGACCCCTCGTGATATCGGCAAGCTTTCTTTTCTTTCCATCGTTGTGCCTGATGCTGACTCGATACCATCGACGCGGGTCGATGGTATCAACACCCTTAGGCGTCAGTTTTATCCCTTTTCCGTCGCTGAAGCTACATGTGTCGATAATATCGACTTTGGGGTCGATAGTATCGACTGGCTGGTCGCTGGCAACCTGATGGTAACTCAATACCATCGACTTCCCGGTCGATGGTATTGACTCTGCGATGCTCCTTGCGGCTGCCTACCTGTGGCTGTGTCGATAGTATCGACTGTTGTCGATGGTATCGACAGCTGCAGATATGTGTTTTTCCTGAAATTGCAAAACAAAACCACATCAGTCGAGATAAAACCTATTATGTAATCATTTATGCTCAAAACAATAAAATAAGAGAGATTTGACACTGAGAAGGATCATAGACTAAAGTAAGTGAATTATGCAATATTAACCACCAAAGTGATCAATAAACACATAAAATGCAAGTAAAACAAGTCTATAAATGTGACTCAAAATCAGCGCATCAAACTCCCCTAAGCTTGAACATTGCTCATCCTCGAGCAACAAAACTGTAGAATAGAATTGCGAGGGTCAACTAAATAACAAAATATCACAACAAACATCACCATATGATCCCCTCCAGACATTCACATTCCGGCCCTCACTAACCACGGAATGATAATTATCCTAAAGGCGACAATAATCATCTATAAAAGATATCTACCTCAAAATTGATGAACACTATCATAGAAGGCAGTTAACATAATCAAAACTCTCTGGTCCAGACTTTGTGCATCTTGTGATCTTCTATTCTACGTTGCTCGCCCTAACTACCATCTACATGGAAGCAGCTCTCCTGGTATTAACGAGTGAGGAGAAAATCACGGTGGCCTACCAATTTGAGCAACGGGTGGATGGAATGGGTGGCTTGTGGAAGAAATGGAAGCATTATACGGTTTTAAAATGCACAAAAAACAATAATGACCTAAATGATGCATATGCAAATGAAAATGCCCTAATGCCTGCATTTGGGTGGAATGATGTATGCACTATCATTCCGTCTCAAGGTGAGATGGAATATCTAAGAGAACTACACCATGTGCTTATTCTTCTTAAAAGGCAGTGAGAACAGGTTCCTTTCTCCCTCTCATTCCTACTTACTTCTCAATTCTTTTTTTTTCTTTTTTTTCCTCTTTTTTTTCAAATTTTTTCAATGTTTTTTTTCAACCCTTATTTTCATAGCTGACCATGAATCATTTGTCGGGCTCACTTATTGCTGCATAACTTATACATTTGAAGCATTCAGAAGGTATGGAACAAGTTCATCACCTTTTATATTTCAGAAGACTTAAGATGCATGATGTACTATATACACAAAAATGTGAATGCAGCTGCAGAATGACAAGTATGCAACTAAATGACACACACCTAAAGATAATGTGCATGTATAGCTATTCTATCTTTTTTTTAATGCAGAAAAATGTGAAAATAGTTGCAATGCAAGACCTATCTACATGGGATGCAATCAAAGAGATTAAAACCATAATGTACTTTCAGTTCTTATGGTGGAATATGAAAACAAAGGGGTGGATAGATCACAAGACTACTTGACTAAACCTTTGGAAATTATTATGTGTCCCTCCTTACTGACCTGTGTAGTAATTAAGAGGTTTCTCTCTCTTATTTCAAATTAAAGTCTCATTATCATTTGGTCAGTTTAGGCTCAAACAACCAATTCCGTCCACTTTTCATGAATCATAGGAATGTACAGTTGTGATTTCCTATTTTAGAGTTGACAAACCCAATATTGTAAAAGCACTAAAATTTTTTAAATTTGCCCCTGATTCCCATGTACAAGCAACGAGATGACACATGACTTTAGACATCCACAATTACACTAGATAGAATGTGGATCCTACAAACAAACTCATAACTAAGAAAAATAAATGACAAAAGACAAAGCAAAACAATAAAAACTAAAAACTAGGAAAAATAAAGGATAGAACTGTTCCACTCCCACCCCCCAAGATTGATTTCGACTATGGCCTCATAGTAAAAAACAACCTTAAAAGGTGGAACAGTGATACCGATCATTCAACAGGAGGAGGCGGGTACTGCGAAGCCGTGGGGTCCCAAGATGGGTATTTCCCCTAGAAGCTCGGATCATACTGGGGAATTGGCGGAGGTTGTGGATACCCCCCAAAATAATTTTGGCTCCAGTAATTGTCATAGAAGGGCTGTTGTTGCATCTCCATCATGTGCAACCTATCGTGGATATTTTGTTGGTTGTCGAGGAGGAGGCACTCATTCTCGAAAATGACCCTCTGGTTATCTAACAGCCGGTTCGTCGTATCCTGAATATCGACGTATGAAGTTGTATGCTACAGTTGGGTTTGCTGGATCTCTTGCAGCATTGTATACATCCCCTGCATGGAGTAGACATCCTCTCCTTGATGAGAGGGCTGCGGTGGCAGAGGCTGCGAAGAAGATGATGCACCCGAATGCATGCGGGGATGCTTCAGGGGTGCTACTCGTGCCCGAAGAGGGGTGAAAGCCTCCTCTTCCTCTTCATGCTCGTCGTCATTGTCATTGTCGTCATTGCCGCTGTCTTCATCAGAGTCCTCAATGGCGATGACAGGCCATCGGAAATGTTGAGCGCCCTTGATGTTGAAGATGGGGTTTGGAAGCGAACACTCTTGATATACGTGATTGACATGGCAATGTGCATACGCCAAGCCATCACAAAGCAGAAGGAGGTTGGAGCGGTGCAGATACTGGAGGTTGACCTTGATCCTGTTAGAAGGGGGAGTAAATTGGGAGAGATCCAACCCAAGATAGACGGCCAATGGTGTGATTAGCCCTCCAAAATGGATAGGAGCTTTCCTCGTACTCCTTTTAACAGCCACCACGTGCGTCAAGAAGAACATGCCCCAATTGCACTCCTCGCGCTTTAGCAGTTTGTGAAAGACGAACAAATCAGTCTCTTGGAATTTGCTAAGAGACAAGTCGCCACAAGCAAATAACGTGGTGCAGAGCATGCGGTGCAGAATCTGCACAAATGGATGCTCGAAATCAGCAATTGCAGCGTTGTGGTAGATGATGGATTTCCTGAAGGCGCAGTCACCAGCTGGGCGAAGATGGCATCATAGTCCGTCCGGTTGTCTGTCCTCCGGTGCTGGTAGTCATCATGATACCAATTATAAACTGAATTGAACTGCTTGAGAGTGAGGGTGTAGTTGTTGTTGTAGAGTCTGAACGACACCCCCCTTTCTTCCATTCTCTGTCGGTGGCGATCAAGTCATTGGGAGACACATTGATGTCCAATGATGCCATGAACTCTGCCACGAGTTCCTTGTAAGTCGGCCACTTTCCAAAGAATGGCTGGCCGTCGACGTGGAACTTCAACTCGTCGGGCCTCCTGGTTGTGTGTCTTGCTTGCCCCTTCAAGACGTAGGCGAGATTTGGCTCAAACCTGAGATAACGAACCATGTCTCGGTCGACATAGCGTGTGGGCTCAATCTTTCTCTTCAAAAGCTCCTCATAGACCTTCCGGATCTCCAGGAAAGGGTGGACTATCCTCGGATGAGGAATCGATGCAGGTCGCGGAGGAATGAACTCGGGAATCTCATTGGGTACCGCCCGTAAAGAAGATGCTCCTGTGGTATGCACCATTGTCGTTGAGAAGGAAGGAATAGAAGATGGAGGTCGGTGAAGACGATCTCGGAGAAGATAATCTCCACTCGGTGAAGACTCGATGAAGATCGCGCTCCTTGGATGCTCGTGGTAGGCCTCCGGTCGCACAGCACAACGCAAAGCACAAGTAGGGGAGAAAGACTCTGAAGGTGTGATGTCATATGACAACCATCCCTCCCTTTTATAGCTGTGGTCGTCGCTGCTGTGCACCCGTCGATACCATCGACGCTGGTCGATGGTATCAACACCTATAGCACAATCCAGTCTTCCGCTGGTATTGACGGTCAGTGATAGCCTGATGTGGGGGTCTGGATCGATGACGCGACGATACCATCGACGTGGGTCGATGGTACCGACCCATCCAACGGATCGATTCTCTTAGTGTAGCGATCGTCATTGATTCCTTCTCACGGATCGGTGACATGTCGCATCGATACCATCGACGCGAGTCGATAGTATCGACTCTTCTTGGGGCAAACACCCTCGCGAGGCCCGGCCGCCGCTTTCTGCCCGAACCGGTTCGATACCATCGACAGGTCCGTCGATGGTATCGACTTCACTAAGACATATTTCGTCTAAATATCTTTAGGGATCTCGTGAGTATCGACAGCCATGTCGATACTATCGACCCCGTTCTGGCGATTTCTACATCGCTACTGATGGTAGGTCGATACCATCGACGAGGCTGTCGATAGTATCGACTCAGATATATTTTTTCAGCTATCAAACTGTGCCCATGTCAATACCATCAACACAATGGTCGATGGTATCGACCCTGCCTCAGGCCTGCACACTGAACAAACAATCACGGTATCATTTTTACACTAAAAACAAAATCAAATCAAACTAACTTACAAATATGAAAGAAACTAAACAAAACTACCAATGGCTGGGTTGCCTCCCAACAAGCGCCCTTATTTAACGTCTTAGGCTAGAAGAAATCATCAAATTCATCAGCTTAGAGCTTCGGAGAGTGTTCTTAGGGGATCACTCGGCAGTTTGAACTCAACTCAATCCTGACCAATCCCTAATGTCAATGTACCTCTCCCGATAGCCGTGATAACATCAGCCGTCGCTTGAAACGCTCAGCCCAATAACATCTCACAACCTTTAAGCTGCGGCATGTCCATGACAATGAAATCCACCGGGAAGATAAACTTGTCAACTTTGAAAAGCACCTCCTCACACACCATGTATGGCTTCACGATAGACCCTTCCACCAACTCAATAGTCATAGCAGATTTCTTTAGTTTCTTCAACCCAAGCTTTTGAAACGTGGACAGTGGCATAAAATTAATGCTAGTACCTGAATCGCACTGTGCATAAGAGAAGTTATGGCCGCCTATAGAACATGGAATGTAGAAACTTCCTAGATCTTTCCTCTTTTGTGGTGAACTCCCATGAATAATTGAGCTCACCATCTTAGTCACCCGGCAAACATCTGTGTCTTTTATTCGCCTTTTCTTAGTGATAATTTCCTTGATAAACCTCCCGTATGCTGGAATCTACTCTATCATTTCCACTAACAGAATATTAATATGGAGTTTCCTGAACATCTCTAAGAACTTCCTGTAATGTCTATGTACTTTCTTCGGTCTCGGACTATCGGGAAAAGACACATCTACCTCATTTAGACGCTTATGTGGAGGCACATAAGGGATTTTCGGGGTCTCCTCCCCTAAGCTTGCTTCAATGTCACCCTCTAGCGTAGGCTTTGGCACCTCATTTACAACTGATGTAACTGGTGGCTACTCGTCTTTCTCAGTGGTTGCAGCTTCAACATGACATATAGACTTCACCTGCTCTTCATGCTTAAGTGTGGGCGCGACCGTGCTGGGCTTGTGGCGGGTTTTTCTGACTGGAAAATATTTGCCAGGTAGTCCATAATGACTGCGAGGATACGGTATTTTTGGTGTAGCCTTCGTATAAAAAATCATCTTGTCTTTCTCCTGAACCTCCACCACCGGGGGCTCTGCCTCAGTAATCACTAATATATATTTCACTTGATGATTTGCTTGAACAACATCTGCATTCCCAGCCTGTCTTTGTTGATTTGTAAGCTTCATGGCCGCCACCTCATTGGAAATTTGGGTCATAGTCGTCTCTAGTGCCCTCATCTACACTCCATGGCTTTGTAATGTCTGCCCAAATTTAGTCAAAATCTCACCTTGGGACTGCAACTGCTTACTAAACAGGCTCATCATCTCCTGATTTTGCTGCACCACTTGACTAAGCAACTCGGTGCTTTTGTCTTCAGCCTTGGTTGTGGCTTTGCATCTGGATCTTGTAGGAAGTTGTTTGGATCCTTCCATGAGAATTTCCTATCCTTCCTCCAAGCATAATCATTGTTTCTATATCCCTGTTGTTGCATAAATTTGACCTGGGCTTCCTCGTCGGTTTCTACATCTTCTTTGGCGAGCAATTTCTTAGCTAGAAGGTCTAATTTATCATTCAGCTCCTTGATGGCCCTGGACTCACCTACAACTTTAACTTGCTCCGATGCATCCCTATCGCCCCAAGACTGCTTCTTTTCCATATTTTTCAAATTTTCCCAACACCTTGTGCCTATGTTGTTTAGGAAGAACCCTGAACCTGCGGAGTCTAGGTTACTTCTATCATGCTCTGAAAGAGAAAAATAGAAAATCTTGACTTGTTTCTCCTTGTCGAGCCCATGATGTGGGCACCTCCACAACATTATTAGGAAACGTTCCCAAGTCTTGGAATACGTCTCTCCGGCTTTTTGGCTGAAGTTGTGGATCTTTTGTACAAGATCGTTGGTCTTCTCGGGCGGAAAGAACCTCTCAAAAAATACCTCAATCATGTGATCCCACGATTCCACATACTCATCATCAAGATTATGTAGCCATTCTCGTGCATTTCCTACCAGAGAGTTGGGGAACAACTTCAAGTACAATGTCTCTTGTGGAAACCTGTCTATCTTGATCATATCACAGTTCTCCACAAACTGGCTTATATGAGTCACCGGATCTTCGCTTTTAAGCCCGTGAAATGCATTTGATTTGACCAAATTTATTAATGCAGGATCAATCTTATAAGTCGGAATGTTGACTGCCTGCTTCTTGATTGGCCCCTTTGAAGAGGATGCAGAAGACGCCTTTATCTTCTCCCATATTGTCTGTTCCTCAGCCATTGATTCTGGTTCAGAGTCTGAATCTATATCTTCAGGTCGATTTTGAATGTTATTCTCCTCATCATTTGGTCCCAACAGTGGAACCTCTGGTGATAGCTGCGTGTAGTCTGCGCTACGCGTCTTTACCATGCACTAGTACTTGCAAAATAATAATTTAGGTTCAGTACCATGCTAGACGATTTCTAATTATGAAAGATAAACTATGAATTTCAAAATTGATAATAAAATAATAAAAAAATTGTGGCCTAGAGTGGCCGCTTGAAGCACTCGTAGTGCTGACAATATCTGTTCCCCAGCAATGGCGCCAAAAACTTGACACGATTTTACCGTGCGTATAATGCAAGTGCACGCGTCAATGTAGTACAGGCCCTTGTGAGGCCCGAGTCGAACTCGGGGACACTAAATTATCGGTAGACTACTACTAACTGCTCGCAATCAGCTAGACCAATAAAAAGGTTATGAGAGTTGTTGTGAAATAAAAGAAAATAAAATAAAACAAAGCAATCGATTAAGTGTTTAGTTTAATCAATTCAAATGGATATCTTTAGGATTGCGGTTTCACCGTGGGTTTTCATTGTATGAATTTCAATATAGTTGCTCAGGTTCATCTCTCAATTCGGGTAGTGGCATGTAGTCAGAATTGTCCACTGTCGTGGTACAATTCACTACCTAAGTCTAGGTCGGTTCCACCATCAACCTATACCCTAAACTAGGTGCATTAGAATCGACCTCTAGGTTTCCACCATTAACCTTACATCACCTTGTTCAAGGGATTTGTTAATTAATGTGAATTTCGTCTCTTTTCAACTGTTAATTCTTCTTTCAAAGTAATTAAAGGTGTTATATTATCATTATGGTGATCAAGCATAGCAATATAATTGAGAAAATGAAATCATACCATGGATTTAAGAGATAAATTATGAACTACTATGATAAAAATGCCATACAATGCTTCCCCGGGCTACTCCCGGTCCTAAAGATAAAGGGGATTAGCCCCGCATGTTCATCTCAGAGAAAAACATGGTAGAGAAAAGGGGAAACATGGAGAAAAATGTGAACAAGTAATGAAACCCCTAAACGGAGAAGATCCAAGTGTTGCTCAGTGTAGAATGCGCGATCTACAGCCTTTCAGCGGTGGAAAACATCTTCTTCGGCTTCTGGAATGGCTGGGGCGTGATTCTGGGCTTCATTCTTCTCTCCACACCTTCTCAGGACGTGTGCAGCGGATAATGATGTGATACCTTGCTCTTGGCTGCCGTCATTAGGTATAATCACCGAATTAGGTTGCAAAAATATCACAACCGTTGGATTAGAGCCGATCTGAAACAAACTCTGATCTAACGGTGTTGATACCATCGATGTGAGTCGATGGTATCGACCCCTCGCAATATCGGCAAGCTTTCTTTTCTTTCTGTCGTTGTGCCTGATGCTGACTCGATACCATCGACGCGGGTCGATGGTATCAACACCTTTAGGCGTCGATTTTATCTCTTTTCCGTCGCTGAAGCTACACGTGTCGATAATATCGACTTTGGGGTCGATAGTATTGACTGTCTGGTCGTTGGCAACCTGATGGTAACTCGATACCATCGACTTCCCGGTCGATGGTATCGACTCTGCGATGCTCCTTGTGACTTCCTGCCTGTGGCTGTGTCGATAGTATCGACTGTTGTCGATGGTATCGACAACTGCAGATATGTGTTTTTCCTGAAATTGCAAAACAAAACCACATCAGCCGAGATAAAACCTATTATTGTAATCATTTATGCTCAAAACAATAAAATAAGAGAGAGTTGACACTGAGAAGGATCATTGACTAAAGTAAGTGAAGTATGCAATATTAACCACCAAAGTGACCAATAAACACATAAAACACAAGTAAAATAAGTCTGTAAATACCACTCAAAATCATCGCATCATCCCTCGAATGCCTACCTAAACTAACTTAGATCTTTCAGTTACAGTTTATATATTGAGTTGGGTAGTTATTCTAGTTTATCAATTAATTGGTCAGTGCAATGATTTATCAAGAATTGATGAATAAATAAAAATATGCAACCTTGTGATACACAACATCAAGTCATATACATTTTGATGATGTGTTTTTAAGTGATTGAATATGAATATGGTTCTCGTTACTTATGGTCTGCGGCCAAAGGGTGAACTTTTATCAGTAGATGGTTGTGTAAGATTGACATATCTAAGAATGCCACCCGTGACCTCCAAGATGGAGATTGGCACTGGGCACACAACTTCCTTAACCGAGGTGCAAACACAAGGGGTAAGTTTCTTGCACAATTAGGAGTATCACATAGATGATCATGGATGCACCATTGATCTAGGGTATACCTTCATGCGGTAACAAGCATGAGTTAGATGTCCTGAGTTGATCTTCCTGTGAACTCCCTAATATGAGATATATAAATAAAGACGAAGCCTCTATGCAAGAATATGATGTTTCTCATCATTGTTAGTTCACATCCTTCATTTCATATGTCTTTTGATAGTGATGGTGTTCAACCTTAATAATCACATGTGCAAATCACATAAAACCATGATCGTGATCACCAACATGGCAACATTGCTAGCTTTGAAGGGGTGATCCTCCACATTTCATCATATAGAGGAATCTCTTCCTCACAGTTCATGTTATATCTCTCCAACAAAACATTTCACTTGCTCTTCCAAATCCTAAGCACAACTTGTAGTTCTTAATGCTTAATTTACATTGACCTTGTCATTGAATTTATGTAGCAATGACCTTAATTGAGAAAATGATATGAAGGTAACCTGATATTGGAAGATCATTTACACAAGTGTTCAAAGTTGAAGATCTTCATCAACAACTGTAGTGGAATGCAATCATATAATGGGTGACAACCACAAAATTGCTTTCGTATTGCAATGCAAGAGTCTATAAGTAGTTGTTTCCAATTGTTTCAACTCCATTAATCTTAACTATCAACATTTCAGACACATTCATGTAAAAATAAAAATTCATAGGAAACATCAATCCCCATAGGGAACTTCTAGATATTTGTTTTTCATTATTCACACTGCTAATATGGTCATTTTGAATGACACATTCTCTATGTTATTTTAAGTTCTTGCATGACACGTCCTTTCTACTACCTTTTATAATGATGATCTTCATTCTTAGAATGTCATCATTTCCATTTAGCTCAATGACTCTGTCAGCTTAGATAGTGATTAGTAGACAACTATTATTGCACTTAGGCTCTGATTGGTTTGGTGTAAGTTATTAGTTATGTGGAACTCATTTTCTAGGAACTCTAGTTCAGTTTCTAGAACTTATATTCTATTCACTTCCATCTGATTGGTTTGTTTTAATTGTAAACATGGAAATTAATTAAAAAATTATTAATTTTATTGTGTGATATATAAAAACAAAGGTTAGCCAAGAAATAAAAAAATGATCATATCTGTGACTAATCATAATATTTTTTTAACCATTATAATATTAATACGGTCATGATGTGGATGTTTCTCCTCAAAAAATATTGGTTCAAATCACATTGTAATATTTTTATTTCATTTTATATGTACAAATTACTGTAATGATATATACATTTTATGTATTTGTAAATATAAATTTTGGTTCATCATTGTTTAACAATATGCACAACACTAATTTTTTGTATATTTTTCAAGCATGATTATCATTCATAATCATTTTTCATATCATATTATTTCCACATGAATATAAAAATATGTTAGATAAATGACATTTTTCATCACATGGTGCGACGTGGTTATTTTTTCATAGTGTTTCTATATATTTTTATTTTTTAGACCACAGTGATAATGTTAGTTGTTGTGTAAAATATTTTACATGATCCACTTATAGTGTACAATGTTTTGTCATGTTATGTTATGATTTTGACAATAAATTATATCCACACGCTAACATTTCTAGTCATAGATATTTTGCATGTGTCATTTATGAAGAATGAAAAATATAATTGTACGGGAAATGTTGTCAACTATTTGAAACTCATTTCCCTCTCTTTTTAAGAAGGAACACAGAAACTCTAATTTGTATATAACTCTATAACTCACCGGAAGTCAAGGAACTCAAGTTCCAACACTTACTTTAAACCAATCATAAAAAACTTCTTTAGGAACTCTAGTTTATAAGTTTTCCAGATCACTTACAACAAACCAAACGGAGCCTCAAAGACTGTCACATCTTCAACCTTATAATTAAAGAATTCTCAGACACATCAAAATCACCTTTTGACTGCTTATTTTTATATAATCAATACTTTTATATGTGAATGTTTGCATTATATCTCTGTGTAACATGGCATATTTATGGTTCCAAACACTTTTTGAGTATTGAGTTCAATAATTAGATAGATAGTAGAAACATCTAATGAATATTACTAAAATTGTTAGGTAGATCCTCATTTGGGGCCAACTATGATTTTGAAAATTTTAATGAAAAATATGTCCATAGTTATTGTGAATAAATACAAAATAGTCTAATTTCACTAGTATAAAAAAATGACATACCTTCAATAATGTTCCTATTGAATCTCCAGAGTTTGAGCAAAACTTTCAAGTGTAACTATGGACTATTTAAGAATAATATCAATGTTAAAGAAAATTAAGACATAACTCCCCTCTACACTTGATTTAAACCCAAAAATGCAGACAAGTTTGTCATATTCATTTATGAAAGCATGTAATACAACATATACATAGATATAACATAAAGTAAACACAACAATAGACATATAATAATTAGTTAGTAATAAATATTTTCATAGTAAAATCTTACACAATGATTAGTATATGAAGGTTATATCCACAATACAAAATATGATACGTAAAAATCTACATTATTGCAAATTTAGCAGAGACATGTGATTCATTACAATTGAGCAAATAGATTAAATACGGTTCACATCTATATAAATACTAGTACAACAAGTATACTCAGTCAATATAAAATGCCTTGATAATGCTATACAAAATATGCATTCTTGCAGTCCGTCAACTAATTGTTAGGTACGTTTAGTTTCAGATTTATTTCCAATATACATGCACTATCTATTCTTACAGTGATATAAAATTTAATCCTTTTCTTGATTAATATATTATAATATGAATACTAGACCAATGTTTATATAGTGATCTCTTAGTATACACTAATTGTAGAAAATATTGCCTTGTTTAATGAAATTTAGAAATATATAAATGATTAACTTGAGCATCCATTTCAATCTAATGGATATAAGATCGGAATAAGCAAAATGGAATATATGTATTATAATTTGAGCCAGTTTAATATTGTGACTATGTGCTAAATTGGATGTAGTTGAATATATTGTATCGATCCACTTGATTATTTCTTAGAGTTGGGTAAATATTGATGTTATATTCTTTCAGTAGTTTTATATTAAGTAACCAATGATTTATAGTGCACTCTGTTTACCATCTCAGACACATACACACTCACATATGTGCAGTAAGGGTTACTTCAAATAGTTAACAAACTACTATATCAATTACATAGTTTCAGCATGTTTGACCTCCATCATAGACATGATAGGAGATAGAATGCTTCTCTTAATCCCAAATAGCTAGCAAATAGAGCAAAAGTCTAGATATAACTTCTACAAGATTACTAAAATGATGCAAACTTGAACAATATTATAACTTGCTAGAGCATGTATTTATAGATATCCAAATGGTTACGTAATACAAGAAAATATTTTGAAGTCTTTTTTCTGATTGTGATATATCAAAATGTTCAAAATATCCAAAACAAAAAACTTTACTGCAAAAAAACATCCAAAAATTTTGAATTCAAAGAAAAAACACAAAGAGCATGAATACATTCCAGTGTTCATGGTTTCATTTTACTTTTAAATAACACATCAAACTACCGGACTTCATTGACCCCTTCAACTTTTGTAGGTAAATTGAAAGGTCTTTGAAATACAAATAATTCGTATGATTTCCTAAACAAGGAAAAGTCTCAATATCCTAAAAAGAGATTTAAACACATTATGTCATACTTATAACCCTCATTAAAATTAAAGGGAGAGAATGTATGTTTCTCTACCTAGCTATAGTAATGTGTAAATTGAAATCACTACTAATGATGTGGATTTGATATATTGTTATTGTCAAAATACGATTCTTAACATAATTTTTATTCTTTATTTTTGAAGTACATTAGTATATCATGAACCATAATCATAATGAATTTTATTAGTCTAAATTTGTAATGATACTTTTGAACTATTAAGATGAACAAGCTATAATGTGGAGAGAATTCATTTGATTGTGTTACTAAAACAATTTTTTATGAGATTATCTTGTGTAATTAAAAGTAAATATTTTTGAATGGTTTCTTTCTTTTAGAAGAAATATAACGCTTTGAGGGATAAAAAAATAGATAACTAAAATAGAAGGAATGAGAGAAGTTAAAGGTGGATCTAACTAGGTTTTATGGACAAATAAGAACACATATTTGAGGAGATAAAGAAATTTTCGGTGAAAGTAGGAATGCAGTTAGGTAACCATGTATATTGAATAAATTGGAATAACTTTTATAAACTAAAAATTTGTCGTTCCTTGTAGACACAAACATTGAGATTCCACTTTCAGATCACAATCAAACCACATACTTCCTTCCTTGCTTTTGTTTTTATAGGTATATAAATTTGAAAACTTTCACAATACAAAATAGTTATTATAATTTTATAAATGAAAATGTCGCACTCTCTTAGAAATCATAATTAAACACATTATATCATAGTTATAACCCTCATTAAAATATTAAGGGAGAATGTATATTTCTTTAATTAACAATTATTAAAGCGTAAATGTAAATCACCATCCTCGATGTAGATTTGAATCTTGCTACATGTCAGAATATCATCTTTAATATAATTTGTATTTGTTATTTCGAAGTACATTAGTATATTACGAATCATAATAAAATATATTTTATAATCTATCTTTCAAGGGTACTTTTGAACAATTACGACCTATTTGGTACATTGTGAATGGAGGGGGGGAGGTATTAAGTTGTTTGGATGCACATTGTGAAGTGGAAGGAAGGGAATGGACGGGAAAGAAACATGTGTATTTCTAGCCAATTTTCTTACCACCAAATCAGAGTGGAGACAATGGGAAGAAAAAAGATTTGGTGGGAAATTTATTATAAATCTTGGAGGAAAATATGAAATGTGGAGGGAAAATATAAATTATATGGAAAAAACACGTGTATAGCCACAACCAATAAGAAAAAATAACATGTAGTATCTCACCTCACTTGGAGCAAATACAAAATGTTGAGAGGAATTTTGAGGAGAAAAATAGAGGGACATTTTAAAATAAAAGGAAACTAAAATAAATGTAGCGTATAATTAAAAAAATTAGACTGTCTAGAAAAAATATTGATAGAGAATACAAAAAGTTTGAGATAAATAAATCTTTAACATAATAACATAAGGAAAAATAGAAAAAGGAAGGACGTTGTGGAGGAAAGTGGAGGGAACTCTCAAATTATGGAGGGAACTTAAATAAATAAATGAAAAGTTATAAGTATGGAGGAAAGTACATGTATACAGTGGCTATAAAAGGAAAACTTCTTCCCTTCCTCATGCTAACCAAACATACTAAAATAGGTGTCCCCTTCCCTCCTCTCCCCTCTCCTCCCCTTCATTCACTACGTATCACACATAGAGTTAAGTTGAACAAATTATTCTGAAAGAATTTAGATAAAATTTATTTGTTCATATTCCTAGCATTCATCTTTTCCTATAAACATATCTTACGGTATTAAAAACAAATATATATGAAACGTTGCTTCTTTTTAGAAGAAACATAACTAACATAGAAGGAATGGGAGAGGTCAGAACTGGATATATCTAAGTTCCATAGGAAAATAAAAAAATATATAAATAACAAAATAAAAATTCAACCATATCATGAACCAAACACTGGATATATGGAGACAGTGGTAGATCTTGGAGTGAAATATGGGGGGGCATAATGTACTATGAATTAGTCAAGTGTATCCTTCTCAAAATTTCAAAAAACTAAGACTCAAAATAATTTTTTTTTCTACTTTAAGTGCAATGATATATTAGATTATAAAAGAAAAAATAATGAAACTAATGACATGATATAACTTTAAAATTTTAAAATATTATATTACCCTCTTTGATGTTCTTGAAGTCCTCAATAATAGAAACAACGTCAAATGACTTTGCAATCTCTCTTTCAATATGGACAATGAGATTATCAATGAGAAATTCATCTTGAATTTTGTTGCATAATTTTGTCTTAATAAGTTTCATCACTGTGATGTAAAATGAATATAAGAAAATTTTCAACAGTTATAGAGACAATAAGTAAGTTATATAAAACCACACATATGATAAATAAATAAAATTAACACAAGATGACTTACAATATAATTTTGCCACTCCACGATACATGGACGACGAATAATGAAAAAAAATCAGTCAAGAATTAGGCATAATATTCAGCTTTGTATCTCTTTGACCTGTGTTGTTGTGCACACCTATGTGTGTTCGAAAAAGGTAGAGGTCATTCGTTTTGAATGATTGTATTGGTTTCTTAAATAATATTGAAAGCATCGTTTGAGCAATGATGTGGAACTTTGCTTAAAAATATCCATGCATATCAAATATCTAAGAGGTAATGTTGACTCTTGTTTAACGAAACATAGAGTTTGACACATTCAATGCTGGAAGTTTACAAATACATTTATAGAGTTCGATTGTTTCCTTTATTTATATTTGTTGTTTTGTATAATGATAATTATCAAAACACCAGAGAAGAGAGAGCAAAATGGAATATGAATTGTAAAAGGTAATAGCACAAGAAGTCCTCTTCTCAATTGTAAAAGCAATCCAAACTGAAAAGGAATCTACAAGGACATTAAATTACTGAGTAATTGTCGGAGAGGAGTCAAAATAATAGAGATTTTTTGTTATATTATTCAACTTGAAAAGTATAAAAGAAGCATGAATGGAAAACTCTTGGGGGTCTTATCAAATAAGAAACGGTCAACTCAATAATGCAAATTAATTAACACCTTTCAACAAAATCATATTCATTAATTTTTAAAAATCAAAATAGAATAGAAATTATAATAGGTGATACCATAAGAAATTCTTTTTATAATTGTAAAAGCAACACAAATTGAAAAGGAATTTACAAATACATTAATTTAGCAAGTAAATGTCAATAAAGAATTTTTATTGTGTTGTTTTAATTTGAAAAGTATAAAAAAGCCATCAATGAAAAACTCTTGGAGGGGTGTATCAAATTAGAAATTGACAAACCCAATAAAACAGATAAATTAACAACTTTCAACCAAACTTTATTCATTGATTTTTAAAAATCTTGGTAGGAGATCCGCTACTGTATGGAGATATTTCGAGATAATTTGATAGTAAGAAAATTAAGAAAGAGATTTAAAGGGTTGCACTTGTTTCTTATACACAATTGTTTTTATACCACTGGTTTTATAAGTATTCACTACATATATTCATGGCTATGTCCACACAAAAAAAATACATACATATATTTTTAGTGCACCAAAACAACTATATATAATTATACTACATGCAAAACACTTGCTTTAACTAGTATCTAGATAAGTATGAACTTTAGTACAGAAAGGTCTACGGACAACCTAAACCAAACATCCAAGAACGGCGGAGGAGATTCGAAGCATAAAAGTAGTAATAAAAATAATAGCACTGGGATAGTGACATACCGCCAGAATGTAGTCAAGAAGCTGATACAATCGATAATATCGGCAAAGAAGAAAACGTGTTGAGTTACATTTTGGTAGCTTCGCTCTGAGATTTGGTTAAGAATCCATCAAACTCGGTGCAAACGGGTGGGTACGCCGTGTGCGGGGGTCTGAACCGGGTCGTAAATATGAATGACTGGACGTACTCAATAATGATCAGGCTTGACTCGAGCCGTCGTCAACGGCAAGCAGTCTACTGCTGCGCTCCGGAGGCGGAGGCGCAAGCCGAGTAAGGGTTGCCCGTCGCCTTCCCCATCCTTCTGGTGGGTCGCAAAGAGTCAAGGTGACAATTGGAACTGTAAGTAACGAGTGGCTCACTTGTCCAGCAGGCCCAGCACAGCGAGCAAGATGGCACTATGGCGCTGCTCCGTCATCATCGAATTCAATGCCATTGAATTCCACCGATTAGTGATTACGAACTACCGGCTTTATTGCATCTACTCGTCAATAAATTGCACCTCTGATATATCAATTCCACCACAGATTATAAAAATATTTAGAATTAAATTTATATTCGTTAGTAAATTTTTTTAACTCACGTACGGTAAACGCATGTAATGTACACACATTTGTTGACATCTTTTATTATAACTTATATCATATATTGCGTCTAATGTCGTTATATATACAATAATATAATTTTCAAATTTGAACAATATACAATATTTTACACAACATTACACACTACAAAATTTGCTAATATATAATCATTATCATTTTTAACTCAATTTTTACGTATAATACAAGATGTACTGTGCAAGATGCACAGTATAAGACGTACAATATTAACAACCATATATTACATGTGTCCATAAAATCTTATTACTACTGTCCCATTAAATATTTATATCTTTAATACATATAATACAAGATATATAATATTAACAACTATACAAAAAATATAATATTAACAGTCACATTCTATATACATTCAAAATATAGTATTTGACAAAATTGTATACAAAAAGTACAATACTTTCAATCACATAATGTAAATGTACGCACTAGTGCGGAATCGTTAGTGGGGTGGAATGGAACTGGAGAGCGAAATTGTAAAAGAAAAAAAAATACATTTTTGAGAATTGGGGTTGGAGAGAGGAATGGAAAGAAATTTTAGGACCTTTGAGCTTCTGTTTGAAATTATTGTAGAGTTGATTCACATCTATACTACTATAAAAAGAGCGAGTTTGATGTTGCGCTCTCCTTGATTCACTCTCTTCTCTCCTTTTTTCAAGAAATTTTGCTCCTACAAATATTTATTCCCACACTCTCTTATTCACTTTTATTATTTTTAATTTTGTATTTCTTTTTCTATTTCACGAAAATAGTTCCTTGATTTTCTCCTTTCAAACAACCAACACAAATATCTTTTATCGTAGGGACCCTTTCACGGACGAGTCTTCTCCCCGCACATTTCCAACAAATTTTATATGTCACGTGCATTGTGCACGTGTGCGTTCAATAGTAAGAAAAAAAGACTTAGATCAGGTTTTATTAGCTTCGAGAATCGGGTACGTGGACGGGCACATATACTGTGGATAGCGTAACACTTCCCGAGCCGCATGAATGTGACATCCAACTACCTCGCGTAGGCCGCATTAAATCACTTGAATGGGAGATCAAAACTTGTTTGGGAGATCCAAACCGAAATCGTATTGAAAGCCACAAGTTATGGTATAGTTTCCCTTCCAAATGCCACAAGCGTAGTGCACATCGCATTGAGACATTCACATTCTCATAGACATATGGAACAGAACACGTGGCTGTGCACATGAGCACATCCCTAACATAGTTTTACTCTAATGTTTATAGTGATATTTAAAACTTATAACTTTAAGTACAACAACAAACATATTGACCACTCCAAGTTTAATTATATGATGTCATTTCACTTTCATAGATTGTCAATAAAATTATTTATCAAGTAATTTATTGATTGATTGTTAATTAATGTTAATATTGACATTATTTCTATTTACATACTATTGATTTCTATCCTAAGTTTGTTGCATTTATTATTATGCTCATATGTTTTTCATTTCTTTGTTCCGTCGCATCTCACGTTGTAAAGAGGGTCTCCCGATCTCCTCCTCCTCTATACAAAGAGACATATTTCTTGTAACACATGTACAATAAAATATATTTGTCTTTTAAATTTTATGGTATCGAAGATTTAAAAGTAAGACAACTATTCTTTTGTTGTCTGTATTTTTTTACACACTGTTTTTCATTTGTTCTTTTTTCTTCTCCTTTTCAAAACTCAGTTTTATGATAATTGAGATGGAACTGGACATGAATATTGTTCCTCCATGCGACATATTATACGAACATTCTTCCTAATAGATTGAGCGGTCCTCAACACTGGAGACCACTCTATTAGGCATCATTTAGAGGAGCATCTTTTTAGGAAAACAAAACCTCCCAATGCCACACTTGTAAAATTGTATTGGCTATTTTGATGCAACAAGAAAGGAAGTGACACAAACACGTCAAAGGAGAAAGTCAATCTAGTATACATAAAATAGCAACTTCATCATCGAGTTGTGAGCTCATGTATTGTGAAATCCGTTTACCATGTCACATAACTAATAGGATAGAGAAGCTTCCACTGGTTGAGTGTGGAGTAATATTTTTTGCAATTTATTAAGAAAAAATCTTTCTGTAACTTTCAACTATGCTATTATATTATGATCGCATCCCTACAAGAATAAAAACACATCAATATTGTTGGCTAAATGGACATCTATGAATCTCTTTATTTTGATTATGACAAACATTTCATTCTTATTAATCTAACGAGCTACTTAAGTGTGCAGGAACAGGGTGGATGACAAAGTACTAGGGAAATTCATATGCTTACATATTTATATTTTCATGAAATGTAATCGCCTTGTAAAAACTTGTACAAATATATAATGTACAAGTACTTAGATTTCATGTAAATCAAGCGTTAGATTCTCCCTAGCTAAAAACCACATTTAGATAGGTCATCCCCCTTCAAATAGGATCACATATGCACACTCATACATATAATTAGTGCCTAAATTGAAACATTGAAACAGGATCACTCTCAGTCGACAAACTCCACGACCGAGACACTCTCGGTCGACAATTTTCTCGACCGAGAAAGATCCAAAGTAGCCGTTAGACACAACTGACAAGGTAGTTGGCAGTTGGAGATAAACGTTGCAAAACACTTGATTCAGAGAGCCTGTCGATCGACAAGAGTTCGACCGAGTAGGTGTCTCGGTCGACCATTCCTCGACCGAGATGAACTTTGACAGCAACTGCAGAGTAAATTAATTAGCCGTTGTTAAAGCAACAAACTTATACCTAACAGCTAGTTAAGCACTTAGAAACCCCTAGAAGTTGTCTAGAACATTCTTAAGCATCCTTAGGCCATTCCTATAAATAGGACAAGCCATAGGACACTCAAACACACTTGCTACACTTGAGAAATCCTTGAGCATACTTTGAGCAATCTGTTTGTGAGCAAATTGAGCATTGTGACAATTGGCTACTTCGTTCTTTAGCGCATATTTCGTGTCCTATAGGCTAGAATCTCCTATCCACTGCAATTACAATTTCATACACTTTGGTTAGGAGATCTATACGCTTGATCTAGGCAAATCAAGCCTTGGGCTACAAAGGATAAGTTGTAATTTCCTTTTCCTTTCTTGTTCCCTATTATTGTTTGTGCTCTCCTTGCTACTCCTAGGTTGGAGGCTGCGGATTGGAGAGGGTGGAGATCTTCTTGGCGAAGAAGGTGACCTTGAGCTACTTCAAGAAGGCTGGTGCAACGGGAGGTTACTTCTAGAGAGGAAGGCTACTTCAAGGGGGAGCTTGGAGTTACTTCAAGAAGGCTACCTCAAGTTGGTGCATCTACTTCGAGTGAAGGTTGTTCAAGGGGTGTAAAGGAAAGTATTGTATTTTGTATAAATCCTTGTGAAGGTAATAAAATATATACTTTCAAAATCCCAGTTGGGTAAGAAACCGGGTAGTGGACTGACAACTTTAGTATTTGCTAAAGTTGGAACCATTCTAAACACCTGTCTCCTTCTTCCATTTTTAAATTGTGGTTGCTTGAGTACAATAATTGTTAAAATTATCATAAAACTCTATTCACCCCCCCTCTAGTGTTTTTCAATTGGTATCAGAGCAGGCTTCAAGGAACCCTAACCAGGTCTTGAAGAATGGAGGGTAATGGTGATTACAATCGCAACAAAAGGTGTAGCTTGGACAAATCTACAACATATTGCAATTGGTGCTTAGGAACAAGCCACACAACAACTAGCTTCCCATGGAGATCAAAAAGGGAAGATGAACACAAGGATTGTCTTATTGCTACAACTAGTGAAGAAGAAGAAGAGGTAAGTCTTTTTTATTTATCTAAAGAAGAACTAGTTGCTAGTCTTGAAGAGACACATAATAAATATGTTGAGTGCAAGAAGAAACTAAAGAAATCTAATAAAGCAAATGATGAATTACATGCTAAGCTTCTTGCTATTACATCTGAAAATGAAGATCTTAAAAAGATCATTGAAGATCATGATATTGAGATAAAATCTATAGAGGAAAATTGCAAACTACTTTCTTTAGAGAAGATTAATTTGCAAACTCAAGTGAATGATCTTCAAAAGCAACCCATCTTATGCAACTATCTAGATTATGATTCTATTGTCAAAGAAAGAAATTCATTGTCATCTAATCTAGATCAAGCAAAACTAGATATCAAGAAGAGAATGAAAGAGATTGCCAAGTTACAACAAAAAGTTAGTAATTTGAATAATAATAGCATTCTTGATAAAATCTTAGATAATCCCTATCATCAAATCGGGAGAAGAAGACTAGGTTACAAGCCTAAGGGAAAATCCTATCAACAACCTAGTTGGAGAAAGACACAAGCACATCAATCTATATATGTACCTAAAGGAACATCTTCACTCACGAACAACACAGAACACAACCCTAGAAAAAGATATGAGGTTGATTCTATATGTTGCCATTATTGCTTACGTCTTGGACACTACTCTTTTTCATGCCCATACAAGAAAAAGGATGTTGAGTTGGTATGGGTTCCAAAACCCCCAAATTAGATTGATTAGACTAAGTTGAGATATGACCAAAGACTTTAAATTGCATATCTTTATGTCTATCTCAACTTAACATAAAGAGATAATAAAATAATTCAAGTAACTAAAAATTTCTAACTTGAACATTTATCTCAATTAAGGTCCTCAAAAACTTAAAGATTTTTAGTTGAGATTTGATCTAAATGTTACTAAATGTCGACCGTTGGACGGCCAAGTGGCGCGTCTGGAATATGACTGTTGCGGACGCTCGGTCGACAAATTGTCGACCGACCCGGTCACTGGATTGCTATAAAAGGGACCAAAAACGGGTCATTTCCTCACACTCTCATATCCTTGCTTCCATAGGTTCTCTCTAGTGCATTCTTGTGCAAATCTTTAGTATCTTCATTCCCAAGACTTCCTTGCTTCTTCTCCACCTTCAAGCAACGCAATGGCATCATCCTCTGCTCGTGGAAAGAAGAAGGTCGCTGGCAGGAAAGGAAGGGAGGCTACTCCACCATTGACGATCATCAACGATATTGCCTTCGTCAACGGAGATGCTGGTGATCGCTATCTAAGGCTCTCCTCCAAAACTCCTCTCCCACGAAGACCAGTTGAAGTTATGGACTTCCTCAACATCGTCGACTTGGAGGATCTTTTTGAGGTGCAAAAGTTGAAAGAATTCATCAACCCTTCCTTCCCTTCCTACTCTTCCAAGGTAGTGAATGAATTCTATGCTAACCTCATCTCCCATTCTGAAAATGAAATCAACTTCTTCTATTCTATGGTCAATGGGCATAGCTTTCGATTTACTGAAGAGGATATTCTTGACATACTAAATATTGACCTAGATGAATATCAAGACACCCTTGACCTTACCACTGGAAACCCACTTAATCAATTTTCCCAAGATAACAATACCGTTAGTCTTAGTGACATCAAAAGAACCATTTTTCAATCCAATACAACCTGTCACGAAGATAGGGGCACATACTACGCTATCAATCTCAAACCTGCAGCTAGGATTGTAAACCTTATTGTTTCAACAAACATACATCCTAGAGCAAATAAGTCTGAAGTTCCTATTTTTCGTATGTGTCTAATCTATGCCATTATCCAACGTATTCCCACAAATTTTATCCGCATCATTCTTAAAAACATGCTTGAGTTTTCTGGCAATCCTCCATATGTTGATCTTGTATGCCAAATTACTCAACATATTCTTAAGACACAAATTGAGGATATGGGATATACATGGGAGCGTAGACCACAAAAATAAGTAAGAATATTGTAGAAAAAATGGGAATTGATTTCGGTCATAAGAGGGCTAGGGTAGAAGGAGAGACATCTACCCAAGATATATCAACCTCCACCTCCACCATCTACAGATCTCACGCATACCCAGTTTTCATCAATGCAACTACAAGATATTGCTGCTCATTTCCGATTTGATCGGGTTCCTACCTTCTTGGAAGCGTATGCCTTAACCAAGACAGGTGCTCTGGAGTGGCAAACTTTGATCCAGTATTATGGAGCTGAGCCTTTTCTTGGGAAAGACCCTGATGTTGATGTAATTCTTAAATCTTTCCAGTGAGATTTGGAGTTGTATTAGTTGTAATGGAATCTTTGCATAATTGTAATAAAAGGGTTATCTCTACATGATTTGGCTATCTTTTTATGCTTGTAATGAAATTGGTTATCTTTATTTCCTATAATGGATATCTTTTTGGCATCATTTGAATATGGATTATAAGACTATTGTAGAGCATACAAAATAAGGGGAGTAATAAATACAAATAAATCAAAAAGGATACAAATCTTTGCAAATACCTAAAATTTAAAATTAACATCTATTGCAAAGAACTTATACCTTGGGATATCTATCTAAAGGGGAGCATAGTATAAAATCAAGGGGGAGAAGTAATATCAAATATTCAACATGGATATCTTTTTGAAATGACAAAGTGGGAGAAAAGAATATAAAAATCAATAAAGATCAAAACTATAATAACTAAGTTTCATAATGAAAAAAAAGGCCAAGCACTCACTTGCAAAACAAGAATGGCTACAAAAGGCAATCTTCAGGTATGAAACTCATTTGTTTTATAATTTCTTTTTTTATATTTTGGAAATGTTTGTCATCTTCAAAAGGGGGAGATTGTTGGCTAAATGGACATCTATAAATCTCTTTGTTTTGATTATGACAAACATTTCATTCTTATTAATCTAACGAGCTACTTAAGTGTGCAGGAACAAGGTGGATGACAAAGTACTAGGGAAATCCATATGCTTACATATTTATATTTTCATGAAATGTAATCGCCTTGTAAAAACGTGTACAAATATATAATGTACAAGTACTTAGATTTCATGTAAATCAAGTGTTAGATTCTCCCTAGCTAAAAACCACATTTAGATAGGTCATCCCCCTTCAAATAGGATCACATATGCACACTCATACATATAATTAGTGCCTAAATTGAAACATTGAAACAGGATCACTCTCGGTCGACAAACTCCTCGACCGAGACACTCTCGGTCGACAATTTTCTCGACCGAGAAAGATCCAAAGTAGCCGTTAGACACAACTGACAAGGTAGTTGGCAGTTGGAGATAAACGTTGCAAAACACTTGATTCAGAGAGCATGTCGATCGACAAGAGTTCGACCGAGTAGGTGTCTCGGTCGACCATTCCTCGACCGAGATGAACTCTGACAGCAACTGCAGAGTAAATTAATTAGCCGTTGTTAAAGCAACAAACTTTTACCTAACGGCTAGTTAAGCACTTAGAAACCCCTAGAAGTTGTCTAGAACGTCCTTAAGCATCCTTAGGCCATTCCTATAAATAGGACAAGCCATAGGACACTCAAACACACTTGCTACACTTGAGAAATCCTTGAGCATACTTTGAGCAATCTGTTTGTGAGCAAATTGAGCATTGTGACAATTGGCTACTTCCTTCTTTAGCTCATATTTCGTGTCCTATAGGCTAGCATCTCCTATCCACTGCAATTACAATTTCATACACTTTGGTTAGGAGATCTATACGCTTGATCTAGGAAAATCAAGCCTTGGGCTACAAAGGATAAGTTGTAATTTCCTTTTCCTTTCTTGTTCTCTGTTATTGTTTGTACTCTCCTTGCTACTCCTAGGTTGGAGGCTACGGATTGGAGAGGGTGGAGATCTTCTTGGCGAAGAAGGTGACCTTGAGCTACTTCAAGAAGGCTGGTGCAACAGGAGGTTACTTCTAGAGAGGAAGGCTACTTCAAGGGGGAGCTTGGAGTTACTTCAAGAAGGCTACCTCAAGTTGGTGCATCTACTTCGAGTGAAGGCTGTTCAAGGGGTGTAAAGGAAAGTATTGTATTTTGTATAAATCCTTGTGAAGGTAATAAAATATATACTTTCAAAATCCCGGTTGGGTAAGCAACTGGGTAGTGGACTGACAACTTTAGTATTTGCTAAAGTTGGAACCACTCTAAACACCTGTCTCCTTCTTCCATTTTTAAATTGTGGTTGCTTGAGTACAATAATTGTTAAAATTATCATAAAACTCTATTCACCCCCCCTCTAGTGTTTTTCAAATATCACACAACAAGGATAGAGATTTTGAGGGTTATGGAGTGCACACATCCTTTTCTTTGCTCCACATGAAGAAGTTGTAATGTGTGCACAGTCAAACAACATGATTGGTCTGGTCGCAAACATTTGCATGAATTATCGTTAGTCTTTGTTCAAAGTTCTAATCTTTAGCACAACAACTTATTGCCTCTGCTCCAGTTCTATATCTCAAGGATGCATTGGTGGAAATCATAGATGTGAAGACATGTACGAAGACATTTTCCTCTTCGAATAGTGGACTATCTTAAGTGCATGTTGCTCATCTCCCTACCATTGAGGAGGCTTGTACACCCCAATTTTCATATCACATGATCAGAAGCTCATTTTTTCCTCAACTTGAAAGTATCACAAACATGATACTCATCACAATAACAATAGAATGAAACCAACATAGCTTAGTGTATAACATATATTCTCATAAATTAAAAAAAAACTTGGATACATCTAATATTATAAGGAGGTCTAAATAGATGATGCAAAAGTCTATCATTTGCCTTAATAACTTGGATCGTGTAGATGACACCCCACCAAGCAACCTCTTAAAACTTTAGACATGTCTCTCTCTTGATTGATCTTTCTAAAAACTAGTACCTACAGATATCTTGTTCCAAACCTTTGCACAAAGAGGGATGCATGTTAGAGTAAGTGTTATTGAATTTCTAATAAGATGAACATGAATCTACTATACTTTAAAGTTCAAATTAGTAAATAAAAAGATGAACTAAAAACTAAAAGTTTTGCACTCTTATTGAATTAAGGTATCTTTTATTTATGACTGTTATCTGATTTTGTAGCCACCATTATACGATAAGTCCTCCTTTGTGACTCCAAAATGTCCTCTATGGTGCAACACGTCATCCTTTGGCACAATGTACCCTCTGTTGACATCGAAGTGCCATCTATGGTGCAACACACTCTCTCTTGGCACAATGTGCCCTCCGTGACACCCGTAGTGTCTACCGTAGTTCACCGTCTGAAACGTCTTGAGACACTCTAGTAAGGACTTATCCTATAATATATATAATTAATGTTTGAATATCACGTTTATATCTATGTTCTTAATTTCTTATGTCAGTATCTTAATCTATTATCTCTAAATTTGTATCTCTGCTCTATGATTCTATACAAAATCTAAATCTGAATCTGAATATGATATTCTTATTATCTAGATAAATCTTAATCTAGATTGATTTAATTGAATGTTCTAATTAAATTCTGATATCAGATGTATGGCATCTGAGTCTAAAGGTTTGAGATAAATAAATCGAATGGAATGTACAAATACTAAAATATTTAAAAGTAGTTCAAATATTAATGATCCAAAATATGGTATTCATACAACATAATTTCATCTGAATAAAGTTTGATTACTAAAAGAAATATTGGATATGAGATAAACATTAATAACTAAACATTTGAAAGTTACATAATCTTAAAGTTACTTTGTACAAATCTTGGCATACTGCATCATAATATATCAACATTGAATAGACATGGCCCACTTACCTGAAATATGAATAAACAAGTCCTAACTTTTGTTGATAACTTTTTTGAAGTGTAGATATCATGTTATAACCTATTTTTTCACATGTTTTTACATATGTTTGATTGCAAATAATGAAACATTAACTACTTTAGATGTATTATGTGAAAGTTTTGGTTTAAAAGTGAAAATACTCCATAAGTAATGGATTTTGTGTATTTGACTATTTTCAACAATCGCTTGATGGATATTGGATTAAGAAAGAGAATAAAATCCAATAATAAAGGAATTACTAAAAGTAGTGGAAAATTGGTATTTTAATATAGTGGTGTGGAGTTTTTTTTAGAAAAGAATAGTATAAAAGTAACTAATGAATTTGATTTGGTTCCATGTTATACTTAATGAGATAAAATATCAATATAAGGAATCTTGCCAAGTTTGGAAAAGAAAAGGGTTTATTTGATGATTTAGATAAATCAAATAAAACTAAGGACAAAGAAAGAAAAGTATCATTAACTTTTGTATTTTGGTATCAAATCTTTCTCATACAAAGATTTAAGTGATCAATGCTTTCCTTTACAATATGGAATTAAAAGGATAATAGGAAAGTGATAGATTATTTAATCTATTTTTCTTAAAGTAAAAGAGATTATGGAAATATTAATTACATGAATGATTTTATAGAAAAGAATAAGACTCGACCCTTTGGTTTTTCGCATGGCACTATTAGTTGTTGGACATATGATGATGACTGGCATGTCATCTACCCTGAGTTAAGAAAGGAAACTCAGAACATTTAGTTCGCTTTTTGTAAGGCCCCTGACCTTAATGGTTGATTGTGTTTGCTTTTCTTGATAAGATGCTTAAACCTTAATCTAATCTCTTGATATGCCTTGAAACATGTGACAATCTTATGTTTTTAGTTTCGTCCCGTGTTGTTGATGTTTGAGCAATGTATGCTTGTTTTGGGCCAAGTTGCAATTTACCCATGATGAGGGCTAATCTTGCAATTTGTCACATGTAGGTTGCACTTCTTGTTCCTTAGAATCATGAGAGAGAAGATGATGTTATGGGGTGACTTGTTTTGGACATGGATGGTGAGGTGGCATCATGTGTATGTTTTAGGGTTTGCATTGCTATGCATGAGTTGCATGGGTGTTGTTAGTGACTATGCATTTTGTTGAGTGTCGACCAGTGTTGTGACCTTATGTGGGTTCTTGAGTAGTGCTTCAACCGATGGGATTTGTGCCTTGAGAGTTCTTTGACTGATACACCTTCTTTGGACGAGTTTGTTTTGACCTAGATGCTTTGGTCTTGGTTTTGGTTTCTAGGGTTTGGCAGAGGTGATGTGTTGCGGCCAATACACATGTTTTGGTTTGTGTTGTGACTGATACAAGTGGTTTGTTTCGATCTAGTTGAGCTTGTGAACCAAGTGGTCGCTACACCACTTTGGTTTTAACATTTCTTTTGCATGTTAGCATGCATGGCCGATCCATGGAGGGACACATGTTCTTTTGATGCCCTAGCATCTTGACAGCTCATATATTCACCTCCCCCTATCCCATGTGTATATAAGCTCTCTCCTAAACATGCAAGAAATCCTTTTATCTCTCTCTTTTTCCTTCTTTCTTGGCCTACCTGGGAGCTTGGTGGAGTTTGAAAGGGCTGATCTTGAAGCTTTGGTGGCCGATCATCCTTGCATGTGGTGCTTTTGAGCTTGATCATCTCCTTTGTGGTGATTCTTGGTATTCTTATTTCTTAGTAAGTGATCATATTTTCCTTTGAACCCTACCTTTTCCTTCTTGGCCATAAAACTATGGATCTACCATGATGGTCATCTTAAAGAAAACTTCTCTTCACAAGGGTCAGAGACTATGGTTTGACCATGATGGTACCCAAGTGAGCTGGATCCTTCTACTTTTTCTCCTTTCTTCTCTCTTGTTCAGCCTAGGGTTGAGTTTTCTTCACCTCAACCAATCCTTTGACCTTGGTGTTCTTTTCTCTTTTGTGGTAACCTTGTGAATGAGGTGTTGATCCAAGTTAGAGCTTCTTTCTCTCTCTCTCTCTTGGATCTTACGATCTTGGAACATGATCTTCAACTAAGGTGGGTTATATAACTTTTCCCTCTTCTATTTATTGCACCCTAATCATGATTGCTTGTTTCTATTTATAATCTAAAATATGATGTTGAGATGTTAGATGATGTTCTTATGAACTAGGGTTTATGATTTTGAAGTGTTCTTACATAGATTACTCTTTTCTCCTAAACCCTAATTCTTGAAACTGGTTGGGTGGTGACTATGGAGGTAATGGTTTTCACATGCATCTTGACCATGAGTTTCATAATCATGATTTGATTTGACCATTTTATTAATTTGGAGTTTTGGTCTTGTTTAAACATGTATGATGCTTGGTTTTCATCTTTCTCTTCATGGTCTTCATGTTGATTTCTGTGGTGATAGATCTAGGGTTTTGGTGATAATCTTTGCATGGAGTTTTCCTCCTTAATTATGCTTAGTTTCCTTGATGTTTATCATCTATCTTGAACGTGTTTGAGTTCTTTTTTGGAGGTGGTTATGTGTTCCTTGGAGTATCTTGACCTTTGGGTTGCTACACTTCACTTGGATTCTTATGGTCGTTACATGTGGATGGGTTGTTGCAGGTGCAGCAAACCCTAACCCTAATAGGTGGCCGATACACATGATTCTTGTTGGGTTGGTCGCTATAAGTGTTGCTTCCTTGATGTGTTTTTCTTTGGTTGAATATCTTTTAGTCCTGATTCGTGATGTGTTGCGGTCACAACACATGCTCCAGTGGGTTGGGTCAAAACCCTAACCCTAGATCTGTTTTAGTCCCTACTTTGTCATGGTCAAAAAGATGAGTTGAACCTAGTCATCTATGGTCACTACATCTACATCGTTCGGTCGCAATTCCTTGCTTTGGAAGTTTGGTCAACACATACATGAGAGTATGGTCACTACACATGTGTCATTCATGTTGATCGCTACATCTTGGTTTATGTTTGGTCGGCACATGGTGCTGCTTAGGGTAATGAGTTGAATAATCATAAGTATGATCTTAAAACCTAATGGGTTATAAGAAAGTGGGAGATAATGTATCTAGGGTTTATTGGTAATTATGGTATTGAAAATCCTAATCGGCTTCAAGTGAAACCCAAACCCTAATTAAGCATAAGACGATGTTACTTATATTGTTGATGTGTTAGCATGTAATGATATTTCTCTCTCCTGCTTGTGTAACCCTATCCCTACAGGTGGAATGAATAACATAGCTAATGAATGCTTTGGTGTGATTGATGTGACACCGAGTGATAATCATGAGCCTTGATTAGGCATATAAGATAATAATGCTGATGTATAGGAACAATGTGAATTGGGTCTTATGACCTAGTAGAGGCTTAAATACCTTAATGAGAGGTGATAATATCAAGTAATAAGATGAGGTATTTGTATCCACTAATGATGCAATAATGATGATGGCCTTGCGTGGCAGTGACATCAAGAGATGATGTGGCAAGTTTATCCTTCATACTTTCTTTATCTTCTGAAGTTGCAACACACCATAAAATTTTGTAGAGTTTATTTAGGCTTTGTATGTTGTAAATTGATTAATGCTAAAAGATACTCAACTGGATTAACTAATCAAATGAACCATAATGATGTAGTTTCCCAATGTCATAGATCCATTTTTAGCATCAATACTTTCTAGATGGTGAAATGGGTTCTCCCTTAGTGGAAGCTTGGAGTCCTATACTATTGAGTATATGCATTTCACAAGATTGACTGTGATCATACCCTGGAAGGAGAATGGTCGAGGTCATATCTCAGTGATGTGATTCAATATATGTATATGATATAATTTGAGGATGGCTGCAATCATACCTAGATAGGAATGTGATTGCGGTCGTAACTCAGTTTTCACTAGTGTTGTACCTATATACCAAGGTAGGCTAGGTTGTTTTGCAGTTGTACTTTACATGTCACTGTAGTGGACTCAGACTGACTGCGGGTGTGGGATATCATAGGAATCTGGCTCCTCCTAAATCTTGTATGGAAATGATTTCAACTTAATATTGGTTAATGGGAGAATGAGTGGCATACCTCATCTCCTCAAGGCATGACAAAAGACATAATACAGTTGTGTAGTATACTTGCTTAGGGTTAAATATGATTCACATTGGATGACCCATTGCCTTATCTCTTGTACTAATTTCTTGAATTATAATGCGGTAAGTGAAATCAACTCATATACATGTTTTTCTTATTCCTTCTTGAAGTATAAGATGTTCTACTTCTCAGTTGTAGATGCCTGAATTGCTTAAATAATGTAACTTCTTTACACATATCATTTAGATGTATCTTCTCAACCAGTTAATAATGTTATTCTTCCTACTTTAGTATATATTTGATTATAATAGATGTTGGTGGAGAGTTATATCTCTCATTGGGATGTTCCTCTCACCCTGTGTCTTTCCACATCTTTAAGGTGGTCCTATACAATGAGGTAGAGATCATGCAGTTGAGTCTGAGTAGCAAGAGGAGAAGTAGTCATTGATGGTTGGGTATGCTACTAGAGTTTTATAGTAGAGTCCTATTTGTCATCACTATACTCTCTAGTCCTTGTGGAGGTTTTTGGTTGTTTTGTACATTGATACAAGGTTTTGGAAGTAGGACATGTTTGTACAGATAAGGCATTTATATGCGAACATGTTAATATGTGTAATAGGTTGTGGCATGACTCCACTGAATATTGATGTGTAAATCTTTATGACATGTTATGTAATACATGTGGAAATGTTTATGAACTTAGATGTGATATGTTTCATCTTGAGATGTTGTGATATGATTAGTTTTAAATTACCTTGTTTTCTGATAATTCATTTTATTAGTCATAATTCCAGACTTTGTTTCGAGTATTCTCATTTTGTGTTGCGATGGGCGTCATAGTTTGGTTGGTATCAAAGCTCTAGGTTCATTGAGTCTATAGGGATATAGGACTAGGTTTGTGTCTATTCTAGTTTCCTCTGACATATTAAATGGTAACTTCTGCTTATGTAGAAGAAGAAGAAGAAGAGTAGAAAAGATATGTCTGGAGAACACGAAGAACATGCTAAGAGTAGTGTTGCTACACTAGGAGGTGGTACCAGGAGGCAAGAAAGGGTTGATGAAGTGCCTGAAGAGCCTCATTTCAACCTAGCAGCTGTAGCCAATCCCTCTTTCTATTCCATGTTTGGAAAATTCATGGCCACAAAGATGCATATGGCAGATAGGATGCCCGTGCTTAGCTAGGGCTGCTGGCTCCAGTGTGGAATCTTAAGGTTCTGGTAAGACCTTTGAGAGGTTGAGGCATGTGGGAGCATTGGAGTATGTTGGTATAGTAGATCTTCTAGATGCTAACATGTGGTTGACCTAGTTAGACAAGGCCTTCAAGATCCTCAATATCCTTGAGGAGGACAAGGTGAAGCAAGCGATATACCTATTGAAGGGGACTTCTAGCCATTGGTGGGCCATCGAGGCGGAGAAGAGACCTGGTGTTGTGATCATTTGGGAGGATTTTTAGTGATATTTCATGGGCTGATACTTCCTAGAGACCTACTTATATGAGAAGATCACATAGTTCGAGAAGATCTAGTAGTGATCTATGTCAATCAATGAATACAAAGCCAAGTTCATGGAGCTTCTGAGGTTTTGTCCGCATATGGCTGCTATAGACAAGGAGAGGATCATATGCTTTGAGAAGGGTTTGAGTATAGAGTTGACAATGCCAATGTCAGCCTTTGAGAACAGAGAGAGGTTTTCCATGTTTGTGGAGTCAATCAAGGGGATAGAGAGGTTGGTCGTAGAGAAGCAAGAGGCAAATGCCAAGAAGATACCAACATTGTATCAAGGACATTCGTCTGGAGGCTTCAAGAAGCCTAGGTTTTTAGCACCTTAGTCACAATAGAGGTCGAAGGTGTAGTCTTAGTGGTCACCAAGCAAAGGTAGAGGTCATACCTTTCCACCAATAAGGGCTCATAATGTTGTGTCTGTATTAGTGACGGGGTTGTCTAGGCCACAGTACGAGACCAGGACTTGACACAAGTGAGGGCAAGTGGGACATGTGAGGTGGGCATGTCTAGTAAAGGATGAACAAGTGACTCAAGAGCAGAGATAAGGTCAACAAGGATCATAAAAATGACAATTTAGCAGTGGTGGAGGCCAAGGACGTAGTCAAACATCACATGTCGGTTCGTCTGGACAAGCCAATAGAGGATGGGGGCAGCAACATGAAATGACTCGATTCTAGGCTATGGTCAGCCGGAACATGTCAGATGGAGTTATTTCTTTCAGATATGTCTACATATTTCTTCATATTTGTTTTGCTTGACCCGAGTGCGATACACTCTTTTATCACTATAGAATTGATTGCTAGTTGTTCCTTTCCCATTAGTCATAGATGTGATAGTCTTTGTTTAGAAACCCCATTGTTCGATTCTGTCGAGTTACAGGAGGTGAGCCCTTCCTACATTCTCTCTTTCTTAGGACACAACATTCAAGTGAATCCCATACCACTAAACATGCATGAATTCAATGTGATCCTTGGAATAGATACTTTGGAGAAGTATTGAGTGATTTTGGACTATAGTTTCAAAGTGGTGATGTTTGTCTATGGCAGTGTTTCATGGATCTTCCAAGGTGATAGGAAGATTCTTCTAACGTGACTGGTATCATCTATGACAACAGAGAGACTGATGAGGCAGGGCAAGCATTTTTGGCACATGTGATATATACCAAGGCAAGGAGTCCTAGTATCCAGGAAGTGTCAGTTGAGGATGTGTTTCCTAATGAGTTCCTAGGTGTACCCCCTCCTAGAGATATTGACTTTGAGATCAATCATATTCCTGGTACACAGCCGATAGCACATACATTGTACATGATGGCACCAATTGAGATGCAAGAGTTGATTGAGAAGGGATTTATCATATCGAGCACATCTCCTTGGGGTTCTCACTAGTTGTTCGTAAAGAAGAAAGATGGATCCATGAGGTTATGTATTTATTACTGATAGTTGAACAAGGTGAGATCAAGAACAAGTATCCTTTTGTATATATAGAAGATCTATTTGATCAGGTGAGGGGTACTGCAATGTTCTTGAGAATAGATCTAAGGTCAGGATATCATTAGTTGTAGATCAAGATGGATGACATACCCAAGTCAACCTTTAGGACTCAATATGTTCATTATGAGTTTGTAGTTATGCTGTTTGGGCTAACCAATGCACCAACATCATTCATGGACTTAATGAATAGAGTGTTCCGGCCTTATTTTGACCAGTTCATAAATTACATCTTGGTCTACTCATGTGACAACCCAAAAAATGAACAACATTTACAACAGGCGTTGACCTTGTTGTGACAACACAAGTTATATGCTAAGTTCAATAAGTGTGAGTTCTGGCTGAAGGAGATGTCTTTTCTGGGACACATCATATCTACTGAAGGTTTACACATGGATCCCAAGAAGGTTCAGTCTATGTTAGAGTGGGAGCAGCAAAAGACACCGATAAAAATCTATAGTTTCCTTGGTTGGCCATGCTACTATAGGAGGTTCATCAAGAATTTCAACACAGCGGAATTGCCCCTAACAAAGTTGATGAGGAAAGATGTGCCTTTTGCCTAGGATGACAAGTGTCAGCGTTCTTTTCAACTATTGAAGGAGAATCTGACCAGTGCACCATTGTTAATATTGCTTGAGAAAAGAAAGGGATACATAGTCTTCTATGATGCGTCAAAGAATGGTTTGGGTTGTGTGCTGATGCAAGACAAGAATGTATTTTCCTTCACCTTGCTATAGCTTAAGAATCATGAGAAGAATTACTTGGAACATGATCTAGAACTTGCGGCAGTGGTCCATGACTTGAAGATATGGAGACACTATCTTTATGATAAGAAGAGTTAGATCTTCACTGACCACAGGAACCTTAAGTACATCTTTTCACAAGAGGAGTTGAACATGCGTCAATGATGCTGAATGGAGATGATTAAAGACTATGACTGCACCATAGGCTACCATATAGGAAGAACAAACATAGTGGTAGACACTTTCAATAATAAATTTTCTTCGTGATTATCTATGGATAAGAGGCAATTATGTTCCTTGGTGTGCCATAAGAGAGACATGTTGGTCTACCTGCGTCAGATGAATGTGAAGTTGGACGTGTCCTTGTTAGCAGGGATGTTGGCACAATTATAGGTGAAGCCTACATTGAGGTAGCCAATCATAGATGCACAAATGATGATACCGTGATATAAAAGATCCGATTAGAGTTTGACAATGATAAGCGTGATTGCTTCCATGAGTTAGATGACAGGACAATATGTTACCACGGTAGAGTAGTGGTACCTGAGGAGGTTGGTTCTCGAAGAGGCTCACTCTTCAATGTCCTCTATGCATCGAGATAGCACCAATATATACCTGAACTTGAAAGACATGTATTAGTGGCCTGGATGAAAGCGTGATGCAGATGAGTTTATGGATAAGTGCGTAGTGTGTCAGTAGGTTAAGGAAGAGCATCAAAAACCTACAGAGACTTTACAACTACCTATACCACAATGGAAATGGGATCACATCATGATGGACTTTGTGGTTGGACTTCCTAGGACAACCAAAGATCATGATTCCATTCAGGTAATCATGGCGCATTTCCTACCTATGCAGACAACATATATGACATAGAAGTTGGCACATATTTATGTTGATGAAATTGTTTGTTTTCATGGTATGCCAACTACCATTGACTCAAATAGAGGTCCTTAGTTTACCGGTTGGTTTTGGGAGCGTCTGCATAAAGACATAGGTACAGAGTTGAAGTTCAACATAGATTTTCTCCCACAGATAGATGGACATTCTAAGAGGACTATACAAACTTTAGAAGATCTGTTGAGAGCTTGTGTTTTGCTGTTTTGGATAGTTGGGATATACATCTCAATTTGATAGAGTTTGCATATAATAATAGTAATTAAAGGAGTATTGATATGGCACCATACGAGGCCTTTTACTGGAGATGTTACAGATCTCTCTTATGTTGGTATGAGACCGGTGAATATCAACTTTTGGGCCCTAAGCTTGTACAAAAGGAAACAAGAAAGATTAATATGAGTTAGCAACATTGAAGGCAGCCCAGGACAAAAAGAATTCATACACTAACAATCATTGCAGGCCTTTGGAGTTCTAGGTGGGGAACGAGTATACCTCAAGGTCTCTCCTTGGGAAGGTATTTTCAGGTTTGGGAAGAAGGGTAAGTTGGCTCTTAGGTATATGGGACCTTACCCCGTGGTGGTACATGTTGGGAAAGTATCTTATAAGTTGGAGTTGCCCCCTGAGTTATACAAGTTGCATCCCATGCTCCATGTTTCAATGTTGAGGAAGTGTCACCCTGACATTGATTTGGTTTTGTAGTAAATGAAGGTTGAGCTGGATGATGATGTGTCATATGTGGAAGATCCTGTGTTGATCCTGGATAGAAGGATCAAGAGGTTGAAAAACAAGGATATCATTTTTTTTAAGGTTTTTTTGCATCATCGTGGCATAGAGGAAGCCACATGGGAGCTTGAGGAAGAGATGTGTAGGAAGTATCCATCTCTTTTTGTGTAGGATTTTGTTGGCAAAATCCTTGTTAGGGGTTTATGGTTGTGAGGCCCATGACCTAGATTAATGTTTGTCTGTGTTTTATTTTCTTAATAAGATACTTAAACCTTAATCTAATCTCTTAAGATTCCTTAATAACATGTGACAATCTTATGTTTTCAGTTTGGTCCCGTGTTGTTGATGTTTGATCTATGCATGCTTGTTTTGGACCAAGTTGCAATTTACCCATGATGAGGGTTAATCTTGCAATTTGTTACATGTAGGTTATGCTTCTTGTGCCTTAGCGCCATGAGACAGAATATGATGCTATGGGGTACCTTGTTTTAGTCATGGATGATGAGGTGACATCAGATGTATGTTTTAGGGTTTACATGGCTATGCATGAGTTGCATGGGTGTTGGTAGAGACCATGTGTGTGTTTCTTGAGTGTCGACCAATGTTGCGACCTTGTGCTGAGTCTTGAGTAGTGCTTCAAATGACGGGCGTTGTGCCTTAAGAGTGCTTTGATCAATACACCTTCTTTGGTTGAGTTTATTTCGACTTAGGTGCTTTGGTCTTGGTTTTGGTCTCTAGGGTTTGGCCTTGGTGGACTATTGTGGCTGATACACATGTTTTGGTTTATGTTGTGACTGATTCAAGTGCTTTTTTTCGACCTATTGAGCTTCTGTACCAAGTGGTCGCTACACCACTTTGGTTTTAACATTTCTTTTGTATGTTAGCATGCATGGCCAATCCATGGAGGGACAAGTGTTCTTTTGATGCCCAAACATCTTGACACCTCATATCTTCACCTCCCTCCTAGCCCGTGTGTATATAAGCTCTCTCCTTGACATGTAAGAAATAATTTTATCTCTCTCTTCTTCGTCTTTCTTTCTTTGCCAACCTTGGAGCTTGGTGGAGCTTGAAAGGGCTGATCTTGAAGTTGTAGTGGCCGATCATCCTTGCATGTGGTGCTTTTGAGCTTGATCATCTCCTTTCTAGAAATCCTTGGTGATCTTCTTTCTTGGTAAGTGATTCTAAACCTTTGATCACATTTTCTTTTGAACCCTACCTCTTCCTTCTTAGCCATAAGACTATGGATCTACCATGGTGCTCATCTTGAATTAAACTTCTCTTTAAGGGTCAGATACTATGGTTTGACCATGGTGGTACCCAAGTGAGATGAAGCTTTCTTCTCTTTCTCCTTTCTTCTCTCTTGTTCGTCCTAGGGTTGAGTTTTCTTCAACTTGAGCTATATTTGACCTTGGTGTTCTTTTCTCTTTTGAGGTAACCTTGTGAATGTGGTGTTGATCCAAGTTGGAGCTTGATCTTCAACTAAGGTGGGTTATATAACTTTCCCCTCTTCTATTATTTCACCCTAATCATGTTTGCATGTTGATGCTAGATTATGTTCTTATGAACTCGAGTTTATGATTTTGAAGTGCTCTTACATATATTACTCTTTTCTTCTAAACCCTAATTCTTGTACCCGATTTGGTGGTGACTATTAAGGTTATAGTTCTCATATGCATCTTGACTATGAGTTTCATAATCATGTTTTTGATTCGACCATCTTATTAACTTGGAGTTTTGTGTGATCTTGATTTCTATGGTGATGGATCTAGGGTTTTGGTGATAATCTTCATATGGAGTTTTATTCCTTCATGATACGTAGTTTCCTTGATGTATATCCTCTATTTCGAACATGGTTTATTTCTATTTTGGGGGTGGTTATGTGTTCATTGGAGTAGCTTCACCTTTTGTTTGCTACACTTCACTTGTATGCTTATGATCACTACATGTGGATGGGTTGTTGTGGGCGCAACAAACCCTAACCCTAATGGGTTATCAATACACATGATTCTAGTTGGGTTGGTCACTAAAAGTGTTGTTTCCTTGATGTGTTTTGCTTTGGTCGAAGAACTTTTAGTTTTACATTTTGTTCAATAATCTTTATAAATGTTTTATAATTCCTTTTATCTATATAAAAGAAGATGAGGTGTAAAAGAGATGCATGGAGACATCCAGGGTTATTAAGTCCTATGATTGGGATGATATGAAAAGTAAGGTATATGATATAACCAAGGTGCATACTACCTAATCTCAGTACTTGTATACCCTGGCCAGGTATTCAACTATTGAAGACAAGGTAAGTATGGGACTCTTAGATTGTTATCTTTCTTATTACTCTGATCAAGTAGTCATTTTGAGACAATCTAGTGAGCATAATGAAACTAGAAATATGGCATGGATATTTTTATCACATCCTAAGCATAATAAAATGGAATCTAAAATGATCTCAGATCAATATGTGTGTATGAGGAAGTAAAAAGTACAATCCTCATTATAAGAGAAAGGGAACAAGGGAAATGATCCCTGCTCGATAAAGTGTATGAAGAATAAAGATTTTTTTCTATGATGTGGAAATAAATAAAATCAAAAAATGACTCATGAATAGTTAAAAGTTCATGCAATAATCCAAATGTCTCCTCTTTGATGAACAACCATGGGTGATGATGGGGTGATAAAAGGAATATGTTTCCTTGTGTTATTTCCTTTCAGGGACATGGTAATTAAGTAAGTCTTATGACACTTGATGTGCATGGATTAGAAATAATCTATAGAAGGGTACTTTAAAAAGTATCATCTAGTCCTGGATATTGGTTCCAAGACAAGGTTATATGTGATAAATAATGTCCCAAGATGAAATAAAGGTCTTATTATATGTTTGGCTTTGGTAATAACAATAGGGAGATGGATATGATGTGTTTTTGGCACATGTAACAGATACCAAGGTAAGGAATCCTAGTATCCAAGAACTTTCAAATGATATATGAAAATGAGAACATGACTCATGATAAGATGAATAATGTTTGGTTACCTAGAAGAGCCAACCTTGAGATAACTAGAGTATGGATATCATATGTTAGGGTTTTATGCTCTGCATAAACTTAACATCAGTAAGGATGTATCAATTGAAGGAACAATTGTAGAATCATTTTGGGAAAAAGTCTATTGAGGTAGCTTATACATAACATCTATGGATACCTCTGAGATAAGTTCTTCTTTGATAAGTAGTAGGTACAAGTCGTTAGAAAGTTTAGTGTGGTGTCAGCAGATTAGAGTGGCACAACAAATGTATGATAAAGACTTGTAGTCCCAAATGGGTGACAGAACGTAACTCTAGTCTCTCCATGGAGGATAAATGCTAAACTAAGTGAGGAGTATGGAAGACTCCCAAGGTCAAGAATCTTATCACATAAAGTTGTAAGTTGAAAAGGTGATAAGTTAATAAGGTTTGACACCTGAATTATTCGAAGTATGAATAATACTTCTCCGACTTAGAAAGTGTTACCTAACACAAAATTTACACTATAGTCATTAATGAAAAGACAGTTGAATATATGTCATGTACGACAGATTCTATGATAACCTTGAGTGGAAGGACTTTGTACTGATCGAAGTTCTATGGCATCTCCAGGACATCAAGATATTATGAGGAGTCTTGATGATATGATGCATGTATAATGATTGTCTTTCTTCATCTGGGATTTTGGGGATGAAATTATTGTTAGGGGTTTATAATTGTAACATCCCTGACATGTGTTGGCTAAATTGGACATTATGATAAATCCCTTTGTTTTGATAATGACAAGCATTTCATTCCTGTTTATCTAACGTGCTACTTGAGTGTTGTAGGAATAAGGAGGATGACAAAGCACTAGGGAATCTATATGCTTGAATGATTGTAAATTTCATGAAATGTAATTGTAAACTTGTACAAATATATAATGTACAAGTACTTAGACTTCATGTAAATCAAGCGTTAGATCTTCTCTAGCTAATCACCACATTTATATAGGTCATTCCCTTCAATAGTGTCACATATGAACACTCATACACACACTTAATGTCTCTATTTGAAACATTGAAACAGGGACAATCTCGGTCAACAAAATCCTCGACCGAGACACTCTCGGTCGACAAGCATCTCGACTGAGAAAGACCCAAGTAGCCGTTAGACACAACTGCCAAAGTAGTTGACAGTTCGAGATGAACGTTGCAAACACTTGATCCAGAGAGCATTTCGGTCAACAAGATCTCGACCGAGTAGGTATCTTGGTCGACCATTTCTCGACCGAGATGGACTCTGACAGCAACTGCAGAATTAATTAACTAGCCATTGTTAAAGCAACTAACTTGTACCTAACGGCTAGTTAAGCACTTAGAAACCCCTAGAAAGTGTCTAGAACATCCTTAAGCACTTGTAGGACATTCCTATAAATAGTACATGCCTTAGGAGACCTAAACACACTTGTTTTACACACTTGAGCAATCTTTGAGCATACACTTGCATTGAGCAACCTGTTTGTGAGCAATTGAGCATATTGACAATTGGCTATTTTTCTCTTGGCTCAAATTTCGTGTCCTATAGTCTAGTATCTCCTATCCACAGCAATCACAATTCCATATACATTGGCTAGGAGATCTACACGCTTGATCTAGGCAAATCAAGCCTTGTGCTTCAAAGGATAAGTTGTAATTTGCATTTTCCTTTCTTGTTAACTTTCATTACTTGTACTCTCCTTGCTACTCCTAGGTTGGAGGCTGCGGATTGGAGAGGGTCGTGAACTTCTTGGTGAAGAAGGAGACTTTGAACTACTTCAAGAAGACTGGTGCAACGGGAGGTTACTTCTAAGAGGAAGGCTACTTCAAGGGGGAGCTTGGAGTTACTTAAAGAAGGCTACCTCAAGTTGGTGCATCTACTTCAAGTGAAGGCTGTTCAAAGGGGTGTAAGAAATTATTGTATTTTGTGTAATTCCTTGAGAAGGTAATAAAATTAATACTTTCAAAATCCTGGTTGGGTAAGCAACCGGGTAGTGGACTGACAACCTTAGTATTTGCTAAGGTTGGAACCACTCTAAACCCTTTGTCTCCTTCTTGGCTTCTCATTTGTGATTGTTTGAGTTAAATAATTTTTAAATTAGTTTAAAACCCTATTCACCCCCCTCTAGTGTTTCTCAATTGGTATCAGAGCATGCTTCAAGGAACCCTAACCAAGTCTTGAAGAATGGAGGGTGATGGTGATCACAACCGCAATAAAAGGAACAACCTGGACCAATCTACAACATGTTGCAATTGGTGCTTAGGAACAAGACACACGACATCTAGCTGCCCATGGAGATCAAAGAAGGAAGATGAGCACAAAGATTGTCTTATTGCTACAACAAATGAAGAAGAAGAAGAGGTAAGTCTTTTTTATTTATCTAAAGAAGAGCTAGTTGCTAGTCTTGAAGAGACACATAATAAATATATTGAGTGCAAGAAGAAGTTAAAGAAAGCTAATAAAGCAAATGATGAATTACATGCTAAGCTTCTTGTTATTACATCTAAAAATGAAGATCTTAAAAAGATCATTGAAGATCATAATATTAAGATAAAATCTATAGAGGCAGATTGCAATCTTCTTTCTTTAGAAAAGATTAACTTGCAAACTCAAGTGAACGATCTTCAAAAACAACCCATCTTGTGCTCACATCTAGATTATGATACTATCGTGAAAGAAAGAAATTCATTATCATCTAATCTAGAACAAGCAAAGCTAGATATCAAGAAAAGAATGGAGGAGATTGCTAAGCTACAACAAGAAGTTAGTAGCCTAAGTAACAATGGCATTCTTGATAAAATCTTAAATGATCCTTACCATCAAATTGGAAGGAGAGGACTAGGTTACAAGCCTAAAGGAAAATCTTATCAACAACCTAGTAAGGGAAGAACACAAGTGCCAAAGAATCAATCTATGTATGTACCTAAAGGTACAAATACATACGTACCCAAGAACAATCTAGAACAAAATCATAGAAAGAGATATGAAGTTGATTCTATATGTTGTCATTACTATTTGTGCCTTGGTCACTATTCCTTTTCATGTCCTTACAAGAAAAAGGATGTCGAGTTAGTTTGGGTCCCAAAACCCCCAAACTAAATGAGCAAAAATAAGTTGAGATATGACCAAGGACCCTAGTTTCATATTTATATATCTATCTCAACTTAACAAATTAATTCAAGTATTTAAACATCTAACTTGAATATATAGTTCTTTTAAATCTTCAAAAACAATTCTGATTTACTGACTGAAAATAGCTCTGAAATAGTACAGAACCTTTCTCGGTCGAGAATCTGTCGACCGAGAAAGACTGTCGGTCGAGAAATGGTCGACCGATCCAGTTTCTGTTGTCAAATCTAAAATAAATCTGTTGAATGTGTTTTCAATTGATCAGATTGCTATCAATTTATTGTTACTGACTGATTTTACAAGTTGAAGACCATCATGTGTTATGACATCTAGTTTAAATGATCATTGTATTTCATGGAATTATCATTATATGTTGTTCTATCATTACATCGTGGATATGTTTTCACTATTTTATCATTCAGCTCATAAAGATGATGCTATGTTATAATAGAAAATGATGCATGGATCCTTGATGATACATAGGCAAGCAAAATAATTCATTTGTGATATGAAAAAGAACTTTCATGCTTGCAACACATAAGATAAAAATTTCTCAATTAAGAACTTGAGATATTGCTTTCAAGGATATATATTTTCTTGGAGAATCTTATATGAAAATAAGGGTACAAGAAGAAATAGAAATTGATATTTATGTACCTACAAAAAAGCTCAATTAAGAACGGATATCTTCATATTAAGAATCACTTAAAATGCCTCAAATTAATATCTAATCAAGTTACATGCAGACGTTATACTTCACATATGAATGTTCAAATTGGAAATCTACAAAATTGCCTCTTGGTTAAAATCAAGTTTGACCAAGGGGCGCTATGGTCGTAGTCAAAGTCGACCTAAAATAAGTTTGGCACAATACTTATTTGAATATCATTCTCTAAATAAAAATTGTGATCAAAAGACAAATTAAAAATTATGACCACAAAATTGTTCAAATATTGGTAATAACAATCACAATATTACTTCCTTAGAAAACATATATATGCTCTACAAATTTTGTCTATCATTTTTATTAAGAATTAGCTTAAAAAATTCATTCACAGTAAGTTTGTCGGTCGACAACTTCCTCGACCGAAAATATCTCAGTCAGCCTATCTCTTTCGACCGACAGACTTCAAATAAAAATTACATCGGCAAAACTCAGACACACTTTCGGTCGACAATTATTCGACCGAACCAATGTCGGTCGACAATTGCTCGACCGAGAATTGACCGTTGGGATATGACCGTTGGAATCTGACCATTTGAATATGACCGTTGCCAGTCGACCGTTGGATGGCCGAGTGGTGCGTCTGGGATATGACTGTTGCGGTCGATTGGTTGACAAATTGTCGACCGACCTGGTCACTGGATTGCTATAAAAAGGACCAAAAATGGGTCATTGCTTCCCACTCTCACATTCTTACTTCCATAGCTTCTCTCTAGTGCATTTTTGTGCAACTCTTTAGCTCTTTCACCTCAAATACTTTCTTTCTTCTCCTCAAGAAAAACAAAGGCTTCATCATCTGCACGAGGAAAGAAGCAGGTTGCTGGGAGGAAAGGAAGGACGACCTCCCCACCATTTCCGATCATCAACGACATCCCCTTCATCGACGCAACTACTGGTGATCGCTACCTCAGACTCTCATCCAAAACTCCTCTTCCACGACGGCCGGTTGACGTCATGGACTTCTACATCATCGTCGACTTGGAGGATCTCTTTGAGGTGCAAAATTTCAAAGATTTTCTGAACCCCTCCTTCCCTTCCTATTCTTCCAAAGTGGTAAATGAGTTCTATGCAAACTTAACCTCCAATCCGGAAAATGACTCCTTCTCTTCTATGGTAAATGGGCATAGTTTTCACTTTTCTGAGGAGGGTATCCTTGACATGCTCAACATAGACTTAGAAGAATACCAAGACGCTCCTGGCCTTACCACTGGAAATCCACTCAATAAAGTTTCCCAAGATGACAATACGGTCAGTCTTAGTGACATTAAACGAGCTATTTTTCAATCTAACACAACTTGTCACGAAGATAGGGGTACCTATTATGCCATTAACCTCAAACCTACAGCTAGGATTGTCAACCTTATTGTTTCCACAAACATACATCCTAGAGCAAACAAGTCTGAAGTCCCTACCTTTCGCATGTGTCTAATTTATGCCATTATCAAACGCATTCCCATAAATTTTATCTGCATCATCCTTAAGAACATGCTTGAGTTTTCTGGCAATCCCCCTTATGCTGATTTTATATGCCAAATCACTCAACACTTTCTTAAGACACCAATTGAGGATATGGGACACACATGGGAAAGAAGACCACAAAAAATAAGCAAAAACACAGTAGAGAAGATGGGAATTGATTTTGGTCACAAGAGGGCTAGGACAGAAGGAGAGACATCTACTCAAGACATACCACCACCTCCTCCTCCCAACCCATCCTATGATCCCATCCAAAACACCCTAACCTATATTGCTGGGTCCCAATATCATCTAAGCAAACAATTAGATTATAACCACCATGCCATGACCTACCTAAACCAAAGGATGCAAACCCTCTCTCCAAATCAACCAGATGAATATCCTTATTCTTTAAATCCTGGCATGATCAACCCATATAATCCCTCCTACAACTACTACCAAACTCCACCTCCACCATCTTCAGATCTCACTCATACTCAGTTTTCTCCAATGCAACTACAAGACATTGACCGGCCTAAATCGCGCGTCCTAAAATTGGAGGCGTATTTGAGGTAGTCGAGCCTTCACATTTATAACCCGAATCCTTCTAGGCCCCCACAACTTTGTTTACGGGGTCGAAGTAGTCATACGGGGTCGAACACAGGGACAAGGTGGGTTGTGTTGACGACTCTGAATCGACACTCTACACTCCGGTGGGTATAAAGAGATATTAAAGTTCCCCGAAGGGGAATGATTCAACCCAATCTTAGGGCTTTATCTTGTGTCATTTTGCATTTCAGCCACATCTATACTTGTTAGATTACATGTTATTTCCCCCAATATGCTTATTTATATCAAATGCACTTATGGAGGCTTTTTGCATGTTTTATAGGTACTTTGTCCACTACTTGATGGCATGGAAAGAGGATGGTCCAGTCTAGGGTTTCCTCAGGCTTGGAGGAGCTCAAAATGAGGCCAAAACCACTTCCAACCTACCCCAAGTGGTCAAAGAAAGTTTTGAAGCAATACCCTCCATGGATGATCAAGTCCAAGGCTCAAATGCATGGGAGAGACACCACCACGACCGTGGTGAGCTCCCACGGCCGTGGTGGACATGCCCCAAGTACAAAAAATCAGTAAAACTCCCAGAAATTGATGAAAATGGCGAAAACGACCGTGGGGATCAACACGACCGTGGCCATAGGTCCCCACCACGACCGTGGTGACCTCCCCACGGCCGTGGCCATCCATGAACCTATCCCTGTGATCTCCACATTCTAATAAACCCACGACCGTGCCCATCCACCACGGTCGTGGTCTACCCTACCCACCACGACCGTGGTGACCCACCACGGCCGTGCTACTCACAAAATCCACCCAGTTTTCACTGCTTTCCCCATTTTGCCCCTAACTTAACCCTAGACCCCCTAGACTCCTATATATACCTAGGTGGCGGCTGGGGCACGGGGTTTGCTACCTTCTACCCCTTCCTAGCTCCCCAAATCGCCACCCACTCCATTCCACTCCAAATCCACCTCAAATCCACTCCATTTCACCTTTTCCACCACATAACCCCCCATATCTAAGCCTTCCATCCACCTCCCACCATCATCCCACTCCATTCCATCCAAGAAGAAGGAGGAAGACGACCTGCTGCTGCTGGATAGAGGATTGACAGCCACTACTCCGAGCTCCATGGCTTCTTCTACCTCTTTCTCCTCTCTTTTTGTATTTTTCTTTGTTATGAGTAGCTAGGCCCCTTGGGTGGGCTGTTTGGGGAAAAATATGTTACTTTGATACCATGTTGGGGGAAAATGACATGTAAACTTTGTAATTCCATTTGTTAATGATTATGTTCTATTTATGTCTCATTCTCCATGAATTGCTTGTTAGTTTGTGTGTGAAATCACTTAGGAATTTAGGCAAATTGATTATATGTGTGAATTTTGGGATTTGCCCCTAGGTCCAATTCTTGGATCCCTAGGTTGCCTCCCATCTTCCTACATCTTAATCAATATCCCTAAGCCTAAGTGAGAGATCTAAGTAGCTAGATTGGATAATTCTAGTGCAATTAGCATGGAGCCTTCTCAAGGCTAGAATGTGGGGGAATTGGGGTCCAAAACCCTAATTTCACCTCCCCATTACTACCCTCGGACCCTAATTTCCCTAAGAATGTCTAATCTAGAAACCTAGACTTGATTAGACTCTAATTGGATTGAACCTAACCCCTAACCCAATTGAGCCTCGTAAGGGTAGTGGGTTGTGTTAGGGACTAGTTCCCCTATACACAACCTAGCATATCCATGGCCAGTTAGTAGCTTAGGTTAATTCATTAGACTCTAACTTGTTGTTTGGTTTGGATAATCTAAATGGAATCATAATGTTCACATGTCACCCCCCAACTTAAGTGATAAGTTCATACCCCTAAACAGCTCACACATCTCTTTACTGCTTAAAACCCTAGTTTTGTGCTTGCTTAGCTTAATTAGTTCTTTTCTTGCTTAGTTAGCTTCTTGCCTTGCTCTTGCCTTGTTTATGCTAGTTTAGTTCTTTAGTGGTTCTTTTGCTTCTCTATTGCTTGCCTTAGTGTAAATTGCCTTTTCCTACCTAGATTAATCCTTTCTTGCTTTCTTAGCCTTAATCTAGTCTAGGGTTAACGTAGATTTCATTCTTGCCTTTAATTGCCTGCTTGTTTGTCCATAGTAGTTAACAATCAAAATCAACCTTTAAACCCTTAACCCTAGTCTCCGCAGTAGGAACCTAGCAAAACTAACCTAGCTCTAGCGCCCCCTCTTTTCCCTGTGGATCGACCCTATACTTGCCGCCTTCCTATACTACGACACGACCCCGTGCGCTTGCGGGTGTAGTGTTTTAGTAGACGTAGGTAGCTAGTTAGGTTTATAAATTTTGAAAGCATAATCCCATATCTCGTGCATTCCGACCTCGTGGGGCGCATCTATTCAATCGAGTAGTGTGTTAGCACCACTAGCGGAGACGCACCAAGCTTTCTGGCGCCGTTGCCGGGGATTAGAGGCGCTTGGCCTAGCTACTTAGTTTTGCTTTGACTTTTCTTACTGCCCTCATCATTGCTATTCTTTATTCATTACTCTTTGCATTCTTTGTGTATATTGGTTTGCTAACTTGCTTTCTTTTGTTTGGTTGTGCCTTGTGCATGTGACAAGCCACTCGGAGAAGACAAGATGGAAGGCCAAAATGCACAAACCCATCCATTTCCTCCACCACCCTACCTCCAAGGCTATCCTAAGCCTTACACACCTCCACCACCTCCATTTCCGCAACCTTCCCACCACTTCACTTTCCAACCTCAATTCCCTCCTCCACTACCCTACCTCCAAGGCTATCCTAAGCCTTACACACTACCACCACCTCCATTTCCACAACCCTCCTACCAGTTCACCTTCCAACCTCAATTCATTCTACCACCTCCATCACCACAACCCTCCCACCAATTCACCTTCCAACCAGCTCAATGCCCTCCTCCACCTAAAGTCCAACGACCATCAACACCGATGCCACCACCACAACTATCACATGCTCCCCCTACTTCCCATGAGCAAATTGATATGATTGAGACCCCTCTCTCTGGTTCCTATGAAGACTCGTTCCTCAAGAGAGAGAAAACATATGGCATGAGATTTCTGAGGGTCTTAAGGCTTATTAAGATCTATGATGATGATACCCAAGGAGAGAGAATTGCTGAAAAAGACTTACGAAGCTCGCATGACCCTTGGGAGGAAGATCAATCAAGGAAAGCATTTGAGAGGATTTCTTATGATGGGGGTGAAAACATTTTGTTTTTGGACCATGGTTGATTGTGAAAGAACAAGAAGCCTAGCTGAAGGCAAGAAACTCAGCGCTTGTGGGAGGCAACCCACCTAGGTTTGGGAAATTTTGACCCAACCTTCACTTTTTGATACAATTGCTTTGTTTTTACACTTTCCAAGAAAGCACACACACACTTGTGTTTAATAGTTTTTGTCTAGTTTTAAGATGTGCAGGTGGTAACAGGGTGAAATGAAGGAAATTTGAGTACAATTGAGAGAAGGATTCAAAGAAAAATCACTTTGGGTCAAGTTTTTGAGTGTTTGATGTTCCTCATTTTGAGATTAGCAGCTACAGGGACCACCACGGTCGTGGCACATCAATACGACCATGGTCATTTGCATGAAAAACACACCAAGTCCCTGGATTCAAAAGAAAAATTGAGAAAAGCTGCCAAAGGACTGCACCACGGCCGTGCCAGGCAGCACGGCCGTGCAACCTGAAGCCACCACGGCCGTGCTACGCAGCACGGCCGTGCAGCAGACCAATTTCAGCCACTCAAGGCAGATTAGTGGGGCAGCTACTATGCATATCCTCCACCACAGGGAGGAACACCGCCAAAGCCTTGAGAGAGCCATGATCGTCTACCCTATCATCCTAAACTCTAGGATCATGCTGAGGACAACATGATTCAAAAGTTTGGGGTGGTAGGGCAGGTATGCCCTAGTTTCACTTTGCATTTCACCTGCCACATCCACTTTTGTTTTCTTACTTTTGCTATCTACCTTAGTCATCTTTACTGCTTTGCATACCTGCATGCCATGTCGTTTACTTTCTTGTCATTTTTGCATAATTTTCAAAAAAAATTCTCTTTTTTCCATGCATTGCATATCATGTAGATTTTTGGTAATTTCTGCATGTTTTAGCTAGGATTTTCTTGTTTTCTGTTTACGTTCAATAATATAGGCTTAGATGTGATTGAAAGCAACTTGGCACTGTTTTGGCCAATTTTGCCCAAATTTGGAATTTCTTGTCTAAAAATTGTGTTTTGACCCAATCTCTACTGTTTTGAATTAAAATGTTGACCTTTGACAAATGCAAGTGACTTATCATTGTTTATTGCTAAGTGGTATCAATTCTTGACTTTTTACATGTGCATCACCTCTCTTGTGTTTGTGATTGATTTGGCTGAATTGTGAAGTTGAGCAAGCTTTGAACGCTTAGTGCTTGTGGAATCACTTGTTTGATATATCAATTTCATCTTGTTCATTCATGTGGTGTGATATCTAGGATGAAGTATTGGATTAATTTTCATGCATGATATCTTATGTGGAGAATCATACCTATGACCCCTCTTTGACTCGATTTTTCTCTCACCATCTTCTTACCCCTCCGCCTCATTAAAGGATGCCAAAGTGCACATATCAGCCGTGGCCACCTCCAAAAGTTTGGGGTGGCCACATCTCTACCTCCCCGCTTCACTCTATCCACCATATGCCCTATCTACACCAAGGGCACAAAAGAAAAGAAAAGAAAAAGAAAAGCAAAAACAAAATAAAAGGATGCTCCTGTTTAAGAGCATTCAAATAAAGAAAAGATGAGTGTGTAAAACACTCCAAAAAGCTTACCACAACCCTTTCTTCCACTTTCATACCCATTGAGCTAGGAAACATCAAACCTAGCTCATTTTGCCCTTTTCCGCAACCACGTGGGTCATTTGGCATGATTTGAAGCATAAGATTAAAAGTATGAAGGTGAAACAACACTCCTAGTCATCTTGGATTAACACCATTATGAAACGGTCTACCCGGAACTACATGAAAGAAATATGGATATCTTGTGTATTCTAAGCACTATATTTGAAGTTCATATGCTTTGTGCTCTTTTCATGATTGGTTTGTGAAAGTAGGAGAGGAGAGACGTGGAATGCATGTACTTAGTCATCTTTGAGCCCATTCAGCAATAATCACCTTTTACATTGCATTTGTCATGTCTTGAATGTGAAAAGTTTGTAGAGAGATTGAGTTGGAGCATAGTTGAGGACAAGTATGTTTCAAGTTTGGGGTGGTGATTCAACCCAATCTTAGGGCTTTATCTTGTGTCATTTTGCATTTCAGCCACATCTATACTTGTTAGATTACATGTTATTTCCCCCAATATGCTTATTTATATCAAATGCACTTATGGAGGCTTTTTGCATGTTTTATAGGTACTTTGTCCACTACTTGATGGCATGGAAAGAGGATGGTCCAGTCTAGGGTTTCCTCAGGCTTGGAGGAGCTCAAAATGAGGCCAAAACCACTTCCAACCTACCCCAAGTGGTCAAAGAAAGTTTTGAAGCAATACCCTCCATGGATGATCAAGTTCAAGGCTCAAATGCATGGGAGAGACACCACCACGACCGTGGTGAGCCCCCACGGCCGTGGTGGACATGCCCCAAGTACAAAAAATCAGTAAAACTCCCAGAAATTGATGAAAATGGCGAAAACGACCGTGGGGATCAACACGACCGTGGTGACCTCCCCACGGCCGTGGCCATCCATGAACCTATCCCTGTGATCTCCACATTCTAATAAACCCACGACCGTGCCCATCCACCACGGTCGTGGTATACCCTACCCACCACGACCGTGGTGACCCACCACGGCCGTGCTACTCACAAAATCCACCCAGTTTTCACTGCTTTCCCCATTTTGCCCCTAACTTAACCCTAGACCCCCTAGACTCCTATATATACCTAGGTGGCGGCTGGGGCACGGGGTTGGCTACCTTCTACCCCTTCCTAGCTCCCCAAATCGCCACCCACTCCATTCCACTCCAAATCCACCTCAAATCCACTCCATTTCACCTTTTCCACCACATAACCCCCCATATCTAAGCCTTCCATCCACCTCCCACCATCATCCCACTCCATTCCATCCAAGAAGAAGGAGGAAGACGACCTGCTGCTGCTGGATAGAGGATTGACAGCCACTACTCCGAGCTCCATGGCTTCTTCTACCTCTTTCTCCTCTCTTTTTGTATTTTGCTTTGTTATGAGTAGCTAGGCCCCTTGGGTGGGCTGTTTGGGGGAAAATATGTTACTTTGATACCATGTTGGGGGAAAATGACATGTAAACTTTGTAATTCCATTTGTTAATGATTATGTTCTATTTATGTCTCATTCTCCATGAATTGCTTGTTAGTTTGTGTGTGAAATCACTTAGGAATTTAGGCAAATTGATTATATGTGTGAATTTTGGGATTTGCCCCTAGGTCCAATTCTTGGATCCCTAGGTTGCCTCCCATCTTCCTACATCTTAATCAATATCCCTAAGCCTAAGTGAGAGATCTAAGTAGCTAGATTGGATAATTCTAGTGCAATTAGCATGGAGCCTTCTCAAGGCTAGAATGTGGGGGAATTGGGGTCCAAAACCCTAATTTCACCTCCCCATTACTACCCTCGGACCCTAATTGCCCTAGGAATGTCTAATCTAGAAACCTAGACTTGATTAGACTCTAATTGGATTGAACCTAACCCCTAACCCAATTGAGCCTCGTAAGGGTAGTGGGTTGTGTTAGGGACTAGTTCCCCTATACACAACCTAGCATATCCATGGCCAGTTAGTAGCTTAGGTTAATTCATTAGACTCTAACTTGTTGTTTGGTTTGGATAATCTAAATGGAATCATAATGTTCACATGTCACCCCCAACTTAAGTGATAAGTTCATACCCCTAAACAGCTCACACATCTCTTTACTGCTTAAAACCCTAGTTTTGTGCTTGCTTAGCTTAATTAGTTCTTTTCTTGCTTAGTTAGCTTCTTGCCTTGCTCTTGCCTTGTTTATGCTAGTTTAGTTCTTTAGTGGTTCTTTTGCTTCTCTATTGCTTGCCTTAGTGTAAATTGCCTTTTCCTACCTAGATTAATCCTTTCTTGCTTTCTTAGCCTTAATCTAGTCTAGGGTTAACGTAGATTTCATTCTTGCCTTTAATTGCCTGCTTGTTTGTTCATACTTAGTTAACAATCAAAACAACCTTTAAACCCTTAATCCTAGTCTCCGCAGTAGGAACCTAGCAAAAACTAACCTAGCTCTAGTGCCCCCTCTTTTCCCTGTGGATCGACCCTATACTTTCCACCTTCCTATACTACGACACGACCCCGTGCGCTTGCGGGTGTAGTTGTTTTAGTAGACGTAGGTGTGTTAGTTTAGGTCTTATAAATTTTGAAAGCAAACCCCCATCCATCGTGCATTCCGACCTCGTGGGGCGCATCTATTCAATTGAGTAGTGTGTTAGCACCACTAGCTGAATCGCACCAGGGAACAACAAGCTGTCATGATTAAATCAAAGAAAACTATCTCCAACTGGAGTTACAAGAAAGATTAGGATTTTGTCATTTAGCAGTTTTTAGGAATTTTGGTGCAACAGAAAGTAGAAAGATAAACTGCAGTTTAAGGCGTAATGCAAAGGATAAGACTTCAGTAAGACAAGCGGTAGCAGTAACACCCTGCACCCCTCCTCTCAGAGAGGGTGCCTCTAACCAAGCTTCAACACCCCTCTCGAGGTTGCTGGGCTCAAGTTAGAGTGGAATGATACTAAAACAACTCCGTTCCGGGCACTCTCGTACTCCAGAACCGGACCAAACACTAGAGCCACAACCCAACTCTCGAAGCAGTTGCGACGGGAAAGACGATTCGGTAGATAAGCGAAACGTGATCCAAAACATGCAAGCTAGCGTTCAGAATCTCCAATACAACAGTTACCTAATCATAAGGCACCAAGCATTAAACAAGTAGCAATTTAGCATTTCTATTTCCATAAGCAATAAGGGTCTTAATACAATGCATAAGCTAAGAATTAAATAACAGAATTAAAGATAGATGTCGCCTTCTGGATGTAGAAGAACGACAAACTACTGTAGCTCTCCTGCCCGATACCAGTCAGGAGCCGAGCCCGATACGGCAGTGTCGGGCGGCACCCCCTCTTGGGCAGCGTCGACTAACGACTGACTGTATCGCTCAAGGACCCTGGCCGATACGCTCATGTCGGGCGGTGCACCCTCTCGGGCGGCATGCATGACGGGTGGAGCGTATCGGGTTCGATATCATGTCGGGCAAAGAGCTACGAGTCTACTGTCGGGCACTCGTATCGCTCATCTTCGCTGGCCGATATCGGCCCGCAGTGTCGCCCGGGGCAACACTAAGTGAACCATCCCTTCCCTCTCGGGATGAGGGAAAGCTCACCTAGTGTCGCCTGGCACAAGCACTGGGGCGCGATACTCTTGCTCTCGCAACTCCCTCCGAAGGTGGCTCCCCGATCTGTCTTGTCCGAACTACCTGAACTTGCGAACTGTCCGTCTGTCCGACCTTCCGACCGTCTTTTTGGCTTCCTGTAGCTGCTATTTATAGGTGGTGGTTGAAGGAGTTATGGCGCTCGAAGTGCCACGTAGCTCCTCCATACGCCGGTCGATGGATGTGGATGGACGATACATATGCATCTTGGCGCGAGGTGATGGCTATCGGTCACGTGGCGGGTGGCACGCCTGACGGTGGGTGGCCGTGTCGCCCGGCGAGCTAGGTCGTCGGTGCAGCTTTGGCTCCCTGTCGGGTAGAAGGTGTATCGGTCGGCACGTTCCTTTCGTACATCACGCTTCTCCGTCGAGCATCCTTGTATCGCCCAGCCCCTGTCGGGCTGGGCTTGTATCGGGCGACAGGAAGGCCGAGGCGGGCTTAGACTTATTGTGGGCCGGAATCAGCCTTTTTGCACAAAAACGAGGAAAACTCTGTAGAAGATAGGAAAGTTGGAGTAAGAGCGTTGCTTGGCCAATTATTGCGAAAATGCATATAAAAGAGAGGAAAATGGCAGAAAAAAGTAGTTTTGATAACGGAATAAAGGGCAAAAACGTCACAAAATTTGGTGTTATCAACTCCCCCAAACTTAGCTTTTTGATTGTCCTCAATCAATATTTAAACCAAACTTTATTTTGTGATGCTTCTTCTTGCTCCGTAAAACTTTCGGGCTAAAAGGGTAAAACAAGAATTGCGATGTCTTGGAGGTAATGTTGTCTTAATGCAAACAAAAGACCTTGCCCTACTTGCCTTATTATTTAAGTAAAATTTTTCTTCTCCACAGCTTCAGCGAGACTTTGGTGTATGATTCCGAAGTTAGCTTCCACACCAAACAACTTTATTTTAGGGGCAGAAAGTTGTGTATAGGGTAGGCTAAGGCTTTTTGGTTTTTTTTTCATCTTGTTTCCCATCAGTCCATCCAGGTAAGGGTCCGTTAACGGGCAAGTGGTCCCTGCAGTCCAAGCCAGTTGGCTTTAGAGCAGTGATTTCACATCCTACGTACCACTTCCCCGAATCTACCATGCCTAAAGATGGGTACTTTTGGAAAACAAGTGTGTATATATATATATATTTTTTCTTTTCTTTTATTGGGCACAACTCTCATGCTTTTATTCACGCTCATAAGGCTTCTTTCTCTTTTTGGGATTTTTGTTTGGTAAGGGAAAACAAAAGAGATATCCGCTGTTTGGGCAGCTTTTTCCTTCTCCATACTTGTCTCTTAGCTGTTTGCGAGATTATTATTTTTCAAAAAATTTTGGATGGCAAGGCACAATCTTTTGTTTGTTTGAGGCAGCATTATCAGAAAGATATGACAGAACTTGTAACTCGTTAAATATACAGAAAGTAAACTTTGCAAGAAGTCACAACAGGTTTTTATTATTATAGCAACTTTGTACATACGAATAGGGAATCATAAGAAAAAATTTTCAAAGTTTTCAAGACTTTTAGCAAGAAGGAAAAAGGTTGTGTAAGAAGTTATATATATACAAAAAAAGGTTATATGTACATTAAATGAATTGGATAGGACGAGGGGGATCAAAGGAGAAAAGTTTTGTACCTCCCTCACTGGTACATGGTACCCCCCCCCCAAACTTACTCCACACTCTGTCCCAGAGTTGTGAAGTAGATGAGGTAAGGAAATGTTAATCAGTGAGGGTTAGATGATCAGCGCGCCTGGGCTAGATAAGAGCTCCCACACATATTCTCCTCTTTTGCTATGATAGTCGATGTGGAGGAGCTGATCAGGCATTGCCTTGTTTGCCATCCATTCCAGGACGAAGATGCCGCAGTCGTTGGATAGTTGCATTTGCTGCGGGCTACGGTGGCAGAACTGGAGTTCATGCCAGCTTTTTGCTTGCATTTTCAGGAATGGTTGTATCAGCTCTGCTATATCGATATAGTACTTTCGTACTAATCATTCGAGAGATGTCAGCGCTGTCGATGTACAAGGCACTGGATGGTCTTTGTTGCTGTCCGAGCTGTTGTAGAAAATCCCTGCTCGTTGTTGGGTGTACACCGCTAAGAGCATCCAGTGGTTGTTGTGCAGGATGGGAAGGAGAATGGTATCCGGGACTTTGCATTCCAACTCTGCTAGGAAAGCTTCCTTCGCCCCTTGCTCATCGGCTAGGCAAATGTCATTGAACAGCATTGGATCTGCTATGTATGCGTGTTCAGACTTGTTTCATAGTATCTGGATGTAGGCGACTGCCACAGATAACGCCAGACATCCTCCCTCTTTTACCATGTCCCTTAAGTCGTCAATCGGGACTATGACATCTCCTGCCGAGTAGGCTATGTCTGCCGGGGTGGAGTCAGCCAACTTCATGTGGATTATGTTGACCTGTTCCTGCGTGAGGGTAGCGCATGAGAAACGGTCGAAGTTGCGGATCGAATCCTCCTGGTTCTGGGGTGAGGCTTGTTCGTCGTGTCTGAAAACTTGTCGCAAGATGTATATCTGTTTGCCTGCCCCACAGACGAGCGTCTCTGCTTCTGCTTCTTTTTCAGGAGGGATGCTGTGTTGAGATGACTCCTCTTCTTGTTCACTATCCAGCAGCTCTTCTGTTATCCCCGCGTCTCGGAAGTAGCGCTTGTCCTTTATCAGCAGCAATGCATATTTGCTTCTGATGAAAACTACTAGAGGGGGGGGTGAATAGAGTTTTATAGATAATTTAACAATTATTGAACTCAAACAACCACAATGAAAAATATTGGACAAGGAGACACAAGGTTTAGAGTGGTTCCAACTATAGCAAATACTATAGCCGTCAATCCACTACCCGGTTGCTTACCCAACCGGGTTTTGAAAAGAAATTTATTTTATTACCTCTTCAAGGAATTTACATAAAATACAATCTCTTTTCCTAAACCCTTCAAGCAGCCTTCACCTAGAAGTAATCGCCAACCTTGAAGCAGCCTTCCCTTGAAGTAGATGCACCCACTCCCGTTGCACCAGCCTTCTGAAGTAGCTTCCCTTGCGATAGCCTTCTTGAAGTAGCTTGAAGTCCCCTTCTCCACCTGAGAAGTCAACCCTCTCCAATCCGCAGCCTCCAACCCTAGGAGTAGCAAGGAGAGTACAAAAGATAAACAGGAACAAGAAAGGAAAAGGAAATTACAACTTATCCTTTAAGCCTGAGGCTTGATATGCCTAGATCAAGCGTAAGATCTCCTAGCCAAGTATGTGAACTTGTGATTGCTGTGGGTAGGAGAATCTAGACTATAGGACACGAGATTGATCTAAGAAGAAAATAAGCCTATGATCACAGTGCTCAAATTGCTTGCAAAAGATTGCTCAAGTATGCTCAAGTGTATTCTCAAGTGTAACAAGTGAATTCTAGTGTCCTATGGCTTGTCCTATTTATAGGAATGGCCTAAGTATGCTTAAGGACGTTCTAGACAACTTCTAGGGGTTTCTAAGTGCTTAACTAGTCATTAGGTACAAAGTTGTTGCTTTAACAATGGCTAATTAATTTATTCTACAGTTGCTGTCAGCGACCATCTCGGTCGACAAATGGTCGACCGAGACACCTACTCGGTCAAAGTTTTGTCGACCGACAGGCTCTCTGGAACAAGTGATTTGCAACGTCTTTCTTCAACTACCAACTAACTTGTCTGTTGTGTCTAACGGCTACTTTGGATCTTTCTCGGTCGAGAAGATGGTCGACCGAGAGTGTCTCGGTCGAGGAGTTCGTCGACCGAGAATGATCCTGTTTCAAGGTTTCAATTTAAGCACTAATTATATGTGTGAGTGTGCAAAGGTGATTCTATTCAAATGAGATGACATGTCTAACTATAGTGTTTGGCTAGGGAAAATCTAACGCTTGATTTACATGCAAATCTAAGTACTTGTACATTATATATTTGTACAAGTTTTACAACATTGATTACATTGCATGAAAATATAACTAAGTAAGCTCTTGGATTTTCCCTTGCTACTTTGTCATCCTGCACACTCAAGTAGCTCGTTAGATTAATAAGAATGAAATGTTTGTCATCATCGAAACAAAGGGATTTATCATAATATCCAATTTATCCAACAATCTCCCCCTTTTTGAAGATGACAAACATTTCCAAAATATGAAATAAGGAAATATAACTCATGTGAGTTTCATACCTGAAAATTACCTTTTGTAGCCATTTATGTTTTGCAAGTGAGTGCTGGCCAAGATGTGATGAAAACTCATTTATATTTTTGATTTTTATATTCTTTCTCCCCCTTTGTCATTTCAAAAAGATATCCAAGTTGAATATTTTATTTTTCTTCTCCCCCTTAATATTATGCTCCCCCTTAAATAGATATCCTATTAGAAACATGGATTTTTGTCTAATGTATCCACAATTTGTTGCTCAATCATTTGCAAAGGATGTTAAGCCTTGAAATGATATGAGATTCCCTTAAGCGTATGATGAATATATATTGATTTCTCATTTATCAAAGGATGTTAAGCCCTAAATTAAATGAGAATCCTCTAAGCTTAGAGTACATAAAAATGTCTCTATCCAAATGCAAGGGATGTTAGGCCCTGTTTTGGGTAGAGATTTCCTTCAAGTACAAAATACTATTTTGAATAAATTCATAAATCGCTTTATAATCAAGGAAAATGTCCAACTACACATGGTGGTTACAATGTTTTTGTAAGCTTCTTCAATCAAATGGTCAAAGTTGTTTTTAAGATCTCCTCCGAAGTCTTATGCTTTGCTCCCCCTTAGATAGATATCTCAAATGAAAGTTTGAGTACTAAGTAAATATATATAAAATGTTGTAGATGATCTCCATGATTTAACAATGATGTATGCAATTTATGTCAGTCTGGAAAACAGAAACCCGGTCGGTCGACAATTGCTCGACCGACAGTGTTCTCGGTCGACTAGTTGCTCGACCGAGGATGTTTCTGGAGAACTGTTTTGTCATTTGTTAATTTAGCCACAATTTTAATAGTTGCCTGTTTTAATTATTACTCCCCTTATTTGTTATGCTCTACAATAATGAACTTATAATCCATATTTTTTGAAGATGTCTCATATGCTTAAAAGAATAACCATTTGAATCAAGCAAAGATGGCAAACTTCATTCAATAGCTTGGAAAATATTACAATCATATAGAAATGACCAATTAATTACAATCATTGTCATTACAACTAGTACAACTTCAACACTTCACTGGAAAGATTTAAGAATTACATCGATGTCCGGATCTTTCCCAAGGAATGGCTCGGCTCCATAATATTTGACCAGAGTTTGCCAATCCAAAGCACCTGTTGTAGTTAACGCATATGCTTCCAGAAATGTGGGAACTCGTTCAAATCGGAAGTGAGCAGCTATATCTTGCAATTGTATGGAGGAAAATTGAGTATGTGCAAGATCCATTGATGGTGGAGGTGGAGGTTGATAGTAGTTGTATGAAGGGTTAAATGGGTTGAGCATGCCAGGATTTAAGGAATGCGGATATTCATCGGTTTGGCTCGGAGAAAGATTTTGCATTCTTTGATTTAAGTATGTCATGGCATGGTGGGTATAGTTGAGTTGGTTACTAAGATGATATTGGGAGCTGACAAGATAAGTGAGAGTATTTTGGATGGGATCAACAGAAAGATTAGTAGGAGGAGGGGGTGGTGGTATATCTTGATGTGATGATTCTCCTTCTACTCTTGCCCTTTTATGACCAAAGTCAATCCCCATCTTCTCTACGGTGTTCTTACTTATCATTGGTGGTCTACGCTCCCATGTATACCCCATATCTTCAATTTGTAACTTAAGACAATGTTGAGTGATCTGGCATACAAAATCGGCATACGGTGGATTGCCAGAAAACTCAAGCATGTTTTTAAGTATTATGCGAATGAAGTTTATAGGAATTTCTTTTATGATAGCATAAATTAGACACATGCGGAAAATAGGGACCTCAGATTTATTGGCTCTAGGATGTATGTTTGTGGAAACAATGAGGTTTACCTTCCTACATGCAGGTTTCAGGTTTATTGCATAATAGGTTCCCCTATCTTCATGACAAGTGGTATTGGTTTGAAATATGGCTCTTTTTATATCACTAAGGCTAGTGGAGTGGTCATCATGGGAAAATAAATTTAGTGGATTGCCGGTGGTAAGGTCAAGGAAATCTTGGTATTCATCTATATCAATTTCTAGCATATCAAGAATATCCCCTTCGGAAAATTTAAAACTACGCCCATTGACCATGGTGTAGAAGAATGTGGTTTCATTTTCGGTGTGGGATAAGAGATTGGCATAGAATTCGTTGACTACCTTAGTGGAATAGATAGGAAAAGAAGGATTGATGAAGTCCTTCAGCTTTTGCACTCCAAAGAGATTCTCCAGATCGACTATGTTGATGAAGTCCATAGCTTCGACCGGGCGTCGGGGAAGAGGAGCTTTAGAGGAAAGCCGTAGATATCGATCTCCAGCATCTCCGTCGACGAAGGCGATGTCGTTGATGATCGTCAGTGGCGGAGCGGCTTCCCGATCTTCTCTTCTTTTTCTTCCGGCGACTTTCTTCTTCCCACGGACAGCTGAGGATGAGGCCATTTGTGTTTCTTGAGTGTGGAGAAGAAGCAAGGAAGATTGGAGGATAAGAATGCTGAAGGGTTGCACGAAAATGCACTAGAGATGGACTATGGAGGCAAGGAAATGCAAGTGTGAGTAAGTGACTCGTTTTTGCTCCTATTTATAGCATTCCAGCGACCTGGTCGGTCGACGATTCGTCGACCGAGCGTCCGCAACGGTCGAGTTGCAGACGCGCCACTTGGTTCCCCAACGGTCAAAAAAACGGTCATAACGGTCGATTTACAACGGTCGTATCCAACGGCTATTTCTCGGTCGATTACTTGTCGACCGACGTTGTCTCGGTCGAGCATTTGTCGACCGACAGTTCGTCCGATATTGAGTCTGTTTAGTATTTGTCGGTCGAGAGAGATGGGCTGACCGAGAGGTTCTCGGTCGACGAATTCGTCGACCGACAGACTTACTGAGTACATCTTTTAAAGCTGATTTTTAAATGCAAATGGTAGATCATTTTTGTAGAGCATATATATATTCTAAGGGAGTAATATTGGAATAATTTAAGGCTTTAAATGATAACAAATGATTTAATTTTCAAGAAAAATTTATATTAAGATTAGGTCCAAAGAGAGAATTTCCAAAATAAGCAATTTTTGTCGAAGCTTATTTTAGGTCGTCCTTGACTACGACCATAGCGCCCCTCAGTCAAGTTTTATTTTGACCAAGAGGCAAATTTTGCAGATATTTTTCAGATTTGAATATATTGAGTCTAATATCTGCATAAAATTTAAATATCAAGTTGAAGCATACTACTTAATTGGAGACATAATTATTTCAAAAATACTGAGTTAGAGATTTTGTGGCAAGCAATAACATATAACTGATAAGTTATTTTGCTGGCTTGCAAACAATTTTCTATGCGCACCCAATGATGAAAGCATGGTATAAAGCATGATAATTCCATTAGTATATGAATAGACCAGAAAATATTTTACGAAAAATTATATGAAAATAGGAATTTTCTTTTTCATTAGACTTTAAATCATTTAGGGAACAAACTAATATCAATTTTATTTATATTTGTAATTATGTAGAGTTGAGATAGACATAGAAATATGCAACTAATGTCATTGGTCATATCTCAACTTTGATTTTGTTCATTTAGTTTGGAGGTTTTGGAACCCAAACTAACTCTACATCTTTTCTCTTATAAGGACATGAAAATGAATAGTGACCAAGGCGCAAACAGTAATGACAACATATTGAGTCAACTTCATATCTTTTTCTATGGTTGTGTCCTATGTTGTCATTGGGTGAGGATGTCCTTTTAGGTACATATATAGATTGGGTTTGTGACTTTCTCTGACTAGGTTGTTGATGAGATTTTCCTTTAGGCTTGTAACCTAGTCCCCTTCTCCCAATTTTTTGATAGGGATTATCTAGAATTTGATCAAGAATGCCATGGTTATTCAAACTACGAACTTGTTGTTGTAGCTTGGCAATCTCATCCATTCTTTTCTTAATGTCTATTTTTGCTTGGTCTAGATTTGATGACAATAAATTTCTTTCTTTAACAATAGTGTCATAATCTATATGGGTGCACAATAATGGTTGTTTCTGAAGATCGTTTACTTGAGTCTGCAAGTTTGAATTTTCAACAGAAAGGAGCTTGCAATCGGCTTCCATAGATTTTAACTTAAGATCAGAAAATTTATTTCCCTCTTTAAGATTCTCATTTTCAGATGCAAGAGCAAGAAGTTTAACATTTAGATCACCATTTTCCTTATTTGATTTCTTTAATTTCTTTTTGCACTCAACATATTTATTCTGTGTTTCTTCAATAATAGCAACTAGTTCTTCTTTAGATAAATCAAAAAGACTTACCTCTTCTTCTTCTTCTTCTTCACTAGTTGTAGCAATAAAGCATTCTTTGTGCTTATCCTCTTCCTTTGATCTCCATGGGCATCCGGTTGTTTTGTGATTTGTTCCTAAACACCAATTGCAGCATGTAGTGGTTTTATCCAAGCACTTTTCACCATTTCCCTCCATTCTTCAAGACCTGGTTAGGGTTCCTTGAAGCCTGCTCTGATACCAATTGAAAACTACTAGAGGGGGGGTGAATAGATTTTTATAGATAATTTAACAATTATTGAACTCAAACAACCACAATGAAAAATATTGGACAAGGAGACACAAGGTTTAGAGTGGTTCCAACTATAGCAAATACTATAGCCGTCAATCCACTACCCGGCTGCTTACCCAACTGGGATTTGAAAAGAAATTTATTTTATTACCTCTTCAAGGAATTTACATAAAATACAATCTCTTTTCCTAAACCCTTCAAGCAGCCTTCACCTAGAAGTAATCGCCAACCTTGAAGCAGCCTTCCCTTGAAGTAGATGCACCCACTCCCGTTGCACCAGCCTTCTGAAGTAGCTTCCCTTGCGATAGCCTTCTTGAAGTAGCTTGAAGTCCCCTTCTCCACCTGAGAAGTCAACCCTCTCCAATCCGCAGCCTCCAACCCTAGGAGTAGCAAGGAGAGTACAAAAGATAAACAGGAACAAGAAAGGAAAAGGAAATTACAACTTATCCTTTAAGCCCGAGGCTTGATATGCCTAGATCAAGCGTAAGATCTCCTAGCCAAGTATGTGAACTTGTGATTGCTGTGGGTAGGAGAATCTAGCCTATAGGACACGAGATTGAGCTAAGAAGAAAATAAGCCTATGATCACAGTGCTCAAATTGCTTGCAAAAGATTGCTCAAGTATGCTCAAGTGTATTCTCAAGTGTAACAAGTGAATTCTAGTGTCCTATGGCTTGTCCTATTTATAGGAATGGCCTAAGTATGCTTAAGGGCGTTCTAGACAACTTCTAGGGGTTTCTAAGTGCTTAACTAGCTGTTAGGTACAAAGTTGTTGCTTTAACAACGGCTAATTAATTTATTCTGCAGTTGCTGTCAGAGACCATCTCGGTCGACAAATGGTCGACCGAGACACCTACTCGGTCGAAGTTTTGTCGACTGACAGGCTCTCTGGAACAAGTGATTTGCAACGTCTTTCTTCAACTACCAACTAACTTGTCTGTTGTGTCTAACGACTACTTTGGATCTTTCTCGGTCGAGAAGATGGTCGACCGAGAGTGTCTCGGTCGAGGAGTTCGTCGACCGAGAATGATCCTGTTTCAAGGTTTCAATTTAAGCACTAATTATATGTGTGAGTGTGCAAAGGTGATTCTATTCAAATGAGATGACATGTCTAACTATGGTGTTTGGCTAGGGAAAATCTAACGCTTGATTTACATGCAAATCTAAGTACTTGTACATTATATATTTGTACAAGTTTTACAACATTGATTACATTGCATGAAAATATAACTAAGTAAGCTCTTGGATTTTCCCTTGCTACTTTGTCATCCTGCACACTCAAGTAGCTCGTTAGATTAATAAGAATGAAATGTTTTTCATCATCGAAACAAAGGGATTTATCATAATATCCAATTTATCCAACATCTGAGACTGTAGAAGTTATTATTCTGGTGTTTCTTGAAGTATCCGAAGATATATATCATCTCCATGGCTCTGAGGACTATGAATGCGCTATTTCCACTTCCCTCCTCTTCTTGGGCTGGGAAGTCCCTTAGTGAGTAGAAATTCCAGACGCCGCTGTGGCGCTGGACTCCATACTTGATGACCCAGTGGAGACGTAGCGGCAGCAATCTTAGCCTTACGTCCTTTGGGTGTAGGAACGTACTTCCTGTGTGCGGGACCTCTTTGCTACAGCAGCAGTGCAGTTGGACATCATGATTTCGGAGGTCGGCAATACACAGGAACCAGTTGTTTCTGTGTTTGTAAGGGGCCAGCACCAGCTTCGGGTTGTGCACTTCAATGTAATCCAACATACTTTCTACCTGCGTAGAATTGTACAACCCCATCATTAGTCTTCTTGCTAGGGCCGGGGTGGCAGCGTAAACTGTATGTTGGCCTTTCTTCTTGTCGGCGCTTTCTATAATGGCCCCTTGTAGTACTCTGAACAACTTCTTCCCTACGAAGGCCTTGGCACGGAAGATGTTTCTCAGAGTTCCCCTCTGCACCGAGAAATAACTATCGCTCCAGAGTACCTCTTCCTCGTCGGCTTGCGATCTCAGGACCATGTTGAGTAGTTTCTGGTCTCTGATCGTTAGATACCCTATGACCCTTCTGTCAAAGTCAGCCATTTCGAAGGAAGGTATCTCTGTCGGTGCGGAGAAATCGGTGAGGTCAGCCCTTGATCTCCTTCCTCTGGGGAGGTGTCTTTCGTTTGCAGTGCAGATGTCCCCCCCCCCTTCTCCCTCAGATTCATCAGAAGAGCCCTCCCCGACGCTGATATCTTTGTCGTTATCCTCAGCTTCGTCAAAGGGGGCTGAGGGAGCGGCCTCATTCAGGTCAAAAGAGCTTCCTTGCCTGGCTGAAGCTTCATAGCCTTGCCCTTGTGATGAATTCCCTCTGGTTGCTGATGAAGATCTGCCGGAGGAGGAGGTGGATGATGACGATCCTGACGACGCTCTTGATGACGAGGATTGAGAGCCCGGACCAGGAGGCGACGTCGATCTTCTCGGCTGCCTTGGGCGTGGATGGTCGTCCTCCCTGTTCAGCCTCCCCTCGATCTCGCTAAGGCGCTGCAGCACTTGTTGTAGCGTGGCATTCACCGCCTCTAGCTGGCCAGGTAGGCTGGCCAAAGCCAGTAGCTCTCGTTCCTGGCTATCCAACCTTTGTTCGAAAAACGACAACTTGTGGGTTAGGGAAAGAAATGTAGTAGAATGGTTTTCTGTTACCTCCCGCAAGAAATCGAGTTCTTGTCCCAGCATCATTCCGAGCGAAGGAGGGTTTTCTGCTTGTCTCCCCTTCGACCTCGAAATGCTCCTCCCGCGCGATGGTCTGCTTGACGAGGCAGAACCTACTTCTATCGTCCGCGTGGCTGAAGCTTTTGGGCAAGGTGTCGGTGCTGCCCCGCCCTCTTGTTGTATCAGAGGAGACCGTGTTGTGGGGGACGGATGTTGCCCCATATTGGCGTTGTCGACGATCTCCTCAACAACTGCTACAGGTGACTTTGGTGGTGGTGTCGGCGTCACCCGTGCTCTTTCGAGCTCCATTTGTAGGATGTCGGTGAATAGCTCATCGCTGACATCCGGTTGTACTTCATCAATTGCCCCTGAGGGCGCAGCAGAAACTACGGGGACTGCAGCCTTCTCTCTCGCTGTAGTTCCAGTTCTTGTCTCGGTGACCTCCACGATCGCCGGTTCTTCTCTTGCCACCACTGGCCTTGTTGTTGTGGCTGTCGTTGGTGGCTCCGAGGCAGTGAGCCGCTCGGCAGGAGCTGTTGAAGATACGTCCTGCCGAGCTCCCAGCGGGATGGGCCCTCTGGTGATTCCCCGTTGTTGGATTCTTGGGGGTGGAGCGCAGCTTGCGCCTGCTGCCACAGCCTCGATCTCGGCTGTGGTGAAGACTAGCTTTTCTGCGTCGTAGGCGGCGCAACGAGGAAGCGGGAGAAGGATCTTCGTCCTTGTGAACTTGTAGAAGAAACTCCACCCCTCCTTCTTTATTATACCCGACCTCATGAGGTACTTGAGGTCGATCAATTCGTCCCCTCTTGTTCTTGAGAGGCTGCGCGGCTCGCGCAGGTATCCCAATCCCACAGCGATTAGGTTCACGATGCCACCCATGCAATATTCCTTGGTGGCATCCTTTATTGGGTGCAGCCTGTTCAGCAAGAAGCGCCCCAGGTTGATAGTCCGGCCCTCCATCATGTGCCACATGACGTGGAGTTCCTCGGAGTAAATGTTGCTGGACTCGTTCTTGCTGAAGAGGAGGCACGCCACCAGCTTGTGCATTATCCTCCAGAAGCATGAGTGCACTGCCGCCACCTTGCTCCCGGGTTTGAAAGATGACTCCCCGGTTAGATTTTCCCAGATATCTACGGGGTTGAACCCGTCTCCTTCGGTGATCCTTACATCGTTATCTAGTCTCCCTCTCTCCTCTTCGCTGGAGGAGAAAATCTGGTTGAGCAGCTTCTCCGAAATGACGTGCTCTGCATTGTAAAGCCGCCCCTGGAGTCTGTCTGCTCCTCCATACTTTCTGGCTTCAGCAGGTGTATTCTTTACTCAGTGAAGGGACGCCATGAACTCCCTTGTGAGCTCGGTGTAGGAGGCGGATAGGCTGAGGCAGATTTGCCTCAGACCTGCTGCGGCAAGCATGTTCTCCATTCTCTCAAAGATCCCCAACTGCATGAAGGACGACCGGTGGCAGAACCTGCTTGGCCTGTAGAGCTTGGCCCCTAGCTCAGCATATCTGCATCCATGCTCCTCGTCCCTTGGCACGAACCTTCCCGGCGTGTGATCCAGTGGTTCTTCTGTTGGGGCGGGTGCTGTAGCTGGAGTGGTCACTTCTTCAGTGTTCACCCTCTTTTTAGTCGTTGAGGGCCCAGCGACCTCGGGATTCGGGCGTTTCTGCCCGATCGTTGCCATCTCTGCCTCTGGCTCAGTGATGATCCTCCTGCCTTGCTCATCAACGCGTATGGCGGTTATCTTCATGCGTGCCATCCCTATTATCAATTCAAATGTACTTTTGTTATCAGTGGGTAAATTAATAAAGGGAGAGACACCCGGCACGACTGTATTGGTCTTCAAGACAAAATTAGGAGAAGCTTGCCCGATATGACTGTGTCGGGCGATACGGTCAAAAGAAACTGAGCGCTCGGAAGGGTCTTGAAAGAGCACTGCCCGATACAAGAATAAACGGGCGATACGGTCGCTGCCCAGCACAGCTGTATCGGGCAGGCACGAGAGAAGCTTGTCGCGCGATAATAGTATCAGGCGACAAGAAAATCAATCGTAAAATCCTCGCCCGATACATCGTACGCGATAAAGGTCCGTATCGGGTATGCTCGGGCGATAGGGCTGTCATGCGATACCTTTGTTTTCCTTAAGGTGTTGCACGTCACGGGATCGGGAGAGGTCACTGCGCGACACGGGAGCGGAGAGCAAGAAAAGTACTGCGCGATATGGTAGCTGAAGAAGGTAAAGTCCGGGAGCGCGACACGATAAAGTTTTTGCCTTATATATAGCGGTCGGTCGTCACGGTAAAACCATTCCTTCCCGAGACGGGTGCAATCTGTATGTCGGTTGGTGTGCCGCCCGATCCGGTCTGGGAAAAAGGGTTACTAGACCAGACTTCGCCCGATCGATACAAGATTTTTTTCGGGACAAAACTTCGAGGTAAAACCCACTTAAAGAAAGAGGCGACAGGCGGGTAAAACATCATTGGCCTAAGGCTAAACCCGGCCTCAGATGGTATTACCCATCCTGGCAAATAAAACTAAAGCGGTGGCCCTTAAAACAAAAAGAGTCAGCACACGTGCGCATGCACTGACTCGGGCCTTATTACAGTCCATAATGTTTGTAATGTCTGTTTTTCCGAAAAGTAAATAACATCCTATACTAGGGAAATAAAAGCACGGGCTGCCTCCCGAGGGGCGATGCGTTTTCCGTCTTCAGCTAGACATCTTTGGCTTCTTTATCATGCTTTATCACTTTGCTGGTTCAGTGTTGGACGGAATCTTCCCCGAAGGATTCTTCACAATCTCGGCGAGCTGTGCGAGCTGCTGATCGATTTGTCGCTGATGTATTCTGCTAATTGGATTTGCAGTGATTTCAAGACTCCCAAATTTGACAGCGTGCTCTGTGCTAACTGGTTATTGACGCTATCTTGCTTCTTGACAAAGTCAAACAGCTGGCCGATCACCTCAGATTGGCTCGCCCCCTTCTCCTGCTCACGGGATGGGCCTTGGTATTTTCCTGCTACTTGGAAATTACCTTTTACCTGTTGGAACTAGCTATTCTTGTTATACTGCCCGGATCCCCCTCTCTTCTCGAAAGGTTGCACTGGCCTGGCCGAGGTGTGCAGCTGATGTGAGTTTTCGGCTGCGTCCTTGTTGCCATAATTAAAACCAGGGTGGTCTGGTCTCTTGAAGTTCGTGTAGGACACATTCTCGGTCCTTTCTTCTTCCGAGTCGGAGTCGCTTTCGGTGTCGGGTTTGGTGTAGACGCAGTTGTCTACCCCATGTCCTCCTTCACCACAGGTAACACATTTCATGACTTTCTCAACTTGCTTCTTCCCCTTTCCGCCATGATCCTTCAGTTGTTTCACATCTGTTGCTATCCTTTGAATCTGAGAAGTAATGTTTTCCAGCGCCTTGGACCCAAGAGAGGTTCCTTCCCCTGCCTTCTTTGCCTGCCCTCTATCGGATCTGTCATAGTCAACATCGGCCTTCAACTCAGCCATATTCCTAATGATCTTTTCGGACTTGCTTGACTTTTTCCCTAATAAGTCACTTCCTGCTGCCGCATTCAGTGATACCCTTTCATCGGGAGTTAGCCCATTGTAGAAGGTGGAGACCAGGAAGCCCTTCTTGAAATTGTGGTGAGGGCAGTCCCTCTGATATTCCAGATATTGTTCCCAGGCGTCGTGGAGGTTTTCATTTGGCTTTTGCGTGAAAGACGTGATTTTTAGCTTGTTCCTCATCGTCTTCTCAGTGGGGTAAAACTTGTCTACAAATGCGTCAGCCAGTTCTCCCCATCCATTCAGCGCTTGGTGGGGTAGCCCAAGGTACCATGATAGAGCCTTATCCTCCAAAGAGAAGATGAAACCCTTACAGTAAATTACCTCTTGGGGAACCCCTCGCATCTTTATGGTGTCGCAGATATTTTTGAAAGCATCAAGGTGATGGTAAGGGTTGTCACTCTTAGAACTCCCCCTGAAGCTTTTATTTTGAATCATGGAGATCACGGATGGCTTGAGCTCGAAGTTTGTCGCATTGAACCTTGGGATGATAACGGGGCACCTCGATCTATTGGCCTTTGTAGAAGCCAATTCTCTCAGAGTTTTCTCTTCTTCCTCCGAGTCGTCACTGTTGCTGGCGTCTCGGCGTCGCTCCCGGTTATCATGATTCCTCCTGTGTCTCCGACGACGTTTATACTGATGATGCTCTTCCTCATGCTCTGGTGATTCTGGATCTTCTTGCCGCTCATTATCACTATACCGGTCGTCGTCTTCCGGTGGAGGCAAATCCGGCCTCCCTCCTTGGCCTTCGTTTCCAGAAGGTGGCTCTACGCGAGGAGGCATGGTTGACAGTCTCGGTGGAGCAGGTTACAGCTTTGCAGGGTACCTGAAATATCACGAGAAATCAAGTTAGGAACACAGAGTTATTTGGTTCCGGCAAAGAATAATGCTTAAAGAAAAAAAAAAGAAAAAGAAAAAGAAAAAAGGAAAAAGAGGTGCTGTCAAGCCTATTTCTAAGCTTGAGGCACGGGAGTGTAGTTAGTGGCTTTGGATTCATCAACAGTTCCATTTGCCTTGTCCCCGGCAACGACGCCAGAAAGTTGACCGACCTAAATCGCGCGTCCTAAAATTGGAGGCGTATTTGAGGTAGTCGAGCCTTCTAATTTATAACCCGAATCCTTCTAGGCCCCCGCAACTTTGTTTACGGGGTCGAAGTAGTCATACGGGGTCGAACACAGGGACAAGGTGGGTTGTGTTGACGACTCTGAATTGACACTCTACACTTCGGTGGGTATAAAGAGATATTAAAGTTCCCCAAAGGGGAACAACAAGCTGTCACGATTAAATCAAAGAAAATTATCTCCAACTGGAGTTACAAGAAAGATTAGGATTTTGTCATTTAGTAGTTTTTAGGAATTTTGGTGCAACAGAAAGTAGAAAGATAAACTGCAGTTTAAGGCGTAATGCAAAGGATAAGACTTCAGTAAGACAAGTGGTAGCAGTAACACCCTGCACCCCTCCTCTCAGAGCGGGTTCCTCTAACCAAGCTTCAACACCCCTCTCGAGGTTGCTGGGCTCAAGTTAGAGTGGAATGATACTAAAACAACTCCATTCCGGGCACTCTCATACTCCAGAACCGGACCAAACACTAGAGCCACAACCCAACTCTCAAAGTAGTTGCGACGGGAAAGACGATTCGGTAGCTAAGCGAAACGCGATCCAAAACATGCAAGCTAGTGTTCAGATATCCAACACAGCAGTTACCCAATCATAAGGCACCAAGCATTAAACAAGTAGCAATTTAGCATTTCTATTTCCATAAGCAATAAGGGTCTTAATACAATGCATAAGCTAAGAATTAAATAACAGAATTAAAGATAGATGTCGCCTTCTTGATGTAGAAGAATGACAGACTATTGTAGCTCTCCTGCCCGATACTGGTCAGGAGCCGAGCCCGATACGGCAGTGTCGGGCGGCACCCCCTCTCGGGCAGCGTCGACTGACGACTGACTGTATCGCTCAAGGACCTTGGCCGATATGCTCATGTCGGGCGGTGCACCCTCTCGGGCGGCACGCATGACGGGTGGAGCGTATCGGGTTCAATATCATGTCGGGCAAAGAGCTACGAGTCTACTGTCGGGCACTCGTATCGCTCATCTTCGCTGGCCGATATCGGCCCGCAGTGTCGCCCGGGGCAACACTAAGTGAACCATCCCTTCCCTCTCGGGATGAGGGAAAGCTCACCTAGTGTCGCCTGGCACAAGCACTGGGGCGCGATACTCTTGCTCTCGCAACTCCCTCCGAAGGTGGCTCCCCGATCTGTCTTGTCCGAACTACCTGAACTTGCGAACTGTCCGTCTGTCTGACCTTCCGACCGTCTTTTCGACCTTCCGACCATCTTTTTGGCTTCCTGTAGCTGCTATTTATAGGCGGTGGTTGAAGGAGTTATGGCGCTCGAAGTGCCACGTAGCTCCTCCATACGCCGATCGATGGATGTGGATGGACGATACAGATGCATCTTGGCGCGAGGTGCTGGCTATCGGTCACGTGGCGGGCGGCACGCCTGCCGGTGGGTGGCTGTGTCGCCTGGCGAGCTAGGTCGTCGGTGCGGCTTTGGCTCCCTGTCGGGTAGAAGGTGTATCGGCCGGCACATTCCTTTCGTACAGCACCCTTCTCTGTCGAGCATCCTTGTGTCGCCCAGCCCCTGTCGGGCTGGGCTTGTATCGGGCGACAGGAAGGTCGAGGCGGGCTTAGACTTATTGTGGGCCGGAATCGGCCTTTTTGCACAAAAACGAGGAAAACTCTGTAGAAGATAGGAAAGTTGGAGTAAGAGCGTTGCTTGGCCAATTATTGTGAAAATGCATATAAAAGAGAGGAAAATAGAAGAAAAGGGCAGTTTTGATAACGGAATAAAGGGCAAAAACGTCACAAAATTTGGTGTTATCAGACATTGCTGCTCATTTCCGTTTTGATCATGTTCCCACCTTCTTGGAAGCATATGCCTTAACCAAGACAGGTGCATTGGAGTGGCAAACTTTAGTTAATTATTATGGAGCTGAGCCATTTCTTAGAAAAGACCCAGATATTGATGTAATACTTAGGTCTTTCCAGTGAGATTTGGAGTATCCGTTGTAATAGTTGTAATGAAATGGTTATCTTTTCATGATTGTAATGAATTAGTTATCTTTGCATGATTATAATGGACATCCTTCAAAGCGTATAAGTCATCTTGTAAAATGTTACACTATTCTTAATATGTTCCTTCTATGGCATCATTTGAACATGGCTTGTAAGACTATTATAGTAGAGCATACAAAGTAAGGGGAGTAATATATATGTAATAAATTACAAAGGATAAAATCTTTGCAAAAACCTGAAATTTAAAATTGTGGCTAAATTGACCATCTATTGAAATGCATTCATATCTTGATTATAATTGGGATATCTATTTAAGGGGGAGCAATGCATTCCGTTAAAGGATTTTTCATATCACCTTCAAGGCTTAACATCCTTTGCAAGTGATTGAGAAATTACTTATGACTAAAAGACACACAAATATTTATCTTGGATATCTTTTTGAAATGACAAAGGGGGAGAAAGAATATAAAATCAAAAACATAGAATTTAACATACATGAGTTTCATAACATCTCGGCCAGCACTCAGTTGCACAAATTGCTACAAAGGTATTCTTCAGGTATGAAACTCACATGTTTTATATTTCCTTATTTTATATCTAGGAAATGTTTGTCATCTTCAAAAAGGGGGAGATTGTTGGCTAAATTGGACATTATGATAAATCCCTTTGTTTTGATAATGACAAACATTTCATTCCTATTTATCTAATGTGCTACTTGAGTGTTGCAGGAATAAGGAGGATGACAAAGCACTAGGGAATCTATATGCTTGAATGATTGTAAATTTCATGAAATGTAATTGTAAACTTGTACAAATATATAATGTACAAGTACTTAGACTTCATGTAAATCAAGCGTTAGATCTTCCCTAGCTAATCACCACACTTATACAGGTCATTCCCTTCAATAGTGTCACATATGAACACTCATACACACACTTAATGTCTCTATTTGAAACATTGAAATACACTACAAGAAAAGAAGGCATTAACGACCAAAAGTACGACAACATTAATTTTTTGTCGTAATTATTTTCCTAATTGCGACCATAAAATTTTGTTATCACTATTAACACACTTAATAACGACCAAATATTTTATCTATCTTAAATGCCATGTCTATTCCGTCGTTAAATTTTTTTTATATACTTCTGAAAAACTATTCATCCTTGCCATGTCTATTCCGTTGTTAAATTTTTTTTTATATACTTCTGAAAAACTATTCATCCCAACTTTGGATGAAATCTATTCTCCCGCGCCTGCCCACCCCAGCATCGCGCGTAGAGTCTGGTAGCCGCGATGACCACGCACCATGTTCCTGATGCAGTCGCCCAAAAACAATATCCGGCTCCATCTCCGGCTCCCACTTCGAGCCGTTAACTCTAGCCCTTGCCAGCACGCCCTAGCGCAAGGAGAGCCTTGCGCCCACATTGCTCACTCCGCCGCCAAAGGAGAGCCCTGCGCCCACATTGCTCACTCCACCGCCAGCTCCCTGCGACTCCTCTCTCTCCCTCTTTCTTCTGATGGGATATCACGGGTAGGCACCAACAGACGATGGCGTCTAGATTGCAAGGAGACAAACACGATCCAAGATGGCGGGCTGACGGCTGGTCTATTGAAAAAAGAAGAGGTGATCAGTAAGGTGAGTAAGAGGTTGCCACTGTCAGGTTTCTCCTCCCTAATAATTCTCAAAAACTTCTTAAAAGTCTCTTGATTAGCGAGCTATTCTATAGTTGGCATGAATTTGGTGGTTTTCACAGATCCAAGAGTCGAATGTATTTGGTGGTCTAGTGCTTATTTGACTAACAACAGTAGAAGAAATCTCAAATTTGATTTGATGCAGATCTTTCTCCAGAAAGAATACATCCTGGCAGTTAATACTTTTGAATGCGTCATTTGCACTGTCTAATATTGATTGGTAATCAACAGACAAATGGAAGCAGTAATTATTATAATCTGGCATAACATAGGGCATTGTATCAAAATGTAGTGATCGCAGTCTTCCTTTTCTGCTTTATGTAGTACCAGCCGGTGAATAGAGGGTGATCCAAGGCAGAGGGAAGGTTTTTGGACCCAAGGCAGGGGGAAGGGAGGGCTTGACTAGGAGGCTACCACTACAAGAATACGACCAACAAGATTGATGTTTACTTCTAGCACAACTACAGGGTATGCTATTTCACATTTCTCTTACTTATTTTATCTATTCATGTGAATACACTGACTCAACTTTAATTGTTGTTATGGGTGGGTCTTCTGTGATGTGTCTTTCTGTGGGTTTGTCAGTTTTAGAATGTCGACTATCATAACATAGGTTTCTGAGCTTTGAATGTTGACAATCATCAGTTTAGAAATTTGTAGATTTTGTGATCCATGTGTGCGAGGGAGAAAAAAAAAGAAATTTGTGAGACAGTTTAGCAGTTGTATAATGTTCAAAATTGTTTGACAACTGTAATGCAGTATCTTCTTCTTATGTAAGTTATCCACGCTCATTGGTGCTCTTTGTTACTCATGTTATTATTTCTAACACCATATTGGATTAAAAAGTAGTTTTCCTCGACCACTTCATAATCCCTAATAAGCCCATTAGCAGTCGATAAACTTCTTTTGTTATTGCATATTGTTTGTTAGTGTGAATTATAGTTGAGATTCAAGAAACAATATATTAGTGAATTAAAACCTTCTCTAATTTAATTTGAAAAACAGTGAAATATTAGGGAAAGGAGGTTATGGGAACATATCATTTAACAACGGTATCATTATGTAATATAATTTTACAGAGATCAGCCACTCGTAACCTAAGTCTTGTCGAACCTCTTAACTTCTAGAACAGGTTCAGTAGAACTGATTGAACTATTATTTTATGGTACTTGTTCATACTAGTATTATTGTTTAAAGCAAGTTAGGCATGTATGAGGTGAGAGGAGGTGAGAGTGAGGGAGGTAGTCATTCGACTGTCCATGGTGTCTCCTAGTCTAAGGCAAAGTTTGAAGGGGTTTGTATTATGAAGTCCTTGATTTATGTCATGAGTTGTCATGCGAAGGAGTCAAGGACATGTATGCTTCTTTCTGTCATCTTTAGAGCTATTCTCTCTAATGTGCATACAAAACTAGGCTGGCGTGTGGCTGCAGTCCATGATCGAGAAGGTCAAGGTACGGACCAAGCCATGTAAATATGCATCACCAGTCTCTCTTTTTGTCACACTCATAGGAAAATATTTAGTAGGGTGTCATCCTTCCATTTTTGTAGCCATAATATACTTTCATCCTCTTATAGTTTATAATTCCATACCCATCTACTATTACGTCCAATGCCCTCTCCACTTTAGCATGTTGCTTCCTTCTAATATGCTAGGTCACACCTCAAAATCAGGTCTACCGTCCCTTTCCAACAGTAGGGTTTCTATGCCATATGTTTTTTGTTTCGTCCCTATTAGTCAATCCACAGTGATGACATTTTAATGTCGCTCCACCAACATTCTGGTCCAGTCTAATCCCTTTAGGTAACATGTATAATATAGCCTAGCTATATTATACTCTAGTTGAATGGTTGAAAATATAAAACAAGTTATTTGCCTATAGACTAGAGAAACAACTAAGCTCAAGAAAAAGGATCTTAACTAAATCATAACCAGAAATAGAAATTCAGAATATAAGGAAATATGTACACCAATAATTGATAGGCTCAGGAATACAAAAATAATAGTAGCTCCTACTTTCCTCCATTCTCTGTAACACTAGAATCACATAGAAAAGGACCCAACTATAGTTGATACTTGATAATCTCAATGAGCCAATATGTAGCTAAATACATATTAAAGCTCTTAACTCCATTCCTCATCAGAAGTAGAACATCAAAAGAGAAGATAGAAACTACTAGTCATGACCTACTTCATCCAATAGAGAGAATTGAAAAAGTATTAGCTAAAAGTATTGTGCCTAAGCTCAATTCTGAGAATAAAAGTGGACCTAGGACAATAAGAAGCTTATTCACAAGTTAGGATATTATACATATTCATTGCCCATTTTATTATACTTACTCCATGTCAATTTTATTCTATATATTGTACTCATTTACTGCCTCAGAAGAGTTAAAAACTGGAGACCTCGTCATTCAAGGAAATGTTCACTAGTCTTTTGGAAAAGATAGACAACAACTCTCACTAGAGCGGTTGGTTTAAGATCTAGCTTGCTCCCGACAGGGGCCACAATTATCTTCACCAAAGATATCTTGCTACATCAAGATATTCCCTTTTCGACATGTGTAGTTGATCCATGCTAAACAGATTGCTTCTCTACTTAGAACCACCGTATGAGACTAATATTAAAACTAGGTGTTTGTGTTTTAACTAAATAGAATACTCCCCTTCCATGTCTTTCTCCCAATAAACTACCTAGAGTGCCTCAACCATGGCACTTCCCATTGGGCAAGCTCCATGTCACGATGGTCTAGTTACCGATCCAAGACCTTGTTAAACCCATGCTCAAGCTAGCCAAGATCTTCCCACCAGGGGGTTTGTTTTCACTGACTACACCCGCTACTACCCCATTCAACCATGGGGAACCGACCTACTATGACATGCAGTCAGTCAAATCTATTAGCCATATCGGTTGTCCATGACAACGAGGGGTTCAAGGAGTTGAAGTGTTTGACATCACACTTAGATATAGGTTCTGCATCCATTTCAAATGATTTCTTGGTAAGGTTTCACACTACATAAATAGTTTTACTTTTTCTGTCAGACATAAGATACATATTCATATACCCCTCATCGTGGAAAACATACAACTATTACTATGTTGATACCTGTATAAATCCCGATGCCATATCATGATCATGCACTTCTAGTTAAATCCATATTTTAGTGAGACCCAACTATAAGTGTTGACTCCAAACTTCAGTGATACCATTCTCCAATCTCCATAGTCATATTAAGATGGCTTCATATATCATGGAGTATTGAAAATATAATTGAGTCCATGTTTCTTCATGATTAGTCACTCCGTTTGGGTTCTGTGCAGAATAGTCATTTAGAGTTGTTATGCCTATTCTGTAAAGTAGATAATAGAATATAAAAAACAAGAATGTGGTATTTTATTCCGTCATCTTAAGAAAATGAATAAAAAATTGATAGAACAGGATTTTTGAATTGTTGCAAGCAGTAGTAAGATACATTAGTTTCTCCATGGTAGCTACAAAGAGGAGATTCTAATTGGGTGTCATTATACGAAGGATACTTCTCGATCTGATGAAAAATAAAAGTTCAATTATTATATCTTAAATTTACATGTATATAGTTGCACAACCCAACCATGAGTCAGTAGTTAGTTACATCAAGAGCAACGAATAAGGTAGAGTTACAAGTTCCTTTTCATGAAAGACTAAAGGTATTACCTTGAACTGTTAGTGAGGTAGGTGGAGGGGGGTCACTGAAAAGGTGAAGTCCAACATTGCCATTTTCCCTTGAAATGAGAATTTGTATAGGGGTAGATGAGAGACTTCTAGGTCTTTCCTGCTGGTTGGAATTCATATTCGGAACTAGAGTAGGCGGAATCGGCTAGACCCCGACATATGGGATGTTTAGGTTATTCACACCATGGAGCAAATGGTCAACAAAAGCTTAATTAACACGGAGGAATCCACATTGTTATTTTTATTGTGTCTGCTTAATTCTGAATTCTGCTTAATTCTGAATTGTGTAGGAGGAAGGTTTTGGGGGCACTGGCTAATGCAAACTAGAATGACCTACCTAAGAAAGTCATGGGTGATTTCAATCACTTGAGGAAATATCATGTGAAGAAGGTAAAGAAACCCATCCTAAAATATATCCTAAAGAGATTAAATAAAGCAATGGATGTTGCTAATTTCTCTGAACTCAACATGATATAAGGTCAGGTCACCTGGTAAAAATAGGTCCCAAACCAGATGCATCGCTAGCAACCTACATCGGGGCCTTGCCAATGAAGCTTGGATTTTATTATTTCATAAAGAAAATAAGCATGGGAAGTCACTCAAACATTGACCACACATGTATGTTGATCCAACTAACACAAACCACGTACTGGAATAGACCGTTCAGGTTCCTCAAGTGCTGGTTTGAATGACCTGGATGTAAGGCCACGGTGAAAGAGGTTTGAGTTTGAGATTTGAAGACAACCCTTTGCTTAATAAAAAGTAGGATGCATTCGTAGGTTAGTTGTGTCTTCATATAGTGAAATGATCTATAGGGCAAGCCATTGTTTTTTCCAATATAATGGACCACATCTTGCTTTCATAAAATAGCATATTCTAACAAATTGTCTTTGAACATTTCTACAAACACCCATTGAAATAAAAGAACAAGGAGAAATATACAGAACCCTTTTATGTGTATCCACAGATAGGTGAAACAAACTAATCATACAACTTAGTGTGTACTGACTTGCTTAGCTGATACCTTTTGCCAATTCGACTAACTTATGTGAGTTGTATTCAGATCAGTTTAGTAGACTCAACACCAACTGAAACTTGAGAATTGTATCACATAAGCACAACAATAGGCTTTTTTATGTGTTTAAAGGAGTTCTAGATCTAAACCTTTTTCCCTTATGTTGGATCTCTTTTTTATCTTTGTTGGCTCATATGGAAACCACACCCCCTCTTTGTAGGATTGCTATCTAGGTCATTTGCAATTTTAAGGTCTGCTTTTCTGACAATATCCAGTCCAAGGGTCATACAACTTAAGGAAAATAATAGTTACAAAGGTGATATTGATGTATTATATAACATGGGCAGGAAAAGAGAGAAAGGGAGGAAGGATTGTATTGGTGGTGTCTTCTTGCTCTTCATCCTCTAATAGCTATCATGGTGTGTCAAGTTGGGCCACCGCTCTCTGTCTAGGCAGAGAGTGCATAGAAGGGGGTAGGGAAGACGCCGGAGGGGGGACTAAGAAGGGATTGCATTGGTGGTGTCTTCTTGCACTTTGTCCTCTAACTTTGTTTATGTTCAACCCTTTCCCCTGATAAATCCTCCGTCATACCTCACAAAAAACATGATGCGGGTGGATATAAAACAAGTCACACTCCTCTATGCAATAGTGAATGATATGACTTTTTACTTCATGCATCATGGTCTGCAACAACGAAATTGGAAAACTATTTTTACTTCCTGCATCATGGTCACATGATATAACAGTGTATACCCTATCTTAACTTTCTTATTACTTTTCAAGGTGTTGCATAACCCAAGTGCTAAACATTGAATGTATAGGTGCCCAAAGGACTCGGGCATAGAGCTGCATGCTACACATCTTGATCTTTTTTTATAAAGGTAACCAATAAGAGAAAGAAATCTTATATTTATCACCAACAAGAAATAATTGTATTATATGGCTTGTAAACAATAACATGAATTCTTCTTTGTAGAAAATGGCACCAGATAAGGAATGGATCAGACTTGTTGATGATAGGCTTGATGATCCATCATATGAAATCGGTGTTGAAGAGTTTCTTACCTATGCATGTCAAAAAATTGGTGCAGATAAAATTAGATGTTCGTGTGTTTGTTGTGTTAATACTTCTTCTATCCCATGTGATGTGGTGAAAACACACTTGATGGTTTATGGTATTTTGAGCAGTTATACTCTTTGGTATCATCATGGTGAGACGGGAAATGAAAGTGAGTCTGATTCAGATACTTTAGTCAATAACGATGAAGGGGATAATGATGTAGATGATGATGAGATGCTAGATCTTCTTGAAGAAATGCACCCTAGTTCACATAATTTTGATAGGAATGATGGTGGAATGGGAAATTCCAACCACGATGATCATGAAGAGGAACCTAACACTGACGCCAAAAGGTTTTTTAGGTTGTTGGACGACCTCAATCAACCTCTCTATAAGGGATCAAAGGGGTCAAAATTATCTGCCTTGGTAAAATTGCTTCATCTCAAGAGCCTTGGAAAATGGAGTAATCATTCTTTCACATTGCTACTTGAATTATTGAAAGATGAACTATTCCCAGGTGATTCAACCTTACCTACCTCTTATTATGAAGCAAAGAAGACAATTAAAGATCTTGGTTGCTCATATGACAAGATAGATGCATGTTTGAATGATTGTATGTTGTTCAGGAAGGAATACCGTGGCCTTGATAAATGCAAAATTTGCAATACTTCAAGATGGAAGTATGACAAGCACAATGGGGAAGAGAAATTAAAAGCAAATGGCAAGAAAGTACCTACAAAGATCTTGCATTACTTCCCACTAAAGCCCCGCCTTCAAAAGTTGTTTATGTCCTCAAAAACATCTTCACTAATGAGGTGGCATCACGATAAAGAAGATGATGGGAATTTACATCATCCGGCTGATTCCTTGGCATGGAAAAAGTTGAATGAGCTTCATGGTACCTTTTCTGCAGAGCCCAGGAATGTCAGACTAGGCCTTGCTAGTGATGGTTTTCAACCATTCAACAATTGTAGGTCATCATATAGCACTTGGCCCGTTATTCTTATTCCGTACAACTTGCCTCCTTGGATGTGCATGAAGCAAACAAATCTCATTTTGTCCATGCTGATTCCAGGTCCTGATGGTCCAGGTAATTGTATTGATGTTTATTTGCAACCATTAATAGATGAATTATTGGAGCTTTGGAATAATGGTATACAAACATTTGATGTAACTACACATCAAAATTTTAATCTTCGTGCTGCTGTGTTGTGGACCATCAATGATTTTCCTGCATATGGGATTTTATCTGGATGGAGTACCAAGGGAAAACTTGCTTGCCCGTGTTGCCATAAGGGTACTCATTCGATTAGGCTGACTAATGGTAGAAAGGAATGTTTTATGGGTCATAGGCGTTATTTGCCTTTGGATCATCGGTGGAGAAAGAATAAATCTGCATTTGATGGCACGATCGAGAAGGGCACACCCTCTACACCACTAAGTGGTGATGATGTCCTCATTCAAGTGCAAAGTTTGGAAGGGAATGTTCTTAGCAAATGTTCAAAAAAGGTATCTCACAAGAGCAGAGGGGATAATCGGAACAAGAAAAGAATTTTCTTTAAGCTTCCATACTGGAAAGATCTATTAATATGGCATACTTTAGATATGATGCACATTGAGAAAAACATATGTGATAGTATTCTTGGAACTCTTATGAATGTGAAGAATAAGACAAAGGACAACTATAACTCTCGTCTAGATTTGCAAGCAATGAATATTAGGCAAGAGTTGCACCCAATGATAATTGGAGGGAAAACAGTGCTGCCTGATGCATCATTCACATTATCTGTAGACGGAAAACGTAGGTTTTTAAGATTTTTGAAGGATCTAAAGGTACCAGATGGTTTTTCTTCAAACATTTCCCTGTGTGTGAATCTTAAAGAAAACAAACTTTCAGGATTGAAGAGTCATGATCATCATATTTTGTTACACCACATACTCCCTCTTGCATTGCGTGGCCTTGTTCCTAAGGATGTTTACGAACCACTTCTTGAGTTGTCGCGTTTCTTCAAGGTTTTGGGAAACAAATGTTTAGATATGGGGGATCTGAAGCAAATTGAAGCTCAAATTGCAATTACACTTTGTAAGTTGGAGCAAATTTTCCCACCATCATTTTTTGATGTGATGCTACATTTGCCTATTCATTTATCACATGAGGCTATGTTGTGTGGGCCCGTTCATGATCATTGGATGTATCCGATAGAGAGATATTTGTACACATTGAAGTCCTATATTCGCAACAGATGTTGTCCAGAGGGTTCCATAGCAGAAGGCTTTATAGCAGAAGAATGCATGAATCTTTGTTCCAGATATTTGCATACTGTAGAGACAAGGTTCAATCGTCTTGATAGAAACTATGATGATTATGTCAATGAATGTGCAACATTATCTGTATTTTCATACAAGGGAAGAGGATTAGGATGTGGAACAACAAGGGACCTTGATGCAGTTGAGTGGGAGAAAGCTCACATATACATCTTGAACAATTGTGAGGAAGTTAAGCCGTTCATTGAGTACGTGATTCTTGAATTGTGTAGCTGAGCCATTTGCTGATAGATTTTATATTTTGTTTACTAACTTCATCACATGCATTTTCAATTTATTCTAGAGAATATTATCAAGCTCAAGGAGTTGATCCAGATCAAATATCTATTAAGGATTTAAATGAGGATTTCATAGAATGGTTTAAGATGAAAGTAAGTTGGTCTGATTTGTTCAATATGGTTTTGTATACACACTAATTTGATTTAGTTTTTCTACTAACTATCTTTTTTTAGATAGGAGATCAACATGTGAATGATAAAAGCAAGAAGACAGATGAGTTGCTTTCATTATCACGTGGTCCACTCAAATGCGTGAAATGTTTTTATGGCTATATAGTGAATGGTTATCGGTTCCACACTAAGTCTCATGATGAAAGATCAAGGTCACAATGCAGTGGGGTAACCGTGGTTGGTGATGATGGTAGTGGAATTAGCAGAGATTACTACGCACAACTGACTGAGATTATAGAATTACAATATTTGGGCAGTAAGAGAGTGGTATTATTTCTATGTGATTGGTTTGATGTTGCTAAAGGAGTACATACTGATGCGTATGGATTCACGAGTGTTGATTGCAAGCGTATTTGGAAAACTGTTGAGCCATTTATATTAGCAACTCAAGCATCTCAAGTTTTTTATGCGAATGATCAGATTAATAAGGGGTGGCATATTGTGACAAAGATCGATCCAGGGGACAAGTTGGAGCTAGTTGATGATACAAATGATGCACATGATGATCCAATGCTTATTTCATAATGTTAACTAGATTACTATTCCTCTTTAAGTACTTCTAAATGTGTAACAATTATAATAGTCAAACTTATTTTTTTCGTATCTCATTACAATGTTTTTTTTGGTGGTAACCAGCTTGCTCCTCTTTATTGAAACTATGTAAAAATATGTACAAAACAGAAAAGAAAATAACAAAAAAAAAGAGTTGTACAGAATGAAACAACTATCTATACATGCTCTCTGAATCATAGAGAGCAGTATCCCACACTTCCTGGACCTCCCTTCTATTATTAAGGAAGACCCTCCTATTTATTTCCTGCCATATGCTGTACATAACAAAATCGATCATTGTTTTGGCTTTGCCACTATGTTGGATCATAAGCTTCTTGTTCTTGTGATGGTGTCAACTTAATTATTCCTGTTTACATTCTATGCAATTATAATTTCATTTATACTGATTTATGCAAGCAATTATATTAACAACTAGCTTGACGGTTTTGTAGGAAGTTGGCTGCTAGCACATCAAGAAATGGGAAAGATCCAATGGCTAAGTCCAATGCTAAGAAGTTCATCTCACCACAACAATTGAGTGTAATTTGGAAAGGACGTAATTAGGGATTACAAATTAAGAGTCGCTTGTTGAATCATATAGGAGGTAGCAAAAGCCGTGGTTACATGGAGTCATGTGATAATCATTTATCCTTTTTGAACAAATTGACTTCCAAACAAAGCAATATTCAGGATCAATCTAGAATGGCTCCCATGTCAAAAAGAATTACTCCTCCACCAACTGAAAATGTTTCTCCACCACAAGATTGTGATGCTCCTCCAACTAAAAATGTTCCTTCCCCACAAACTAAACTTGATCCTACACCTCTTGAAGAAGTTCCTATTGAACCAGAACAGAATGTGGAGACCGAACTGATGTCCACTAATGTCGTCAATGATATTTCAATGTGTATGTTCACTTTCCTTTATTCATAATAAGCAGATTCAAGGGCTTGAGTCAGACATTCCTTAACTTGTTTTATTTATTTTTTATTACTGAATATAGCCAGTGCCACTGAAAAGGCAGTCAGACGTCGAGGACGTAACAAATGTAAAAAAGTGGCTAGACTAAGAGGAGGTTCCAAGATAGATGTCACATTCTATCAAGGTCGCCCTGTTGGAAAAAATCATAAGGTGTGGAGTAGACATTTGGGCAGGATTGTTCGTGATCGGAATATTTGTCCAATCAAAGTGCATTCTTGGAATGAAGTTACAGACAGACAAAAAGATCACATGTGGGCTGCAGTTATGGTAATATCTTCTACACTTTATTGTTATAATCATTTGACAAACATCCATGATGCATTGATGTTCTTGTGTAATTAAACATGTATTAGGATAAATTCTCAAATGACCACATGGAGGAACACAAAGCTCACACTTTAAAACACTTGAAAGAATTATGGATAAAGTGGAGGGCATCAATGCATCAAACTGTCAAGGGGTTGGACATGCAACAACAACTATCAAAGAAACCTATGGCAATTGAAGTTGATAGTGATTGGGAATGGCTTGTGAACGAGATTTTTCACAGTGAAAAGTTTATGGTGACCTTTTTATTATAAAACTTTACATCAATTCAAATTATTTGTTCTTATATTTCTTTTTTTCTTCTTCTATCTATATGCACATTATACTAAATGCAGGCATCGAGTAAGAGAAACTCCATAAACAGAGAAGGGCTGAACAATAAGTTACTTCATCGCACTGGTAGCATGCCTCTTAGAGAAATATCATGGCAGAAGGTTGTTTAATTTTCTCTTTATGCTATACTTTGTCTCTAGGTATGCATATAACTTTTTTGTTGTACTATAGGGAGGAAAAATGGGAACCCACCTGACTTGGGAACAATGTACTTTGAAAGCCACAAGAAGGGTGATACCTTAGCTACTATGGAGTCATCTCAAGTTCATGTAAGTAAGAAAAAAATATCTATTTTCGGTCCATTAGTTACTAACATAAATTGTTGATTCAAGAAAAAATCATAACCATCCAACAAGCAGAGCCATCCCTTCGCCCCGTTGAGGTCGCCGAAAAAGTGTATGGAGAATCAAAGACAAAGAAATACATATCCTGTTATGGTGGAGGTGTAAAGCCAAGAGATGTTAGAGGACCACACAAAACAAAGAATGCCTTACTTGATGAACTCAAAGAAAAAGACCAAGCATTGAAAGACAAGGAGGAAGCTTTGAAAGTACAAGAGAAAGCTCTTAAAATAGTTGAAGATGGAAAGCGTGCCACACAAATATGTTTGGAAAATGTGGAAAATGCACTATATAGGATAATCACCAATCAAAAATTTCAAGAGCTTTTGGATTTTAGTGAGGATGATGATGGTTGTGCCTTTTCTCCGGCTATTTCAGATGATGATACCTCAAATTAGTTATGAGGTCAGTTCACCAATTGATGATGTTTCTTGTTGCCATTGTATTATTTATAGTATATATATTTGCATATCATAGTCTTCTGTTACACATATCTATTGGTGAAATGAAACTAACTGCTTTATTGTTTTATCTTGTAGGAATTGGAGTCTCCAATTCTATTAACCATTTGGATCCCATCATATGGTTAAGCTGGAACATTAGGCTATGAAGGAAGAACTTGTTAATATTTATATTTCGTTGTTGTTTATATTTATTTTTCTAGACATTCTCCACCTTTTCTTATGAACAAAATGTACTAGTGTTTCTCTGAGTACAAGTTTCTCTGAGTACAACTAATAGTAGGATAAAAAATATATTCATGTTGCTCAGCTGTGATGTAGCTAATTTACTAGACTGGTTTGGTGAAGTTTTATTGAGAAAATCAATTATATCTTTTATAAGTATAACACTGGTTTATTTTCTATATATGTTGGTTTGTAGGCCGCACACTTGGTCCCGTGGGAGGTGGCCAATGATAGTGATGTTTAGATTGTGGTTAAGCTAATGCCATAGTATGAATGTGGTTGTGTCACTTTGATTACAAATTGGTTGTATGTAACCCATGAGGGGTTGTTATCATTTAGCATTTGTCATTCTTTTCAATCATATGTAATAATGTGTTAACATTTAGTTCTGACATAACTGTACTCTTCAAGCTCTAGAAAGCCCACTGCCAATGAGGATGAGTCAGAATGGTGGTGAACCAACTCTGAGTTAATCGCAACAGGTATATTGATGCTCAAATGTATTTTAGTGTTCTATGATTTTGTTGCACCTGATTTTTTTCCCTTTAATAAGTGGCAATATCTATTCCAGAAACATCATCAGAATGAAGATAAGCAGATTAATTACATTTCAGTGGTTCTCATTTGCAGGGACTTTGGATCTTTTCAAGTCTTTCAGTAGTTTACATGCACAAATGGGTCTGAAACTAGGCTTCAATAAGTCCGGTAGGTATGTCCAGTTGTTGGATTTGTTTAACATTCTGACATTCTGCAACATCTTCAAAATTCTGACATTCTTCAACATCTTCATAACTCACCTGAGAGCTATGAATATTTCTTTTTATTCAGTAGAACCTGGAGATGGACAACTACCGGATCTGGTCGTTTCCTGCCCCACCTTAGGTATTTTTTTATTTACTTTTTTCACTTGATTCTAGCATCCATATGGTCGATTCCTGCCCCACCTTTTTCATCCAGTTTGATCTGCAGTAGAACATGGGGCAATTCAAGGTTGCAGGTGAACAAAAATGGCCACTCAAGAATGTAGCTAGCAATAGGCTACATCATCTTCATAGACGCCTTAAAGGACGACATGACTGTAGCTTCTATTATGTGAAAGTAAACAAAAATGGCCACTCAAGAATGTCGCATCTATTACGGTGAGAACAACTAAATGTTTGTTGTCTTAGAGCTGTGATTTAATTCATTCCTTTCATCTGATGTTGCTTTACTAAAAATTCTTTTTCAAGCTATTGAACTCTTTTAAATATCCATGCTATATGTTAATTATTTATAATGTGTTAAAAATTCCCAAATATCAACATGTTCTAGAGCGTCGTTATCTATCTTGCTTGTGTCATTACAGAGTTGATATCATCCTGCATAACCAATCAGCAGTTGATATCTTGCTTGTGTCATTACATGTTATCATTGTTGGTCTTTCCTTATTTTTTGCTTCACTTTGACAAATGATCAACTAATGGGGATTGGGGAGGGCTCTATTTCTTCAGGAAACCATTTCCTATCTGGGAGCTATACTTGTATGAAAAGTTCTCATAGTTACAGAGCAATTCAGGGAATCAGAATTCAGATCGAGAATCAGAATTCAGAGGAGGTGAAATATTATCAGTGACAGTGAAAATTAACTAAATCCGTAAATTGCAGTGTGACCTTTCATTCTTACTCCACCTTTCAGGATCTCTAGAGGAGGTTGCTAATTGGTGGAGGATATAAAGGTGGAGATGGTATGTCAAACATATGAATCAAACTGACCATACTTTAGTAACATTATTCAAGTTCTGTAAGTTGTATTGTAGAACGAAAATTTCGAATTAGCTACCAAGAAATATTCTATCAACACTTTAGTCATATACTAGGCAGTAACATAAAAATTACTTATATGTACTGAAAACTGAGATTAGAATTTTCAAAGCCTAAGGTTACCAGTTAAGCAATAACTGGGTCGTAACACTTCTCTTTCCTCTTCTTTCCTATGTCAACCACCTTCTTGATGCGATATCCAGGAATCTAGAAGCCTGCTTGTGAAACAGAATCTCGGTGCAAGCCAGTTGACGTGTAATTTGCCTGTGATCTGCTAGAGAAAGGTGGCTACCCGATGGCTATTGGAAATGTTTTGGCGCCTTCTCTCTAGGTTAAGTTTCGGAATGCTACTCCGATACCCATGTAGAGAAACAAAAGATAGAGATAAGTATCTAAATGGAAACATTACTCCTCATATTTATAGGGTGAGAATAACATAAATAATGAATCAATTACAATGGACTGCTACCCTGACCCATTGTACATGGCTTAATATAAGATTTATTCAAATTAAGCTATGCTTTAATAGGTTCAACTCAAATCCCACCATTTAAGGTTTCTAAGTTGGTCAACTATCAGGTTTTATAGTTGAGTCGTGGTCTACAAACAACTATCTACTAACCACTCCAAAGAGTTTCGCTTGAAGAATAATTGTACTACTACTTACCCAACCAAGTTTACTGTATAATGTCTATAATCTTAATCTATGAAAAATTACTGCATCAACCAATATGATGACATGACTTTATATATAAAGTTGCAAAATCTATTTGAGCTCAATTAATATAGAAGTTATTACTCTTCAAGAACAAAATACTCGTCTCTTTATCTGGTTGCCTTTATTTTCTCATGTGAGATATATCTTATGCTACATAAGAAATCGTTCTCTTGACCTTGGCTTCTTGGCCGTATGTGTATGTTTTTTGGGTGTGTGTGTGTGTGGGGCAGGGTAAAAGTTTTATGTGTGCTAGATTGCATCAGTAATGATGTTCCGGCATCTCGGGCATTTCCTTACAAGATGTCTAAGAACCACTTGGATGTATTTCTATCTGATCCAGTTTACTTTTACACTATTACGTTACTAATTTTATTTTATTCCTTCACTGTGGTAGAAGTATAAGAATATAAGATTCAAGCTCATCTTTGATGAAGACATCTGTCAATCATTTATGTTGCAATCAAGGTTGTTATCTTCTTCTATGTCGGCAGCACCCTCTTCCTCATCTAATTTGTCAAGGAAGTGAAACTTGTTTACAACGCGACATGTTTTATGGAGGGATGGGTTTTTTCTTGCTCCCACCTTGGGATGATACATTGATTAGTTTAGAGAATTCAAAACCAAACATTCCACGAGCATTCTAAATGTTTTATGTGTGGGGTTACATGCATGTGCTTCTAGAGTAATCTTGTATCTTGTTTTTGGTTTTTGCATGGGTACACTCTTTTTCAACATGTCTACTGTCGTGCAATTCTTGCAAATATAAGGTACATTTGCTGTTAAATTTGTATCTGTCCATTGATAAAAATTTCAGGTGTAAGGGGTTTGTTGATCTCAATTTCCACTGCAACAAATACAAATTTTCCTCTAGTTTATTTTTTCATATAGGGGTCTAAATGCACCATCCTCCCTTATATTTTTTTCCAGATGTTTGAGATTATTTTTACAATGTAGAAGATTAGTGGAAGATTGGGATACATATCCATATGATAACTGTTCCAGGATTGCCGTCTACTGGTTGGAAAAATGGAAATTAGATTGGCATGACATATACAATCTAAACATGGGCCAGCCCCCCCTGTCATAGAAATTATTTATCCCTCTCGAGGGAATTGTGGACCATTTATCATAGTTGAGGCGGACGAGACAAAAGGGTCCCTTTGGTCATCATTATGCACTGATATGATCCATCTACATCATATACCCCCACTTCTCTTGAGATAAGTTTGTCAATGAAGAAAAGTTTCCACACTTACACAAGCTTGCTGGATTAGTGAGTTGCCTTCTGAGGTAGAGACTGGTGTTTCATTTGAATTCATATCAACATTGAAAATGTCTGGTTCAAGGCTTGGGGGTCTCTACTATCTAGGTAGCCTGATAACTTCTTCCTTGATGTTCCCTCTCTATGTCTGATTCCTGGCATGTTGGTTGTTGCTTGTTTTCTCCTCTGTGGTAGCTTGAATTTGGTTTGTTGAATCCCTTCTCATAACAACAATTGTTTTGGTCGCAGCCTGACATTTGACCTGTATCGATCTATTTTTTTGTGGAGCCTCTATGTATGTTGATTCTAGGATTACCCTTCCACTGAGACCCTTGTCTCTGCACTCCACTTTCATATTTAAGTTGCAAGCCATTTCCCTCCAGACAGATCTGTCAGTCCCTTCTACTGCTCTTAATTTTTACAATTCATATTACAACAATATCATATAATCAAGCATCGTAATGTTTGTTGTGAACTAATCCATATTGTGACTTGTAAATATAATGTTATATGTTGATTACTTGTTGGATTTCATGGTGATTGCCCATGCGGATAATCTATCTTGATCATTTTGTGTTAATACAAATAGCATATTACAACACATTATATGTCATAATATTCTATACAAATATATATACATATACTTGCCGTGTCCAGTGCCGTGTCCGTGTCTTATATTATTGGAAATTGATGTGTCCCGTGTCCGTGTCCATGTCTAAATCTGTGTCCGTGTCCGTATCCATGCTTCCTAGGCCGTAAATGTCAAAATTTCATGCAAAAATTCGAAAAATCTCTGTTTTTGGGCCATCGGACACGACATTGAAATCGGACATTTAATTCAATGATCATGCCTAATACGGTAGAAATTTTTGTTGATCAGTTGCCTAGAAATAAGTCAGTTAATCTTAGACCTATCAAGGTAGCAGGGTGCCAAACATGAACGCCTTGATGCCTAGGTGTCACCGAGGCAGGCCTTAAATAATTTTTTTATGTATATATACATGTTATTTATGATCATGAACGTGTCCCCTCATCTACACATATTTTAAAATTGTACATGTAGGTCTATGCGTATTTATGGATAACCACCATTTATATTTTTTTATTATATGAAGAAATAACCAAATACATTTCTATTGAATTCTAATTAGTAGTATTGTCAAGAACATAAAAAGAATTATTATAAAGAATGTAAGTGGAAGATCAATAAGTTAATAAATATTTAGTGTCATAGCTCCAAGTCCTAAGCAATATAATCATTATCCTTCATTGAATAGATGTTGGATACAAATTAAATTGACATTTTAGAGAATTAAAAAAAATGTATGCTGAGAGTATTAGATCCAAATAAAAATGATATTTGGCACATAAGATAGTACGAAATCTTAATTTTGAACATCACATGGAACACAACCTTTTGTACTTAAGTCATTATACTGATTTCAAATTAGTGTTTTAGATTTTGAATTGATGTAGAGGTAATTTGGAAGAAGTACCAACGAAGTAGCTTCATGCTAGTGACTCAACCAAGAAACAAGAGCAATTTTAGGAGAACTTTGGGCCTAAACAGGTGAAGTGGATGGATTTTTGGAAACAAGAAAGATAAATTGGCAGTCAAGATATTTTCTAGTGGCTCTAGTTCATGTATGAGAATTTGTATGGCCTAATTTGTATGTAATTCCACGTGAAGTAGGAGAGATGCATTTTGGATAGAACATAGGGAGTAGATTATCCTGTATGACACTTATAAATGGTTCCACATGATAAATAGAAGAAAAATGGAGGTTCTTATTCTCCTGGTGAGGGTTCCATCTCTATCTATCAGTATTTTCATATAAAAACTGAATTGCATTATTTATTTTTAACTCTGCTTTCTTTAGTATGCTTTATGCAGAAGGGGGAGGAAGAATTAGAACATGACATAATCCAGTTCCCATCACCGGGGCACACCCTTTCTATTCTTCATTTTTGAGAGCAAACTCTATCAAGCAGTCATGGTCAGTAACTTATGTTTCTTTTGTGCTTAAAAGCTAATCAATCTAGTGAGAATGTCAAGTTTTAGTAACAAAAAATTATATGTACAAATTCAATAATGTATGTTCATTAGGTTTATGTTTGTGTCAGCTCATAAGGGTAGACCATATTTAGACTGGTTATGCATGGTATGAGTCCTTTGTATTCATCATATATATTAACATTTTCCTTCTGTTTGGTGCTTTATTTTTTCCAATCTATTTTGGTTCATGAGAAAGTCCTCTAATTTTATGATCTCATCTATTCTTATGTGAGTCCACATGTTTAATCACTAACCCGATGAGGTTCTTCCTAATTCTATGCAAGAATGGGGTTACATATGCTGATTTTAAATGACTGAAATATTGTATTCCAATTTAAATGTGGTAGGAACAGTTAACTAAATATGTGGATAGAGGACATTAGAGTACCACATGAGAAGCTAGCACATTGGATGGGTTACAATTGAAGTATGATAGTGATCAGATTGTATGCATATGTGATCGTATTGTATTATTTATAGCTGGAAAGGTTTGAATTTTGAATACAACATGCTTTCTCTTACCTGACTTCAACAACATTGGACTGATCAAATTAAATTTGTGGCAAGTTCTTAACCACCATTCTCTTGAATTTATGCATAAATTTCTCTTTGGCTTACGCCAAATTTATCTTTCATACAATAATCCTATTTTATAAGTGAACGCCAGCCTTACTGCTCCCATATCTGCCAGGCCAACTTCCATTAGGATATCCCTTATCAAATTTGTATCACTCGTTGAAATGATAATTCCCTCTCTTCTCAACTAGGTGTAGACTATAGTTTTTAGTGCTATTTTTGCACAAATTCTAGGTTGTAAACACTTTGTTCTGTAGTGGGTTTAATGTTGTATGTGTAGGCTCCAAACTCTACTCTGGCTTTGGATCTACTTCTTCTCGGTCTTGGTTGATCTACCCTCTTGGCATTTTCTCTTGCATTATCTATTGACTTAGAACATGTATGTGCCTTTAGTTCCTCTCCAGCTTCTTTGTCTTCCTCCTCTTGTAGTATTATCGATTCTTTTGTACTGTAGTCCCGAATATTGCATCTTTACTGACTGTGTACATGTTAAAATGAATATTAATTTTTCCTCCTGTGACTCCACTGCTTTATGTCAGTCTTTATGCTTACCCGATATTTAGAGAATTAGCCAATATCCATGGAAGCCTTGGTATTTTCTATAGATATATCATGTCACATAATCTTTTCTGGGCAATTTCCACACTCACCAACTTTAGTGGTTATGAAAGTGCGAGTGTTGCTGAAATGAGAACCAAACATCTCCTACATTTGCTCTAGGTACTATATAGCTTATTTAGTACCACTAAGAACACTTGTTCTTATAGAATTTATGAGATTGTCCACCACTGACAGCTATTTATTTGTTGGTTGGCCAATCATGATTAATTTTAGGATTGTAATAACAAAAATTTGTTGTTTTATGTGCAGTTGGATGATCGGATACATCCATTCTCTGACGAATTATGAGACCTTAACACTCGTTTATCAATCGGAAGATATTAACTGTTCTTCAATTTGACCTTATGGTAATCATTCATGTTACATGTTTTGAGATACTCTCGCCAGAAATTTATTCAGAATGAGGTGCCTAACCTACTTGATTGATGTCTCCTGTTCTACTGTTATTTTTCCAGAATTAAAAGGAAATGCTCATGAAGATCCTTGTTAAGTTGGTCCCTTTGCATGTGAGAAAGCAGTGCCCTTACCTTGGATTATGAGTGTTTGCCTTGGGTGTGAACCTGATGCCAACCATCACCATGTGCACACATGTAACATGTTTTTGTTGCTGCTGCTAGCTGTTGCATGTTTGTCGTTCATTCTCAGATCTTAGCCAACTAGGTACCTAAGTAGTTCCATGACCGGTATTCTCGTGAACCAAGGAAAACAGAATGTTGTCCTGTCGTGTAAATACGATTTTGGTATATAAAGAATGACGATAATGCTCACTGTATTCTCTAGCCATCTCCAGGAATTGAACCAGACTGACAACAGTTGTATTGTGTACAGTTACAAGCATGGTTCGATGCACACTTTTTAAAAGCATAGTTGGATGGAATATGAAAGCACAAACAATTTTACCATGAAATTACTGCTGTGCGCAAACAGTTTATAAGTGCAGATGGATAATTTTTTTAGACCACATATCTGAACTATATTCAAACAATAAAGGTCCGAAATGGATATTTGCTTTGTTGGACACTCAAGACGAGCACAAATGTGAAAGTACCCAGACTTATGTCTGAAAGCTAAACCCAAGCCCAACACGAGTGTGGAAGTACCAAACTTATTCTTACAAGCTTTTATGTTGTGTTTTCTCTACTAAACAGAGGGACAAAATTATAATGTCTTTTTTGTTTGTTCAAGGGGCAAAGGACATCCTCCCCTATGTAATCAACATTATTTTTTGATATAATAAAACAAGAGTACATGGACCATTTTGTGTATGCAATTTTTAAAGTGTGCACTTCAAGTGATTATGACTCACACAATAATTATGTATGTTATAGTTGGTAATTCATATATTATATTTTTTGTAATCTGACAAAGAAAAGTATAAGACAGGATGTACGCATATAAACATTGATATGAAAAAATTTGTTTGTCGTTACAATTATTTGCGATGGAAGTTTTCCGTCCCAATTATGCTTTATGACAAAATCAACAAAGTTGTCATTATTGGTATTCATGATGGAACTATGCTATCGCGACTATAAATAACGACAAGTAAATTATGTCGACATCATAACTATTAACGATAAGATACATTAGTCGTCATTGTCGATAATAAGGATGGAATGAAATTTTTTGTCGTTATCTGTATCAACGGCAAGACCAGTAACGACAACATGTGACGACTCTATTTTTACATCCCTAATAGCTATAATGACAATTTTTTCTACAATAACGACGAACATTTTCCGACGTTATTGTTGTGTTTTCTTGTAGTGATAGGGACAATCTCCGTCGACAAAATCCTCGACTGAGACACTCTCGGTCGACAAAATCCTCAACCGAGACACTCTCGGTCGACAAGCATCTCGACCGAGAAAGACCCAAGTAGCCGTTAGACACAACTGACAAAGTAGTTGGCAGTTGGAGATGAACGTTGCAAACACTTGATCCAGAGAGCCTGTCGGTCGACAAGATCTCAACCGAGTAGGTATCTCGGTCGACCATTTCTCGACCGAGATGGACTCTGACAGCAACTGCATAATTAATTAACTAGCCATTGTTAAAGCAACTAACTTGTACCTAACGGCTAGTTAAGCACTTAGAAACCCCTAGAAAGTGTCTAGAACGTCCTTAAGCACTTGTAGGACATTCCTATAAATAGGACATGCCTTAGGACACCTAAACACACTTGAGCAATCTTTGAGCATACACTTGCATTGAGCAACCTGTTTGTGAGAAATTGAGCATATTGACAATTGGCTATTTTTCTATTGGCTCAAATTTCGTGTCCTATAGTCTAGTATCTCCTATCCACAGCAATCACAATTCCATATACATTGGCTAGGAGATCTACACGCTTGATCTAGGCAAACCAAGCCTTGTGCTTCAAAGGATAAGTTGTAATTTCCATTTTCCTTTCTTGTTCACTTTCATTACTTGTACTCTCCTTGCTACTCCTAGGTTGGAGGCTGTGGATTGGAGAGGGTCGTGAACTTCTTGGTGAAGAAGGAGACTTTGAACTACTTCAAGAAGGCTGGTGCAACTGGAGGTTACTTCTAAGAGGAAGGCTACTTCAAGGGGGAGCTTGGAGTTACTTCAAGAAGGCTACCTCGAGTTGGTGCATCTACTTCAAGTGAAGGTTGTTCAAAGGGGTGTAAGAAAGTATTGTATTTTGTGTAATTCCTTGAGAAGGTAATAAAATTAATACTTTCAAAATCCCGATTGGGTAAGCAACCAGGTAGTGGACTGACAACCTTAGTATTTTCTAAGGTTGGAACCACTCTAAACCCTTTGTCTCCTTCTTGTCTTCTCATTTGTGATTGTTTGAGTTAAATAATTTTTAAATTAGTTTAAAACCCTATTCACCCCCCTCTAGTGTTTCTCAACCTGGGTTATGGCTTAACTGCATAAGTTTTACTTAAGAAAGTTATTTACAAACTTGTTCTAATCTTTTGAAAAGTAATTAAGACTCTTTGTGAAGTTTATTTTTAGGTGTGAGTTTAATTGCAAACTATTTGTGCATTATATGATAGCCTAAGTGTAAAGTGCAATTTACCCAATATGAGGGGTTACATTGCAATATGTCACATGTTGAACGTGTCCTATGTATTTTAGTATCATAAGAGAGAGGATGATGCTAATTGGTGCCTTGTGGAAAGCCTAAATTCCAAGTTTGAGCTTGTTTGAATAATGCTAAGTGCCTTGTGTACCAATTTTTATAAAATTTGTAATTTACCCAAAGTGTAGGGTTGATATGAAAATTACCACATCTAGAGTGTCCCTACTCCCTATATGTCAATTAGAAAAGATATAAATAAGGAGACACCATGTTTAAATTATCATTGATTGATGGTACTCTTGGTGATGAGATGACCAAGAAAGAATTGAAGGTAAAGCCTTATATGAGTTGTGTCGAGTTGTAGACTTGATATAGGAGCCATATCGGCCAAGGATCCATAGAAGGAGTCTCCTATCAGTTTGTTGAGTCTTTACAAAGGCCATTACGGCCAAAGCACCTCAAGGAGGAGGTCCATGATGAGTTAGATTCTCCTTGCAGAAAGTGTATCAGTTTGCATTATTGGTGAGATAAAGATGAGATATCTTATCCATCAAGATAAGGACTGGCTGAGATATTATCTCTAGATTATCCTCTATACTTTTGGATGTCAAGATAAATGTAATAGCATGCTTGGACATGTGTCAACCATGCATTGCCACGTGTCACCTAGTTTCATATGGTAAAGACACCTCTTATACATTCTCTTTCACAAACCCCAAGTATATATACTTCTCCTTTCACCTACTAATGGAAGTTTATGAACCCCACAACTCTCTTTCTTGGAGATATCATGCATACCCTCTTAGATATCGTGCATAGTATCTCAAGGATCAAGGGGAGCTCGAGCACCAAGCTTAAGGTAAGGCTTTGGTCATCTTCAACCTTCGTTGAAGCATGATTTCAGGTTATAGATATTCCTCTCTTTTCTTCTTCACCAAGTTCTTAACTATGGTGATTTCTTGTATATAGAGGAGTGGTGAATGAGCCTTGGACATTTTGTAAGCTCATCTTAAACCTTATTAACGTGAAGATTTGGAGCTTGGAGCTTTTATGTTATTCATAAGACGGGTTATATAACTTGAACCCAACTATGTTACTATTCACCTTCAATATTGTTGAACTTGATGATCTACATTCAATTTCGAAATCCTTTGATTAATTGATGTTCCTTTGAGTTTCAAAAGTATCTTAGAACTATTGTCCATGATCTAAAACACTAAGAACAAGAATCTAGAGGTTTATGATGATGACATCATCAAAGTCCAACCCAATATGGGTAGATGCACCTCTAACCCGACATGATGGAGTGAACACATCATTAACATGATATGGTAATGAATAGGTACCTCTTGCATGATATGATCATGAAGTGCACACCTTGTGCATGATATCTTGATAAGCATACACTATGTGCACGATAGAAGATCAAGAATACAACCTATGCGCGATACAGAGCCTATTCTGAACTCCCACCCAATATAACAAACCCTAGAGGATAAGTATCTTGACATGTTGATAGGAACACACGATAAATATGATACGGTGATACTTTATGAACAATATGAGTAATTACATATACACATCATAAGCATGATATGGGGGTCAGATAGCCACCTCCTACACGATATGATGTTAGGTTTATAATCCTAACTCGATATAAGATGGAACATGACATGAAACTCAAGATGATATGTAAACCAATATAGAGATGAGAGATACCTCATAAATGATAGAAGGATACCCTATAAACGATATGGGTGATACCTATTTGTACCTTGTGAATGATATAAGGTCAAGTTTATACTTCATGTACGATATGGTACACTCTACCCGATATGGGTTGAAACCCTATATATTGAAATGGAACCCAAGATAATGGGTAACCTGATAAAGTGGTGAGTGATACCACATGAACGATATGAGTGATATCTCATGGATGATAGGAGTAGCACCTACTTACACCTTATACACGATACAAGGTTAAGATCATACCTCATGTATGATATAGTGTTAGTTGAACATTCTAAACGATATAGAGTTGAAACCCTAACTGATATAGAGATGAAACTCTAAGTGATGGCATGAAACCCGATACATCTTATCTTTTGTGTGAATGATTGTTGTGAACGTATCCAACCTGATATCTATCTTGTCATTCAAATATATGAAGGGATTGATTCCTTTGAAGGTATAAAGGGTTATGAGCTTAGTGGACTACCCAACTTGGTAACCCGATATGTCAACCAACTTGGTAACCCGATATGATGGTCAATATAGTAACACGATATGACAATCAAAAATGGAAACAAATATGGTATTACCAATCAAACGATACATGATGAGGCATACACTCTATGCCTGATATAGTGCACATCATATGCACGATACGGTATCAAGTATACCATTATACCTGATATGAAGTCAAGCATCTAGTTCATATATGATATAAGAATAACTTGAACTAAGTGATAGCTAACTCGAGATGGTTACCCGATATGGTGTTAAGGGATACATCCTAAACACAATATGATGAGGTGGTTTCACCACATGACTGATATGGATACACGACATGATGTAAAGGTTGTATCCTAAAAACACTGTGATAGCATATATACACCATGATGCCCGATATGGTAGGTATGCTTCAGTCCAATAGATTTGACTAAGTGATATATGTTGTATGTTAAATGCAACATTAAAAGGTAATGAGTTTAGTGTGAATTGATAATGGTGATCTGATGTACCTTAAAGTGGAGAATAGAGCTAACTTAATAAAAGTATAATGCAATCAACATCTTAATAAGGATGAAATAGAAACTTATATTTGAAAAACAATCATGTAATGGATATATGTTGATACTCCTAAGATGAGTGGAGTATGAATTAAGGTTTGATTCTAGATATAATCTTGAATCCTTAATTTGTTAATAAGGGGAAAACCTAACCCTAATGAAGGGTGATGGTATGCTCTTACAACCCTAATTAGTTAGATTGAGAAATCCTAACCCTAATAATGGGAAGGATGTATTTCACTTATATCACATGGTGATGATGTCAATTTGAAACCCTATTTGTTTAATATAGACAATCCTAATCCTAATATTGGGAAGGATGTATTTCTCATGAATTGTATAGTGATGTCATTTACTATTAGAATTTTCATCATGAAGTGCAAACTATTCAAGAATCATGAAATGATGAGCATAGCCAGATATGAGCTATGATGTTTTATATGATACAGATTTAAATGAGCCTTGTAAGTTGTGTGAAATACTTGTACAACAAGTATAATGATTATATAGTTTGATATCTAAAAAAGATAAGTTGTTGCCTAGTGAGAGGTGACAAGATAATTGATGAACTATGTGATCTATGTGAAATATTCGTACAACAAGTGTGATGAATACCTTGGTCTGAGGACCTAGATGTAATAGTTACCTATTACAGAGATGACAATGCTAAGTGATGATCTAAGGGTTTGAATACCCAGATCCTGTAATCATGACGATGATGTGAAAGGATGAGAATTCTCAGTGATGTGATAAGGGACTGAGATCCCGAGTGTTATACATTCAAAGTGTTCCAAAGATCTTAAAAGTACTACACCTTTCTTTATAGCATCTGTTAAAATTCATGTTTGAAGCTTATTTGATGCTAAAAGATACTGTTATGTACCTATTAATCAAGAGAAATCTCATCATCAGAAATTGCTGATGGTGAAATGAGTTTAACTCAGAGAGCATATTTTTGAATATGCGGGGGTGAAGGACGAAGTATATCCATATGTCCCAATGAAGAATTGATGTCACACCTTTCTTATTTATCATGGGATGATGTGAATCTCCCGACCAAATGAGGAATTGATGTGTAAAATCCTTCTTCATTTTATGTGGATCGGAATTGAAGTATAAAATCTCCCAAACAAGTGAGGAATTGATGTATGATCTTCCTTATGCTTATAATTTGGGAAAGCTAAGTGGTCTTCTCCCGAAGAGAGTACATGCTACAGCTATAACTCTATAGCAAAGATGCCGCTATGCCCCGACATGCTATTTGCAGTTGACACGAGATGTCCTGCCAGCAGATGACATGAGATGTCCTGCTAATTTATCTTGTACTGACTGAGACAGGTGAGGTCTTGACACCCGACTCTTCCATTGACCTTGTATGGTACTGATGCTTAATATAATCGTGGTCGGTTGGAGTATGAACGGTATACTTCATCTCCTCAGGGCATAAGTGTGATTGTAATATGTAATCAACAGAGTAGTGTATTTGATTAAGGATCAAATACGGAAGACATTGGTTGATGTACACTCCTTTTTATACATTTTAGTTGAACAAAAGTTATTTATATTTCTTTATATTCCTTGTAAAGTGAATAGATGATTTATTTCTCTACCATAGATAAATACATTATTTTAAGAGAAGAGATTACTTTGTTCTTTTCATAATAGTGATAATCATGCTTGTTAATATGAACGAACCTATGCTCAATTTTATATTATTTATCTGTGATAATAATATTGTCGGCAGAGAGTTATATCTCTCACTGGGACAATTGTCTCACTCCGTCAGATCCACAACTTTTTTAGATGGATGTACACGAGGAAGTAGAGACCTTTCTATAGAGGGAGAACAACAGTTGGGGCAGCAGTAACAACTCAGGTTGAGTGTATTGTCTGTCGTGTCTTGTAGATAGAAGTCCTATGTGCCGTCTCTGTACTCTCAGGTCCTTGGAGTCGGTTCATAATGGTTTCATGAACGATCTGATATTTTAGCTTGTATGCCTTGAGGTTTATGTTGCTTCATTATATGTTTTGATAGAGCAACATTTACATGTTGTCCTCGATATGAGATGAAATAGTGTATGTACAGTATGAATCATGATATGTATAAGTTTTGGATCTTTTAGTGAGAGTTTCCTGGTATTGGATCTCCTTGCAAAGATGGTTTTAATTCTTAGTGATTTTTGTTAATATGCTGTCTATGGTTATTCCACAATCATTACTGGTGATGCCTTGATTTGTTTCGGGTCATCACACTTAGCTTAAGGAGTTGAAGCTTGGAGACAATCTTGATATAGTTTAGATTTCCTCTACTAGATCCTTATGTTGTACCTTCTATGTAAACCCTATATCGGAGATGATGATGTACTTTTGTAAAAAATTGAATATAGTCATGTTTTATATTCTGCTTCTACACTTCGGTTGTTTTGATTACCATTACTTAAGATTTAAAAATTTTACACCCACTCCAACATATCTTTTGAGTGTGTTTGGAATGGATGTTTTATTCTTCAAATTTAGTAAGACCCCTTTTGGGACCCACTCCTTACATCTATCCTCCTCTTTTTATTGATTATGTCCTTCAAAATTTTTCCATAAGACGAGATATTCTCTATTGCATCTACCTAAGGGATATTGGCATGAAGTTTTCTAAAGGTATCTAGAAACTCCTTGAATTGCTGGTCAATCTTCTTTTCTTTCAGGTTGTTTGGAAATGGCACTAGAGTCACCTACTTGCTCTAGTGAGGTGGAACATATGCTTCCTTCCTGACTTCCTTTGGATCTTTAGTTTTCTATTCAACTTCCTTCTCGTGTGATGTTGTGTCTAGCTCAAGTGGATCAATAGCCAACAGTGGTCCCATTTTACTTCCTATAGTGTTTTCCTCTGGAATGGACTTTTGTTCATTCAACAATTTCTTCCCACTATTGAGTAACACTAACTTCACCTACTGGTTACTTGATGGAATGTTAGTATTAGCTGGGAATTTCTATTGTCCTGGCTTCTACAAGGATCTACTTCTGCTACTAATTGAGAAATCTAATTTTCTATGTTGTGTTTGTGTGTTCCTTGATTCAGAAAGTCCCGTTGTGTTTGGCCTATGATTGTCTCATTCTGGCTGACCAACTTGCCTAGCATATCTTCAATGCGGTCTATCTTGTTGGGGCCCCTGTCCTGCTGATGTTGTTGTTGTGCACTGCCTTGTTGTGGGTTGGCCAACTGTGCTTGAGATGGGTACTGTTGAAAGTTGTTAGGATCCTTCCATGACAATTTAGGATCCTTCCTCCAAAAATATTCTTGTTGCCCCTATAGTATTTTGATGCATATACATGCATTCTTCTTCCTCGCTTCCAAATGAATTTCCTAACTTCTTATCTAGTTTCATGGCAAGGTTGTCCAACTTCTCACTTAGTGTCGTGATGACTTTGGACTCTCCAACACTTATGACTGTTGCTGGAGCTTCTCTTTCCTCTCTCCATGATTGATTTGTAGCCTGTTTCTTTAGAATTTCATGACACCTGGTCACCTTGTTGTTAAGAAAAAATCTTGATCTTACACTATCAAGTGAGGTTCTGTCTCCCTTATGGAAACCATAGTAGAAGGTTTTGCTTAGCCGTAAAGATAAATCCCATTATGAGGGACCTTCTTTAACATATTATGGAATCTCTCCCATGATTCTAAATACGATTTGCATATTGCTTAAAGTTGTAGATCTTACCAACTAGCTCATTCATCTTCTGGGGTGGAAAATAACATTCAAAGAAGACATCAATCATTTATCCAAGGTTTCTATTGATTATAGAGGAAGACTTAGAAACCATGCCTTTGATTTATATTCTAATGGGTAAGAAAATATCTTCAGATAAATCACTGCTGTCGGGATCCTATTAATCTTTAGCATATCAAAACTTTCCATGAAATTATGTATGTGAGACATTAGATCCTCCATATTATGCCCGTGCAAAGCCTGTGATTTTTTAAGTGCCACCACCCCTAGATCAATTTTTTAGCTTCCCAAATTTACTTCATGTCTTTTTATTGTCCCCAACTTAGTTGTGGTTTAGGATGCCTTAACTTTCTCCTAGACAGTCTGCTCTTCAACTTCTATGTTACGATCACCCATTTCTACTTGTTCTGTTTGTTTCGCCTATGGTGGTGGAGTTGGGATGAGTCCTCACACATAATCACTATACTTCCTTTATACGTGGAAGAGTTCCTCCTAGATAGAACTCTATGGAGTTGACTCTCCCTCTTCGGTAGTCTGTTCTGAACCATACACTAGTACCTACAAATAGTAAGATTACTGTGAGAAATGGATACTAGTGATTGAATGAAGATTTGAGTTTTTAGCTTAAAATAATGAAAATTAAAATTAAAATGTGGCCTAGAGTGGCTAGTCACAACACTCGTAGTGTTGAATACCATTTTTTCAGCAATGATACCAAAACTTGATGTGTGTTTACTACACGTATTAAGCACAAGTGCACATATCAAAGTAATATATGCCAAACAAGGCTCGAATATCAAACAAGGGGAAACTTGAATCTAAAGACTACTACTAACTATGACTCGATCAACTAGCCTATTGAAAAAGGTGATTGAGTGATCAACTTGCTAATTACAATAATTAAAACTAAATTACTGAGGTTCTGTCACAAATGGAGTGGATTTCCTAGGACTACACTTTCACCATAGTTTATACTACAATTAACATTACTTATCAATATTTAGTTCTCCTAACCTTGGACCAAGGGACCTATAGTAAGAATTACCCACTCTCGTAGAGTAGTTCACTACCCAATCTAATACAAACCCCACTCTTGTAGCAAATTTATTATTAGTTAGGTACTTTAATGAATCTTCTGGGTTATACCCCTAATATTTGTAAGCCCTCTCTCGAGGCACGATCAACTATCTAAATATACAACCTATCCAACCCTTAATCCCTCTCGCAAAGCAATTAATGGTCTAATAAATCAACTATGGTGATAAAACATAGATAATTCATGAAGCAATGGTAGTATAATGCCTATAAGAAACATATATATTAACTCATAATCGTCAAGTACAACACATAACTGGGCTACTCTCAGATCCTAAGGAACTAGGGGATTAAAACTGCATGATTTCAGTTGCCATACACATAGAAGGAGAAGGGAAAGATGAGGAAAACATTAAAGAATTAATTAAAACCCCCAAAAATTATGATTTGGTTGACTCCCTCTGACGAACACGACGATTTGTTGTCTTTCGGCTGTAAATCTATCAATCAGAGGTGCTTGATCCATCATCTAGAATATACCTTTCTCCTCTCCTTTCACTTCTCATGGCTCTCCCTTATCGTGCAATGAACACAAGTGTGATCCCTATGTCTAGCCAAAATCCTCCCTAGTCATAAGATTGACATAGGGCGTCAGTAAGTCGTGGCCATTGGATTAATCTCCACCTTTAATCTGGTCCAATCGCGACAATTCAGTACCACTAATAGGATGTAGGTGGTATCGAGTCCTCTTCCAGATTGTGGTTCCCTATGCATGTCGGTACTACCAACTGGAGCATCGATAGCATCGAGTTGCACCCTGACATCTCCTGACGATTTTCCCAAGTGCAAGTTGTTACCATCGACTGGAGGTCAGTGGCACTGAACCACTTTGGTTGCTTTATTGTTACTCAAGTCAGTAGCACTGATTCTTTTGTCAATATCACTGAGTTTTTTTACTCATGTTTGTCCTTTTCTTCAATTGTCAATACCATCGACAATGATGTTGGTAGCATTGAGATTATCCAAGACTTATTAATTCACCTACAAATTAGAATAAAGAACATAAGTCCCATAAATTATAATAAATCAATATGAAACAGTAGAAATAGCAAATATTTGATGCAAATGTATGTCACAAGACAATAGTGATAAACCATGGAAGAAATAATGTCAAAATGAGAAAATGTGCACAAAATACATAATAAACTATCCCATGAAAAGCAAATAATATTTAGTGCATCATATGTATCTTAACATAAGAAGGGAAAGTCATTGCTTATGCCTCCCGTAGTTTAATCCTAATGAAGTGAATTATCTAAAATTTGAAGTTGAGTTAGATTCCAACATTTATGTCAAAAATCAGTTAGCATGGCATTTAAATTCAAATTCGATAAGACCACAATAATAGTTCAAGTTTAGAGAAAATGTCCAACATTTTATAAAAATACCTAATTCATCTTTGTATCAGTATGATGGTGGTATTCATTCTAAACAATGCATATAGGTTTCTAAAGATTCTGAATTGTGGGGAAAGGTGTTGTACGAATCAATGGGTTCATACACATTCTTCATTCAGGTCTAAAAATGTATAAGGACATGTAGATACACTTCTTGTGGTGAAATGTGAAGAATGATATATCTAGATTTAGATCCAAGAGTATGACATGTCAAAAGGTCAAGGTCAGACATCAATGTCTAGAAGGTCTTCTATAAACAATACCTATTCATGATGAAAATGGGAGAACATCACCATGAATTTCTTGGTGGTTCTACCCTAGACATGGAAACAGAGTGATGTGCTTTGGATTATAGTTAATTGTCTCACCAAATAATCCCATTTCATCCCAATAAAGGCAACCACCAAAGCACCCAAGTTGATGGAATTATATGTTGAAGAGATAGTTAAGTTGCATGTGATTTCAATCTTTATTGTTTCTAATCATTTGAGTCAGTTATCAGTTATCATTTCAAGTATAAGAGGAACTAGGGATTCAGTTGTATTTTGAGACAACATACAACCTAAACTTGATAGGTAGTCCGATAGGATGATTCAGGTGTTAGGGAACTTATTGAGGTTTTACTCCCCTGGTTTGATAGTTTCATGGGATGATTACCTTTACCTATGGAGTTTGCCTACAACAATAGTGTAACGAACCCCTCCTCCTATTATCCCCATTAAAGGTAGACCAAAAAGACAAGGGTTGTTATGCTTGTATTTCTAAGGATTAATATTTAACTAAAAAACTCATATCAATGAATAATTTCAAAAAACAACTCTGTTAGAGGACAAGAAAAGATACATATCACAGAAGGAGTTACAAGAATCTGGATTTTGAGGAAAAAATTAAGTTCATGAGTAATATGTATACATGAATAGAGAACTTACACTTGTTTATCTTGAGAATTACTCTTTTTTCTTGCAAGGTTGTCTACAGCTCCATGTCAACATTTCCTAACCTAAACATGACAAATAACACATGACATATACTTTGTATGCGAATGTAACCAAAATGTGTACATATAATTATAAACAACATACATCATAATTAAAAGATGAGTAATTGCAAATAGTAATATATCACATTTTCACTGCATTTCAGCCCATAATCTTTCACATTTCACTTGGTGAATCAACAAGTGGTCCATAAATGAATATCGAAGTGTGTGTCCAACCATTAGGCTGGTAGGTGCATACCTCATTGTTGCACTCTTTCATATCAATTCATATTGGTTTTTGAACATCTTTTTAGTGATTATTGTATCATATGTCTTGGGAGTGGGTTTCTCCACAAAACACCATCTTGAGGTATCGATTATTGGGTTCCATTTTTTATTAATTAATGATACACATAGGGCCTTATCTTTTGTAGGAAATAAAAGCATCTAGATCATTGCTCATTTTGATCAAACATTTGGGAAACTTCAGAGACTAAAGCCACAATTACGGCAGTTACTTGTAAATAACCAACGTACCTGATTCATATTTGTTATCAATTCTAGAGTTACACAACTCAGTCGACCCGGTCAAAGCATACACCCACCAAAATGTATAAATTTTCATATCTGGTATATCATTATAAATATATTAGTTTCTCATTTTTTAGGGTCATTCTAACTTAAACCCATTAACCCATAGGTACATGTTATATGAATCATTTTAGTTCATCCTCAACTAGTTATATACATAAAGTGAGATGGATTTTCTTTTTTATCAAGATTAGACTTCATAGATTATGAGAACTTGTCCAAAGATTAGAAGAAAAGTTAATTAGCTTAATATTTTAACTCCAAAGTACATCATTTAAACCGGGACGTGCCCTTGAATAAACACCATATGCATAATATTTTTGAAAATCACACTTACACCCAATTTTAAATACCCAATTAAGGTCATATACGTGTTGGTTCCTCGTTATGTTGATCGTAGTGGTATAGAATTTCCGTATCATTTTGATCATTTTTTGCAAGTTCTTGGTCGTACGAAGATCTAACTACGTTCATAGATTTAATAAAAGATTACATAACAAATGACCCACATATGAGATGGTTGGTCTTAGATGCAAGATCACTAGGCGCATGGCTACAGCCCATTAAGAGTCAGGCCCAATGGGAAAGGGACCCAACCTCCTTACCCTCCCTTTCTCTTCTTGAAAAAACAAGAATCTGCTGCCCGCACTATCCATGCGTCTTTCTCATGCAACGTTTATTGAACCCCTCCGTGGTACGAGAAAAACCACCGATCCCGCCATTAACACCGGTATACGAAGGGGTAGGCATAAAACCAAATTAAACTATAGAAATTGAACCGAACCGCCTAGTTCGGTTCAGCTGTAGAAGGGCAAATGGTTTGATTTAGTTCCAGAAAATTTCAAATCATCATACAACAATTTGGTTTGGTTCGAGATTGCAGTTAACCAAACCAAACTAAAGCACTACACATCTCTACATATTAATAATAGTAATAATTATATTATGTAAAAATATTTTGTGAACTTAATTATATAACACTAAAAAGTGTCTTCTTAAAAATATAGAACTAATATAAGATGAGCTACTTGTTGGGTTGATGCATGTTTGCTTATCTAGTATGTGTGGTGCGGGTTCAATTCTCTATCAATTTCTATTACTAATATGAGATACTTGGGGTTTTACTAAAAATGAATTAAATGAATGTGGTACGATTCATGCATACCAATTTATAGTTAGTTTTGCTATGTCAAGACAATGTTTATAAATATGTTACTATACTAACAATTTCTGAATATTGTTTTTTTTAATTAATTTATTATGTTGGAATTATAGCTAAATATTGTGCCAAGTGGTTGTATTGTTATGAAAAATCTAATAAATAACTTTATAATTTCTCAAGTAATAGTTTAAGGCCAAATTATACTAAATAAAACTAGCCATATAAGTTTGACTTGGTTTGATTTTGGATTAATTTATGCTTGAATTGATTCGGTTTGAAAAATTCAAAAATCAATGTGTACAGTTTGGTTTGTTGATTTAGTGGTAAACTGAATCAAACTGAACTATGCCTATATCGTATACCCATCCACATCCACTTCCTTTCTCAAAGCAAGCTTCATCAACCATCTTTCACGGTCAAAACAAGAGATTGTGGTAGTAGAGAATTATGGAATGTCTATTGAAACTTATTCCTCACTCAAACATCCTCTTTATACTCCTTACCAAAAACTCAAATCACCAAGCTCCTTTCCTCGGGTTCACGTTGTGCACTTCCATCGATAAGAGGAAGGGTAGGCGACAACTTATCCCTTATCTTCTACACTAAATCAATCCAAGGGGATCGTAGAAGTTCTCCAAAAGTTGAGTGATATACTCCCAATTGTGGGTTACAAGTTGCTATACATGATTCATATGATCTAGTATTATCTCCTCATCATATCCTTAAACAACATATTATTGTATTTACAAAACTAGCCAAGGCTTGATTGATACACTGCAACACTGATACAATCAAACCATTAAAAAGGTCTAAAATCATCATATTGTTACTTCAATAACATGATGTCTACAAATTATTTCCAAAGTGAAACTCTAATTCATAATGATATTTTGTCCAACCTTATCTCATCACACAATATCTATCTAAAATACAATGAGGATTAACAAATTACACTTGTTAACAATAAATTATTAGTATATATGCTTTGTTCTTTTCAAAGGGAGAATTTCATGCTAATCAGTTTCTTGTCGAACTTAGTCCGGAGTTAGAAATCAATTATTCTAAAACCAAAATACCTTGTATTCAAAATTCTACATTTTGCATATTGTAACTCCCAAGTATCTGTAAGTTTGACCATCAAACCCTTTTTATTTATTTTACATATTGACTAAAAAGGAACCCATAATAACTATGTATGACCATTCAAACAACTTTCTTATCAAGGCATACATACAACCATATTTATCATAAGTCTGAATCAATCTAGTCACCAAAACTCTCCATAGCGACAGAAAAATAGCACTTAAACCATATAATTCCATTCTTATCTCTAAAAGGTAGCCTTTGACCACCAAAAAAATAAATTATTGTATATACTTGATTTAATCAAATAAGCCCTCAAAATACTTCAACAAGACTTAGTTTTTCTCTTATACTATTATTAAATTATTTTATATGTCATCTTTATTAATTATTTCCCAGACCATCAATTAAAAATGATCTCAAACACACCATACAAATTACATTTTCAAAATTCTATTCTTTATCCATCTAATACTAGTTTGGTAATATCATCTGAAAAGTCAGGATATGACAAATAGCTATCATTCCAACATTGGTATGCCTCCATACACATATCTTCATGGGAGGTCATGAAGATCTCCACTCTCCTAGGATGAAGTCATGGAGAGATGTATTCTAAAATCTAAAAATCTACAACTCTACTTCAACAATATGGACCTTATAAGATAGAGGCTAAGAGGGAGTATGATCCTAAAAAATCATATCTAGATGCCCATTGAAATGATGTTAAGATTTTGGTGAGTGAGTGTGTTTTCCTCAAGATAAGGCCAATCAGCCCAATTGAAAAAAATAAGGAAACCTTAGTCACGAATACAAAGATCAAGTTGGCATCCTTAATTGTATCAGGAAATGTGAACATAGGTTGGCCTTACCTCCATACATGGTTTGATGCATATCTTTCAGATGTGGAATCCGAAATGGGTGTTGAAGGACCTAATCATGTACTCAACCCTTAGCCAATCCACTTGAAGGACACTATTTTATACCATGAATTCTAAGTCAAAAATTTGGAAAGTCAAACTTAGGAACTCAAGAACAAGAATGTTAACGTCAGAAGTGTACTCTATAAGCATCAGAATAGTGATGACAGAACATGGTAGCTCATGCCTGAAATGGAGAAAAGACTCACAGATCCTAGGATGCATGAATTTCAGGAAACAAATTTTTTTAAGGAAACAATAATGTAATAAAGTGAGTATTTATATACTTTTCTAATTTTTTCTTTATTACTCTTTGTTCCACCATTTCTAATGAATCATAGTTGCATATCACTCTCTCATCATAAGTCTTGGGATCATAATGACCCATGTGCATTAAAATGTACACTAAACCCTATTTTTAGTACATATCATATTCTATATCACTCTACATAGTCATCATCTTTCAACCTCCTCTAACTTCTCAACTTGAATATGACATCCATGATCAAATTTCATTCGTTTAACATTCAATATGTGAAGGATATGAATTATTAAACTTTTTAGACTAAAGTTTCCTTATCTTCATTTTCTTTTTCCTTTTCTCTCTTATTTTTCATTTTGTCTATAATATTGAATGTCGGACTTGGGATACTATAGGATATGATGACATAGAAAGCACTAGACTTGGGATCTTATAGACTATGTTGACATACAAAGAACTGGACTTGGGATATACAACAAGTAACTGCATGATCAAGGGGCTTCTGATTGGGTATCTCATAGATTTTAGACCCAATTGGAAGTTTGAAGTTGTCTTCTACCTATGGATCATCTAGGAGTGAAGAGTGACATACCATGACATTATATCCAGTCATCTTCACTTTCTAAGTTTTTTCCCTCACTCTCTTGTCACGACGAGCCTAGGGATATGTTTTTTAAATTGTCTATGATGTTGACAGTTGGAGATTCAAGCCTCTCCTTCTCACCTACTCTCACTACAATGTCAAAGGATATAGATAACAGTAAACCTATACCCTCTAGCCACATAAAAGAAATCTTGCTAGCTCCATTGTGATTCTCCTTGCCCCCTTGAACCCATACTAATAGATTTCCCCAATATTTTGATCCTCCAAGAACTCTTCCACCATCAATTTGATTTACCACATAGGCCATTGATTTGGTTTCATAATCTGATAAAGGGTTATTATAACTTCCACTACTACAGAAACAACGTTCAACGTCACTTTTATAGGCACCGATTGTTTAGTCAAACCGACATTGTTAACATTAAACGCCGGTTAATAAGGACATCTGGCGTCTATATTTGAAGACTAGCCAGACACGGGTATCGCTTTTCATTCAGTGTCGGTTGAAGAAATGAAACCGACGCCTAAAATAGCCTATGAAATCCAATTGTTTCGAGCAAAAAAAATTGCGCCAAAGTATCAGATACAACTTTGGTGTTTTACCTAATAACTGACGCTGAATGAAGATAAAATTTGCGGCTAAAGTTCCAATATGGACGTCGGTTTTCTTAGCATAACCGACGTGATAAGGGTGCACGCACTGTCCCTGCCAAAAAAATTAGAGTAAAGGAATGTCCAATTGACATCAGTTGTGTTTAGATAACCGACGCTTAATAATAAAGGTGTCGGTTGTTATGGATAACCGACACCTTTTAGTAACTTATACCCCCACGCACAGCGGACTCTTCCCCTTTCTTCTGTTTCATCGATCGATTTCTTCTGTTCCCGATCGTCGTCGCCACCTGTTGCTGTTGTTGCTGCTGCGTCACCTGCCGCCTACCTCCGCGCCGCCGCTTGCTACTGCTGCAACTACTTGCCACCACCGCCGCCTTCCTTCTCTTCTCGCCGCCACACCACCGCCTCTCCTGCTCTGCTCGCCGCTGGCATCTCCTTCTCTACTGCCCTCTGCCTCCATCGCCGCCTGCCTTCTCTGCTCACCACCACGCCACCGCCTCTCCTTCTCTGCTCGCCGTCGGCGCCTCTCCTTCTCTGCTGCCCTCTGCCTCTTCCTCCCGGACACCTGCTGCGCCTAGCTGCTCTGGCTGTGGGACGCGCGCCTAGCTGCTCCAGCTACCAGCTCGCTGCTCGATTCTCTCCGCCGTTGTTGCTCCTCACACCGCCGCTGCTCTTCTCCATGCTGCTAGCTGCTCAACAGGTAGCCCTCTTCTTCTTCTTCCTCCATGCCCCTCTTCTATCAACCATTGATTTGTTTTGAATATCTATATATTCCATCTAGGCAGTTGCAGATCGGTGGATTACAATCTTAGTGTATTGTTTAACTAGGTTTCTCTTATTCATAAGGTCTTGATATTTTCCAGCCATGTATGGGATGAAGGAAACAAATGCAACTCTAAATGAATTGTTGAATGCATTGATCCTTTAATCCTCTAGTGTCCCAAAGACAGTTCTGAATTCAATTTGCATGCAAGACAGTTCTGATTCAGACTTGGCTGATGAACTCATGCCCACCAGAGCATTTTTTCTATCATACTAGAAAACAACCTTCTTATTAATTGGTTGTTGCTATGTATTAGAGTAGCCATTTTAGGAATTCATTTAATTACTTGAGTGGATATATTGGTAGCTTAGTAGGTCGTGGTGTATTTGAAAACCAGTAGTTGACGACCATGGTTGTTCAAGAAATGAGCATGTAGTTATATCCCATAGGCAAGCATTGTGTCAGTTTCAATGGAATTTGTAGCAAGTATTTATTATTGGTTCAGTAAGTTCTTAGATAGTGTACTTATTGTGTTCAATGGACCTTGTATCTTATGTCATTTAGATTTTTCATGATTGATCATGCCTTAGTTAGTCCATGATTTTATTACTTCAAATTTGGATGTGGTTGGTTTATGTCATTTAGATGCTCAATATTTGTTCTTATCCATGCTAGTCTACTAAAACTTAGAATTGGTTTCGTGTCATGCTTTAGGAATTCTTTCTCAATGTCCTCCTATTCCATAATATACAAGACAATTAATGCCCATTTGCATGTTCAAAATTTTTCACAAGAAAAACAATCTTATTGATCCCAAACTGAATGGAATGTCGATTACATGATATATAATAGAGAATGCCCATTTTCATGTTCAATTGTAATATTTTTAGAATTAATGCCCATTACATATCTATCATTGTGTTTGTTGGCCTAGAAACCCATCCAAGATTTACTCATTAGGAGTAAATCTTGGATAGTCCCCGGTTTGGTACTGTTCTTGAACACCTAATCTCACTTAGGATGTAAGTGTATAATGTGTATTTGGTTTTCAAGAAAATTCCGATAGCATTTCCCCGTTTGTTCTCTAAGTACATCTGTACTTGGAGAACATCGGGAAAATGCTGCCAAAATTTTCTTAAAAACCCAATACACATTATACACTTATTAGTGAGATTAGGTGTTCAAGAATGGGATAGGTGGTACACATTTATTATATATAAGAATGACAACACGTGTATTTGTTGGCCTAGAAACCCGTCCAATATTTACTCATTAGGAGTAAATCTTGGATAGTCCCTGGTTTGGGACTGTTCTAGAATACCTAATCTCACTTAGGATGGAAGTGTATAATATGTATTGGGTTTTCAAGAAAATTTTGGCAGCATTTCCCCGATTGTTCTCTAAGTACATATGTACTTGGAGAACAGTGGGGAAATGCTGCCAAAATTTTCTTGAAAACCCAATACACATTATACACTTACTAGTGAGATTAGGTGTTCAAGAATGGGATAGGTGGTACATATTTATTATATATAAGAATGACAACACATGTATTTGTTGGCTTAAAGTTTTAACCATGTAAAAACTCTAATCTGTTAACCCTAGACCCTAATCTTGTTGTAATATATACTTGTTTTCTCTTTGATCATAGAATGGATAGATCATGGATGTCCATTCGCAATTGCTGCACCCCAGAGTTTATATCTGGTCTTGACCAGTTTATTAGATTTGTCGAGGAACATAGGAAACAACCTAGAGATAGGTTCTACTGTCCATGTAGGAATACATTGCGGTAATGTGAACTTTACAATGTGAATGTGAACTTTACAGTGTGAGCTTTACAATGTGAATTACTTTACAATGTGAACTTTACAATGTTAATTACTTGACAATGTGAATGTGAATTTTAAAATGTGAATTACTTTACAATGTGAATGTGGACTTTACAATGTGAGCTTTACAATATGAATTACTTTACAATGTGAACTTTACAATGTGAATGTGAACTTTTAGATGGCTGAGCATTCTCCTAATGACCGTCCTGATGATTACCGTGAGGGTGAGGACATCAATGCGCCGCCTCACAATGTAAGTTTTAAAAATATATATCATATATTTATATCTATAGGTCCATTTCTAGTTATATCCTGTAAGTGTGTTTATTTTGTCAAATTTTAGGTTGATGATACAAATGTACCCTTTGAAGCACTTGAGGCACTTGATGAGCAGCACCAAAAAGTTGACAAGAAAAGGGGCATCACTATGATGAAGAAGTTAATAGCACAAAGGGGCAATAGACCCAAACTTGTTGTGGGTTTTACTGAACAGTGGAACTTCCTGGACCAAGAAGAATGGGACACATTTGTTGCTTCAAAACAAACTGATGAATTCAAGGTATTAGACGTCACCCCCAATTTAATTAATATATGTTGCATTCACCTATTCAAGATTAACATTTAGTGTTACTAACCAAATCATTAATGTGCATACTAACTAGGCCCTCAGTGAGGCGCAAAAAGCAAGGCGTGCACTGAATGTGCATGACCACACAATGGGTCCAAAGGGGTATGCAGGCATTCGCCAAAGACTACAGTCTGAGGCTACTGCTCAGTCTGCTGCTACTCAGGAGTCTTCTACTATAGGTAGCACACCTCTGCCTCGCCATGATGTCTGGATAGCTGGGAGGCAAAATAAGAAGGGAGAAATAAGGAAGCCCGCAACTACTGAGGCGGCCACAAAAATGGTAAAATACCACTCTTACAACAATCGTTCGAATATTGATTATTTGTGGTGTTTACTTAATTACAAATTTTTGTTTTGGCAATTAGCGGGAGCTGCACGAGCTGAGGAAATAAGGAAAGTTCATCCCTGAGGGAACAAGGGATGAATTGATAGTTGCTCTGGGTAACCTAGAGCATCCTGGACGTGTTAGGGCTGCAAGCGCCGGTGTGGGCATCAAAGTGTTCTTTGGGCCATCCCAGCACAAACATGTCCCAAAAGTGGGACTTTCACAAGAAGGGGTAACCTATTCTTTCTTTATAATGTTACTGTAAAAGAGAATTCAATAATCATAAGCTAACGTTTCTTTTATCCATGTATAGGTAGATAAGCTAGTTGATAGCAAACTCGAATAAGCAATGAGCAAGTGGCAGGAATCTTAGACTGTCACTCAGCAGACAGTACCTATGGCATCCCGCTCTACTCCTACTTCAGAGGTTGGGAGTAATCCTGTAGAACCACCACCTAGCACATCCAATGTAAGTATTTTTATGACATAATAACTAGTCTTTTCAAGATGATATGTATATATGTATATAACATTCTTTACACAAAAATTTGTAGGGGTTGAAGCCATGCCGTCTAAAAAGTAAAGAATTTGTCATTGCAGAGGCGTCGGCTTACCCATCCCTACCAGGGGAAATGTTTCATGGGTCTCCATTACCAGCTGGTTGGGTTCGTGTGAGCCCGCTACGTATATTCCCCAACTAGATGGATCTTCCATTGCCATATGCCCACCCAGATTGTGAAACACTTGGTGAGGCAGAAGGCAGAGTGATATTGTGGTCAAAATCGGCTGTCCTCTATACTGAAACTGTATGGTAATTTTACATTACGTTAAATTGTTAGTATGTGTATATGATGTCAGTTGATCTGAAATTATATATATATACATGTTAAAAAGAAGACACCCACAACATTTAGGCCTCCACCTCTACCTCCTACATTACCAGGTTGGGTTCCACAGGACCTACCTGTCCCGTTAAGTCCTGATTGTAGGGGTATGGCAATATGGTTAGGTGAACATGATATAAATTGCCTTATAACTGATTCTATAGATGCGGATGTTGCAGGTCGATCATACGAAAGCAACCTATTTATACAAGATATTTTGGAGTTGTTTCGATATGATTGGCTGAATACATATGTGATAGAACTATGGATAATGTGAGATCTTCTTTATACATCCATATACCTTGTGTATGATCTGGTGATCTGGTTTCTTATTTATTAATGCATATGTAATACATGTTTTGCAGCTACTTAGACAAGATATGTGCATATTTTTCATTTGAACATATAGGATTTTTTATTCCATCTTTGATTAGTCTAGTAGCTAAATACCCTCCGTTAGTTTGACAATACTGCTATGATGCTTTTGCAAATTTTTCTCAAAATAAGAAGACGGTGATAATAGCTCCATTCAATGTGGAGTATGTTTACTTTACTTATAATTTGGACTTAAGAAAATTACATTTTTTTGTGGATTTTGAGTTATTAATTTTATCTTTTTTACCTCTAGTGGTATGCATTGGGAGTTACTAGTTTTTGTCCCCGAGACGTTCACTGTCTATTATCTAGATCCTAAGGGGACTAAATTGAATTCAAAATATGGACACAAAATGAAAATGACATTATTCCGGTGAGAAATATTTCATTTTCATATCCGTTAACATATGTTATTACATTACTATTTAATTATGCAATATACTGTGTTACATTAACATGTAGGGGTTTAGATGAGTTCAAAAAGGATGGAGGAAAGGTCCCCAGGAAAAAGAACCAGCAAATAATTTGGACAAACGTGGAAGTAAGTTCCTGACTGCAATGTATATATTATTTATGTGAACAATGCTTAATTAGTTATATTTTTTAATATTTTGTATGTTTCAATTTATAGTGTGGTACACAAGACAACAGATGGGCATGTGCATACTATGTGATGCGATTTATGCACATGATTATCAAATATGCCGCAGTGGACATCGATACTATTCCTGAGGTATTATATATAGTCTCATTAGGTAATATGAAATATATCACTCTTATTTATATATTATTAATTATATATATACATCATTCTCTTTGTAGGTGTTTAAAACTGACCACAATATAGGAAAGGCCTTACCAGATGTACATGCTCCCTATACGACGGAAGAATTAAATGATGTAAGAGAAGAATGGGCAACAACCATACAAGTAGTAGGGGTTTTAACATATAATTGGGATGTTGATAGTGAATAATAACTAAAGAATGATATTTTATAAATGAATTTTTGAGTTATAATATGTGTGAATGTTTCTATATGTCGTGAAAATGAATGAAACTGTTGGTTGCTATATGAATGTTTCTACATGTGTGAATGTAAAAATAAATGGAACTACAGATTGCTACATGAATGTTTCTACATGTGTGAAAATTGAATGAAACTGTAGGTTGCTAAATGTGTGAACATTTATGTTGTTAATTTTGCAGGTTTGTGGCCTATTGTTGGCTGATATCAATGGATGTCGTAAAACCTACAGTTTATAACTGAACTACAGGTTTCTCATCCTGTGACCAGCCACAGCAGGTCTGCAGACTGACAGAAAAAAACATAAAATAGGCGTCGGTTATTTGTATAAAACCGATGACAAATGGTTACAGTGTCGGTTGCCCTAATAGTAACTGACGTTGATTTCCCTAATGAGGCCAGACACCACGGTCGTGCTGGCCAGCACGGTCATGGCAGTGGGACAGACACCACGGCTGTGCTGGCCAACACGACTGTGGCAACAGACCAGCACGGTCGTGGCAGCGGGTGAGATGGCGTCGATTATCACTAATAAACCGACACCGATAGTGCCCCAGATGACACCCTTTCTGTGGTGCGAAGGTATATGGCGTCAGTTTCAAAGCTAATAATCGACGCCTATACCCCCTGCTGGTGCATTTTCGGTGGCGCGCGAAGGGTTGTGGCGTCGGTTTGAGAATCGACGCGTAATGGTTGGGCTTTTAGCAGAACCCACATAGGTGTTGCTTTAAAACCGACACTAAAGGCCTTAAATAACCGACACTAAAGGCCGGTTATATACTAGTGTTCCTTGCTCTTTATACGGTCCATCCTAAAGTGCCATATTGACAATGTTCACTTGTAGGAGATCAAGGTTGTGTAATTTTAGGTAGGTTTTTGTCATGATTTATTGAGATCTAGAATCTAAATCTCACCATACTCCTATACATTAGGAAGGTGCAAACATCTTCTAATGGTTTGTATGTTTCTCCTCTTCTCTCCCACAATCCTCCAATAATTTTGACCATGAGTGTAGTGGCACCGAACACTGCATAGCTTATTCCATCCTTAGAACCTAAAAATCCATAGATTAAGAATGACTTTACATTTGAAGAATAATAAGTATTGAATCATATATGCTCATAATATTCTTTACTCTGAGCCAAGAATCACTAGTTAATTTCATTCTTTGACAAGAATAGACACACATATACAATTTTCATCCCATAAGAAACTAAATCTATATAAGTTTTAGGAAAAGGAGGTGTAATATCGTAAGAAAGAATATGTGAATTGCTTAAATTTCTACGGGCCATGAAGGTAAAGATGCTCGCAACAAAGAATAACACGGTCATATTGAATGCTAATGTGTACAAGGTCATTTAAAATAAATGAAAGAGAACATGTAGGAATTATTGATTGTACATAAGCATACATTCTAATTTTCTATTTCAAGGGGTGTGTCATGCTACTCCGAATATAAACAAATGATCATGATAAGAAAAGAAGAACCTTAGATTCCCTTATCAACATGAAGGTTTAATGAAAATGATAAAGAATCACTATTAACGTCATTATATGATAATGATGAATAATACCAAAACTCATATTTATGGAGATCAAGTTATTTTATTGAATATTAACTAAGATAATTTAAACAATTATCTATCAAAATTTATGTAGAACAACCCCATAAATTTTATTACATGCTCAACGAGTTTTTCAATGATTACAAGTTCACCCTCAGATAACTATTAGATGAGTAGAAACCTAGAAATCACACTAGCTAGACACTTCATGAGAGTCCACGTGAGACTATAGTCCACTATAGGAAATGAAAGACAACCAACACACAGTTTCACAGCAAACACATTTACTCCTACTTTGAGTGTTTGGTCCATTGCCTTAGGAGACTATGTTAGAAACAAAGCAACAACTTCTCTTTATGCCTGTATCACACAATACAACATACACTAGCGCTTATATAATTTATTTTCATTAATTGGTAGAGAAGAAGGGATTTCAAAATAGGCCAATTATTCAATTTTATTTACCTTATAATGATATTTCTAGTAAAAAGCAAAGAACTACTCAATATTGATACTCCAAATCTCCTTTGATTTCCAAGCAGCAATGTGATGATGTTTTCGGCATTCTTGATCAAATGAGATGAAGATTGAGATCATCTTAATTGCAGAAGCAATCTACAATGTGCAAAGAACAATTTTTTTTTTCAATATATAACATTTATCAAGATCGTATAAAAATATAAAGATTCATCTTGAGTGAAATACAAAGTTGACACTTTTTCATGATGACTAACAACCAAACAAAGCATGTGGAAGCAAAAAATATAGAAGGACAACAATTGGAATCTAATAGGTATTGTGAGCACTAATAGCAAATTAAACTAAATAGACAAAATCTGTATTGTACACAAGAATATTCATGATGTTTAGCATAGTGAGTGTGATAACAACTAAAAGAAAAATAATTACTTTTTGGAATAAGTAATTAGCATTTGGTGACACATGCTATTATATAAAATATATGAGCAAAAAATAGTGTGCATAGATGCTAACAAATGGAGACACTAGTTTAGCGGGTTCAATAGACTAACAAGTGCTAGGGGAGGCATGATCCTACTAAAAAATTTTATAAACAACCAAATGTCACAAAAATGTAGGCACACATTAAGTATAGAAAATAGTTTTGTCTGTATTATTGACATGGTTACTCTGGTGAATGACTTATTCCAAGTGAATATCAGGTTCTAGATCAACATCTCCAATACTTTTGTTCACATCTCAAATTTGCCAATACTTTTCTTCACAAGTTATTGCGGCATACTACTTGTGCTTTGTGCTTCCTAATTGAAGTACAAAAAAAATTGTCCATGACCTTACCAACTGGGTTGTATAGCCTGTATTATAACCTACAATCTTATTTAAGAGTAATTACATATTTTATATTTGATTGATATATAGCCACTACACTTTTATATCTTTATTGTACAAAATAAATGTAAGGCACAAAATAAATAGCTAGACTATGATTTCAAAATACTCGCACAAAATATGTTTCTATATATAAAATATTATTCATCTCATTAACAAAATTGTATTTTTTTGTATTCCTATACACTTTGGCCAAAAATATGTATCAGTACCTTATTTCGGTTATATCTCAGACTTCACTATAAATAGCATGACATGCAATTATTTGAATAGAACTGAATGCAAAACATCAGTTGACTTATTTCCCAAGTAGAACTAGGTTAATGAAACTTGGGTTGTCCGAATTCTTTGTTGAGAAAAACTACGATAAGGAAACTCCAACCTATCCATTATAACATTTTGTTTACTAGTGAATAGGGTGAGTAGAATTTGGCTATCTCTTGGTTAATTCAACTTATAGTAATAATTCAGTTAGCCAGATTAACTTATGAATGCAAGTTATCTACAGGAATTTATCTTACAAAAACAATAACTATATAATCGTACTTGGTTATCACAAAATCTATCCAATTTGCATCATAATCAATTAAATGAATGTAAGCATCTCACATATAAATGCAGGATACTATGATGCTACCAAATTGTTAAGGTTGTTGTAAATACAGCCAAAACAATGATAAGAAGTAAATGTTGCTAACTAAATAAGCCTAGAGAGTGAACCACTAAACGAACAACTGTAACTAAATCAACCAACCTAAAAATACAATTTAACCTATAATCCAACAAAATTAACAGTAACTAGATGACCATCCCTAATAATGTATCCAATAAGGTGGCAGTGCAATATGAAATGAATAAAGACAAATAGTATGGTGCCTTACTGCGAGGATGGCATTTTGGGCAACTTATTGTTCTTTTCAGGATGTAAGATACTCTCCGCCACTCAGATCCACCCACTTGGCATTTTTGTTGTAGCAGGGGACATCCTTGAATCTGAAGCTCGTTCAGCATCGTCGGAAGACCAGATTCTGGTAGAGAACTGATTCCAGGGCATTCAATGATAGTCAAACTTTTCAGCGAGATAAGTTCTTGCATGTTTGCTGGCAGTTCTTTGAGATTTTGGCAATAGCGTATATCTAACACCTTAAGAGATATGAGACCTTGCAGCCCTCCTTCCAAATCATCAAGAGTTTGAATGAGATCAGAACACCTCCAAACTAACAATTTTTCCAACACCGAGAGACTGCCAGCAATAGATTTCCCTGTAACCGCTGAGCAGCTAAGAATCTCCAGGCACTTAAGAGATATAAGTCCACGGACGTCCATAAACAGAAGACCGTTACAATTCTCGACTTGCAACTTTTCCAGCATTGGAAGCCTCAGTGGAGGAAAGACGGTAAGGTCCGGACAATTTGCAATCTTCAGCGACCTGAGAGTGACAAAGTCTCCGGTAGGAAACCATCCGAGAGACTCCACCCCTTTGCAACTGTCAATATCGAATGTTGTAAGTGACCTTAAACATGAGAGTGTGCAATTTTGTAGAATAAGCTGAATCTTGTCACAACCTTTCACAGATAATTCGTGGAGGGAAACCAGGTGTTCCTGCAGACATCTTGACAATGAACGATAACCATCACTAGCATCATTCCTATTATTTTTTCTTATGCGGAGGCATAAGTTCCGGTAGTTGACATTAGGATAATCTGGATAGTTATAAGCATAAAAAAGATAAACTCGAATGTCACTGCCATCATAAATACTGCAAAATGAATCATTAGAGATTTTCAGTTCATCAGCTGCTCTTCCTTGAGAACAACTAAATGCCATAAATTCTGGCCTCTGGTCTACTAGGCTTTCATCACAGAAACATATCTCAAGCCGTTTCAGAGAATTCAGATGCTGCAAAGTATGTGTAACACAGGAAGGAAGATCCCAATAGCTATTCTCGAATAACCAAGAGAGCGAATGTAAAGAAGGCTTATTCTGGTTCAAAATCAAATCGATCAGGAGCTTTGGGCATTTTTCTATTTTGAGGATTTTCAGTGACAAGGAAAGAGGAACACTCTCCAGCACAGGACAATCTTCTACAACGAGCTTTTCAAGGCATGGGAATACCTTACGACCATATGGGTTCACCCATTCTCTCAAGGAATGCATATGTCGGAATTCCAGAACTTTTAAGGCACGAAAAACACCACCATAACCAAAAAACTGAGCGCCAACTTTTTCCACGCCAAATGCGTATTCAATCTTCAAGTATTCAAGGTAAGGGAGTGTCCCTAGAGGAGGAAGCGTTTCCCAGTTTCTGCAGTCGCTCACCAAAATGGATGTTAGATCACTCACGTCATGGTATGTCATCCAGTTAGGGGGTCGCAAACCACCATGTCCTATTATTGAGAGACTCTTAAGGTCCTTAAATGGTTGGAGGCCGTCAATCACATCTGCACTACCCTCCCAATTTGCATCAATGGAAGTAAAGTCTACTGACCATTCAAGTACAAGCTCAAGAAGGTGTTTCTTGCTTTTCAGACCCGCCTGCACAGCCTCCGCCTTGGTTTCAACATGTTGAATGTTACGGATCCGTAGCTTATCCCTGAGCTCATTCAGGTTCTTCAACTCCCCTATCCCGTGCCCCTCCTCATTTGATACGTTGTATAGCTTTAACTCCTGGAGTGAAGTCAGTTTCCCAATTCCAGGCAACGTGTTCACCAAATTATCACTTGCATCAAGATGGCGGAGGTTAATTAAATTCTGAACTCCTGTGGGGATTCGCTTAAGATGATTGCAGTAGTTGAGTTCCAAACACTGGAGGTTATACAGTTGAGATACAGAATCGGGAAGAACTCCAACTCGGGTTTGACTGATATCAAGGAAGCGGAGGTGAATCAGAGAGCCAACAGACTCTGGCAGCTGAGATAAGCTGCTCTCGCTTAGATCCAGCACACGAAGGCTTCTCAGCTTGGAAAACGACTCTGTTAGCTCGAGAGGGCGAGTGATGTAGTCGGTGATGGCTGAGAACTCACTGGTGAATATAAAACTCCGCAAATGGTTTGATACGCTTAGCTTTTCGATTATTGGGTTTACGTCTGGGATGGAGAATGACATATGCAGAAGGCAATCATCTTGGATATCAGTGTTACTGTTTTTTCCGGTGATCCTGACATACTGCTGATTTCGTATGAACTGAGCAAGTCCGTGGTAGAGGGTGTGCATGATGTAGTGCTTCCCAACTTTCTGGAAGACGAATCTGTTGAGCAATTCATCAAAATAAGACATCCCCACATCCTCCACCCGCTCACTGGACCCGCACGTTCCGATGAAGTCTTGCGCCATCCAGAGCTTCACGAGCTTGAGCTTGTCGAACTCGTAATCCTCTGGGAACAGAGAGCAATAGGCGAAGCAACTCTTGAGATGCGGAGGAAGGTCATCATAGCGGAGCTTGAGAACAGGGAGGATGTCGCCTTTGCTCTGCTGCAACTCCCAGATGTCACACTCGAGCAGCTTCTCCCAGTGTACTTCGCTTTTGGAGGAGAGGATGTTCCCCATGGTTTTAATAGCAAGAGGCACCCCTTTCACCTTTTCAACCATGTTCCTGCAGATGTCCTCACTTAAATAAGACGGGGAGACAGCCCGATTTCCTGAAGTGTACCTGAGAAGCATGTCGTTGCAGTGTTCGAAAGAAAGCCCCTGGAGGTGCAAGGGGTTCATGGTTCCAACGGCCTTTGCGACTAGCTCGTGGCTCGTGGTGACAAGTATCGCGCTCCCTTGCTGCCTGCTGATGAGCGACGGCCGCAGCCTCTGCCACTCCGGTCGTGCATCGCTCCAGAGGTCGTCGAGGACAAGGAGGAACCGCTTGCCTTCGAGCTTGGTGAGGAGGTTGTTCTGGAGCGCGCTTAGGTTGGAGGAGTCCGTGGTGGACTTCTCTTCGAGTGTGGCAACGTAGTCGAAGATCTGGCGCGTAAGGTGGCGAAGGTCGAAGTTGCTGGATACGCAGATCCACATGAGGAGATCGAAATGGTTCTTTATCCGTTCGTCGTTGAAGACGAGTTGCGCCAGAGTGGTTTTCCCTACCCCTGCGATGCCCACTATGGGGAGTACTGGAAGAGGGTATTCATCTGCAAAAGAGGGGCGGGAGGAGTGGGAGGAAGACGAGGAAGATGGACAGGGTGATATAGCCATAGGTAGGAGAGAATCATCAGCCGTCTGGCCGAGGCGTAGCAAGATCTCGACGATCTGTTTAACTTCCGCTTCCCTGCCGAACACGTACGGTTCGCTGATCAGCGAGCTGGTCTCCTGCCGGACACCCCCTTCAAGGGAGCCGTCACTGCTGCTGGTCGTCGGTGAGAGCATCCGGGTGTTGAGGTCCTTGTGACGTTTGTTGACAAGCTCATACTTTGCGGTAAGCTCCTGGATCCTTTCAGCGAAATCGTGGCGCCTCTTCCAGTTGAAATAATTCTTCACCTTCTCTATTGTGCGTACCCGTTCGTGGCAGTGCTGGAGCGCGTCGTAGTAGAACTCGTCAACGACGTCGTCGACTTCGTATGCGAAGGCCGCCAGTTCGCGGAGCCAGATTTGGTCCGTTTCGCTGTCGATCCTCCTGCTGTCAGCGTATTTCAGAAGAGCTCGGGTTTTCGTCAAGGTTTCTCGCAGGGCCTCCAGATCCTCCTCGACACGGTAGGAGCGCATGAAGCTCTGCAGCGTACTCGTCGCCAGCCTCTCGAGGGCAACATTGAGGAAGGCTCCGAGCACGGCCTCGGCCATTGGAGCAGTAATCAGGAATGTACTTGGCACAGCTGCGCGCGAGGAGGAAAGAACGGAGCACGCTAGCTATCAGGAACTCAGACGTGATGGGGAAAAAAAGTAGAGAAAATGCGTTCTGAGGTGTAGGCTGCTTCCTCAAAGGCAGGAGTCCTATGCTTCACTTTGTCTTCACATGCCACTTTTAGCGAGAGCACTAGACGTTAAATAATTCTTCCTTTGTCGTCTCTGTTTTTTTTGGATAAACCATACATCAGTACTATACAATATAGGAAAGTCTAGGTGCTTGATACAATTTTTTTAATTATTTTTTGAAATTACTTATTGATTATCACACTTTTATCTTTAATTTTTTAAATTATATATTATATTAGGAGACACATCTATACTAGATAGGAAAGTAAATGGAAGGGGATGGATGTAATTTTTTTATTATTTTTTAAAATTACATAGTGGTCCTTGTGTGTGTACACGACACTTTTGTCTTTAATTTTTCAAATTATATATTATATTAGGAGACACATCTATACCATATAGGAAAGCACGTGGAGGGGGATGGATGTAATGTTTTCATTATTTTTTTAAATTACATATTGGTCCATGTGTGTGTACACTACACTTTTATCTTTAATTTTTTAATTATATATTATATTAGAAGACACATCTATATTATATAGGAAAGTCCATGGAGGGGGTTGGATGCAATTTTTTCTATTTTTTTAATTATATATTGGTCCATGCGTGTGTACACTACACTTTTGTCTTTAATTTTTTAAATTATATATTATATTAAGAGACATATATAGTAGTATCAGAAAGCCCGTGGAGGGGGCTGGATGCAAATATCTCCATTATTTTTTAAAACAACATATTGGTCCCTATATTTATGGGAAGTACTATTAATATATGTATTGTACATTTTTTTAAGATACATCTATAAATTATTGATTGTAGTCTACTATGTACGAGTTTATGCCTAGTACATTCATAAGATGAAAAGATTAAACCAGTATATGCTTGTGCATGAGACGACAAAACCTGCTCTGGTTCATATTTTCTGTCGCCTTCTATCCCTCTGGCTGTCCCAAATAATCTCATATCGTTAATACCAACAACAACTTGCTGCATGGGCCCATTTATGTGATATAGATGGTTGGGATTGATGGGACACGGAGTCAATTAGATATATGGCTGCTACAACCATGTATATAGCCTGAGTTAAGCTCAATGTAGTTCAACTAGTACATGTGAGAAATGTAGCTTTGTGTTTAGGACAAACGGGAAAGAAGTTTTATCCCACATTGTCCATTCCTAGAACTTTTGTGGTCCTTATATGTAGGATCGCATGTGACAATAGTGTCCAAGGGTCCTAGGAGAGGGTATGCTCACTTCCTTAGTAGGTATGGTGACCACAATACACACACACACACACGCTCGCGCGTGCACTACGCCATGCCTTACCGGGACGGGCCGGACCGGGCATGGGCTCGGGCTTGTGGATTGTGGACAATGTCTCTCGTCTTTTTTTACACTAGGATATAACTACATAATTAATTATTAATTTAATTAATTATTTGTTTCCTAATCAGATTTATTAATCCTAACTGCAAAGTGTGTCTTTGCGGATTTTTCTGCAATGTGTACAAGAGCGACCAAGTGATCGCGTCTTAACGGGAATATGATTATGGGGCGTCTAAGGCTATATAAGCCTCTGGTCATTAGGGTTAAACACATCTTTTGAACAAATAGCCGTCAGCGTTCGAGTTCGTGTTTGGCAAACCCTACAGCCAGAGTCTTCTGCCATCGTCGCTTACGTGGTGCTACGTGGAGATCTTCTCCTGAACATAGCAACTTCATTCATCCTCTTCCTTCTGAGACACAACCTATCAGGCGGTAGTTCCTACAGTCGCTGGGCTGCACTGGTGGTCCAAGTCGTCATCGTCTTCATCGTTCGTCGTCAAAACAAGTGAGACGATCTCTTCTCCAGGTTCGTGACCGGGTCGACTAGGAGAACGAAGCCTATCCAGAAGGATTGCAAAGCACTGATTTCTTTAAGTATATCACATTCGTTTTTCAACGAACAACCTTATTTGGTTCCTGACTTTATTTATTTTTGTTCTCCTGCATTGGTTTATTCTATGCTTTATTATCTGAATCGGCTTGAACTTTTAACCTAATTGTACATGTCGTTGTTGCATATAACGACGTAATTAAAAATTAACAACAGAGTCAGATGTGTACCCGTTGTTTGTCACCACCTCTTTCCCTTCTCATCTTAACAAGTGTATGCAACAATCAATTTTGAAGTGTATGCACTACTACCTCCAAATTTGTTGTCCTGGACTTGCTGTCCCAATTGTGTCTCAGAAAATCTTAACAAATCATTTACCAAAAAACCCACTCCTAAAAAAATTAATAAAAAGTAATTAGGACTGAGATTAATAGAGATACATTGGGACAACAGATTTGAACCCTGCACTACTACTCGTACAACGTACCGCCAAGACAAGTTGAGACAGAATGATTTTGGAGACGGAAGATTTGTGCTCGGCACAACCAAGTATACCTCACGAGTAGAGGTTAGCACTCTACTATAAAATAAACCACAATGGCCCGTATAGGATCTTGTCTTAAACTGCATCTACTTCAAAGACCTCACCGCTAAAGAAAATTAATAGAGTGCTTTTACAGTATAGATTAAATAACACGGCCGAAACAGAACCCAGAACAATAAAAATAGACCCGGGAAAAGGAGAGATAACCATACAGAAATAAGAAAGAGGAGTTTAAACTATCCCGATTACGATACACAACGATAAGAAGTAAACAAACTTCAAGTTGAGAAAGCCTGTTCAGAATGAGTCGTCCTCGTTAGAGACTCAGAATATCATGGAGGTAGATATGAGCACAGAATTGACATGCCCTGCTATAGAGAAGTTAAGGTTTATATCTCTACATAGATGTCCACAACAAATGACCACAAACAATGCCTCTTTCGTGTGGCTTTATGAAATGATAATGCTTCAGCATTGCACAACGGAAATGTTTCCGTCACACACGTTGGGATTCAAGCGCGGCTTACGCACAGGAGATAGTGGTATTGTTCGGGGAGAGGCTGATTTGGGGGTGATGACGTGGCGGGTTTTAATTGGATGAGTTGGTAGAGGTTGTGTAATATTCAAATAAATTTGTTTTGCTTATAACTTTTGAACCGTGATGAATTTTTTACCAAAATAAAAACTATTAGATTCTTTATGAAAAATACATTCTAACAAAGACTAATATTGAAATATTTTTACAAAAAAATATAAAAATGATATGAATAGGTTATTCTGGATGCCAAATAACCATTTTGAGCGTCAATAAACCATCTTTGGGTGTCATTAACCATTTATGGGTGTCATTAGTCATTTATGGGCGTCGTTATAATTCTAGGTGTCATTAAGTGGTTCTTAGGTGTCAAACAGACCTATTTATGTGTCATTATGTTATTTTGGTTGTCAATCCCTTATTTTGACGTCATTTTACCATTGTTGGGTGTCAATAACTATTTATGGGCATCATATCATCCAAAAATATCTTATTTGGGAGTCATTTTAAACTTATGGGTGTCAATGAATCATTTTGGGTGTCAATTACCTTATTTGGGCGCCATCTTTATACTTTTGAGTGTCAATGCACCATTTTGGGCGTCAATTAACCATTTTTAAGTGTCAAAGGCCATTTATGGGCGTCATAGCATCTAAAAATGACTAAATAGCGCCCAAAAATAGTTAAATAGTTGTTTTGTTTGTCAATACCTTATTTGGACATCACCTTTATACTTCTGGGTGTCAATGAACCATTTTGGGCGTCAACTAACCATTTTTGAGTGTCAATAACCATTTATGGATGCCATAGTTGGTTGTCAATTAAACTATATATATCATTTTTGTATTTTTTTCTAAAAAATATGTCAATATTAGGCTTGTTAGATTGTATTTTTTGTAATGAAACCAACAATTTTTTCATTAAAAAATTCGTTACGGTTTAAAATTTATAAGCGAAACAAATTTATTTGCCTATTGTAAAATTTTAAAAAAACCAATCAGCATCCGCCACGTGGTGGCGGTTTGAAGGCTGATTTGGGGCTATTTTGGGCGCACTTTAAAGTGAGCGTGACGGACGTGAGCTTGTCTAAATCTTAACTCATTGCACAAAACCTTGCACGCATGAGTAGGACGTGCGGTCGCAGGCGGTATTGCACACATTGGGCCCGATTGGAAGTTGTTTGGGCGGGTTAGAGCAGGTAGGGGGATCTGATCCCTTGCAGACACTACACGAATGTCGTCATTGCTGTCACAGGTGTACCAGTGAAACTGTCAAGCAAGCCATTAAATGTAGCTAATTATGTTGATTACGGCTGAGATGATGTTTTTAGGAAGGGGGATTTGAGAGGGTTGGTAGAATCAACTTGAGCAAGAAATTTTTGTATTGGATCTCCTTTGCAACTATTCTCAAGCCATTAAGTTGCTCAAAAACTTCCCTTTTGCATTCATCTTCCTAGTGGTGGACTATCTACCAACAACTTCGATCATTTATTTGTTGACAGTGGAAGGTCATTAAACTATGTTTGTTGGATTAACGTGTTCCTTAAATGGAGAGGTATAGTGGTAGGTAATTTGCTTTATTTTAATTAGTTTCATCAAATGTCGCTTATTTAACATTCTTCCCTTATCTTCTCTTGTCCATAGTCGTCGACATGGAGTTTGATAGTGATTACAAAGAATTTTAAATTGAAGATGAGAACGTTCAATACAAAGACCATTCATATGAATAAGTTGGAAGGTAGTGCACAAGAACTTGATGATTTAGAAGAATTTAATCATTTAGAAGGTAATGCACAAGAACTTGAAGGTTTAGCACAAGAACATGAAGATTGAAGAGAAGTAATTGAGAATGAATAAAAAAGTTAAAAGACCAAATATGAGATTCCATTTTTACAAAGTAAGCATTACATACTAATTATTTTTGTAATACCATAGTTCAATCTTTAATTAAACGATGAATGTGGAAAACTTACAAACCACATGATATACGAAAACTAAAGGAAATTTGACACATTACATCTCACATAACCTTGGAAATTGATAGGCTCAATTCAACATTATCATGTGTACTTATTTTTAAAGTAGGCACTATATCACATGGAGTACGCGCCGCTTTGACATGAATAGGCATAAATATTCATAAAAGATGTGAAAAATGAATCAAATTTGGACAACGTGCATTTATTACAACCAAACATAGGTGTGACGAAATTAATATCGTGTCATTGATGACACGACCTCATTAGTGTTTGGTACACCCACTTCTGTGAGTTCATATTGTGAACTCTTGCAACCCATTTATCCACTAAAGTATGACCAAAGTCGTCATCAAAGGTCATCTCTCCAATCATCTTGAAGGAGTTGAAAGAAAGAGATTTTGGTTATGGAATGTTGTCAAGGCCAAAAGAAGGAAGAATAAGGAAGGAAGATCTCGAGGTGGATTATAGTGGTTAGAGAACTAGACAATCCCACAACTTCATTCAATGTTGGAGAAGATGACTTGGTCATGCTTATTGTTGAAGTTGTCGGAGAAACATGGGACTTTACAAGTATCAAATATTACCTCTAAGATAAAAGGAAAGAAAGATGCATGTGTTTAATACCCCTCCCCATGGAGAGGCCTTTTGGAGGTGGATGGAAAAGGAAGATTCTTCAAGACAATAGAAGTTCTTTTAAAGATATAAACCTAGGTGTCATGAATGTTGAAATTGACACCGATGAGATGTTACTAGGGGTCAATTTCCTCTGGAGGAAGGTGGAAGAAAGGCCTTTGTTTTGGAGGAAAAATGAAATTTGGGTGTGAAGATTTTTGAATTTTAATAATAATCCAATAGTATCTCAACTACCCCAACATGTCTTGTCTCAATTGCAAGTGGCATAACAACATAGGTAAAACTAGATTTTTAGGGATGCATGTCCCATCTAAGTTGCAAAGCTATAAGTTTCAATAGGGCTTTCCGGGGGTGAGAGTACAACTTGTGGTGAAAAGTTGTTTCAGTTGGTGATATTTGTGCACATAATGTGTGCGTTAAGCTCTCTTGAGAATCATGAAAATGTAACCCTTTATGAAACTATGCTAATATCTTTGGTGAACATCAAAAGTGTTTTGAGGAGAAAATATCTAAGGTTCATGTGGACCTCTAGTAATGTTCAATTATAACGTCCTTAGGACATCATACCACACTTCTCTCCTTTGCTCTTGGGGATATATTACTCATATTGGTAGTCATGTATGTAGCACCCATGTTTTCAATATATTATTGAAGCTCATGATTCGTGGAGCATAGAATGAGGCATTTGATATCTATGTAATCATCTTCATGCTTACAATCTGCTTCACTTTATACCTATGCTAGTGACATTTAGATCTAGTTCCCCTAGTATCGGAGTATCTAGGAGATAGATCTTATACTCAAGAGTGAGAATATTTCCGTTTCATATACCAATCGAGTCATTCAAGTTTTATTTCTCAAGGACGATCACAATGGGAAGTGATTATTTGTGTTTTCCACTAGATCTACATATATCTATTTACACATGCCAAAATTTGTTTTGAAGTTAATTTTAACAATATTTATTTGTGATTTGGTTAATGAAAATTCTACTCCTATATTCAAATTTATAGTCATCACTTTTAGTTTGAAAAACTACATTGATCAATATTCTCAATGGACCAAGATATGTATTATGTTATGTCATGAGTAAACTTTGACTGATCACTCCTAGTAAATTCCAACCACAATAACTCTGATCTTTCTTGGAATACCAACATACTTATCATCATACTTCCCAAGATAGAAAGCACACCATGCTCTGGCACACATAGTTTATTGTGGTTTTCATCTCTGTTACATAATGGAAGCCATCCTAAACTTAATATTGTATAAAGAAATTTGACAAAATATTTATATGTATCCATTCACCATTATATATACATTGTCTATACGTATCATATACTATAAAAAATCACCACAAGCAAAAAAAAATAAGTTATTGCAACTAGCACAATTACTTGAGCCAACAAGTGGTGTAAACAAACAACCAAACATATTACATCCTATGTAACCCTAATATTGCTATCATGTGTGAAAAAGCACTAGAGGGGGGGGGGTGAATAGAGTTTTAAAATAATTTTAACAATTTATTGAACTCAAACAACCAAAATTGAAATTGGAAGAAGGAGACAGGTGTTTAGAGTGGTTCCAACTTTAGCAAATACTAAAGTTGTCAGTCCACTACCCGGTTGCTTACCCAACCGGGATTTTGAAAGTATTTATTTTATTACCTTCTCAAGGATTTATACAAAATACAATACTTTCCTTTACACCCCTTGATTAGCCTTCACTTGAAGTAGGTGCACCAACTTGAGGTAGCCTTCTTGAAGTAACTCCAAGCTCCCCCTTGAAGTAGCCTTCCTCTCTAGAAGTAACCTCCCGTTACACCAGCCTTCTGAAGTAGCTCAAGGTCGCCTTCTTCACCAAGAAGATCTCCACCCTCTCCAATCTGCAGCCTCCAACCTAGGAGTAGCAAGGAGAGTACAAACAGTAATAGAGAACAAGAAAGGAAAAAGGAAATTACAACTTATCCTTTGTAGCCCAAGGCTTGATTTGCCTAGATCAAGCGTATAGATCTCCTATCCAAGTGTGTGGACTTGTGATTGCAGTGGGTAGGATATACTAGCCTATAGGACACTAATTTTGAGCTAAGGAAGGAAATGGCCAATTGTCATAATGCTCAAATTGCTCACAAAAAGATTGCTCAAAGTATGCTCAAGGATTTCTCAAGTGTAACAAGTGTGTTTGAGTGTCCTATGGCTTGTACTATTTATAGGAATGGCCTAAGGATGCTTAAGGACGTTCTAGACAACTTCTAGGGGTTTCTAAGTGCTTAACTAGCCGTTAGGTACAAGTTTGTTGCTTTAGCAACGACTAATTAATTTACTCTGCAGTTGCTGTCAGAGTTCATCTCGGTCGAGGAATGGTCGACCGAGATACCTACTCGGTCGAAGTTTTGTCGACCGACAGGCTCTCTGGATCAAGTGATTTGCAACGTCTATCTCCAACTGCCAACTACCTTGTCAGTTGTGTCTAACGGCTACTTTGGATCTTTCTCGGTCGAGAAGATTGTCGACCGAGAGTGTCTCGGTCGAGGAGTTGGTCGACCGAGATTGATCCTGTTTCAATGTTTCAATTTAGGCAGTAATTATATGTATGAGTGTGCATATGTGATCCTGTTTGAAGGGGATGACTTATCTAAATGTGGTGTTTAGCTAGGGAAGATCTAACGCTTGATTTACATGAAATATAAGTACTTGTACATTATATATTTGTACAAGTTTTTACAAAGCGATTATATTTCTTGAAAATATAAATATGTAAGCATATGGATTTCCCTAGTACTTTGTCATCCACCTTGTTCCTGCACACTCAAGTAGCTCGTTAGATCAATAAGAATGAAATGTTTGTCATAATCAAAACAAAGGGATTTATAGATGTCCATTTAGCCAACAATCTCCCCCTTTTTGAAGATGACAAACATTTCCAAAATATAAATGAAGGAAATATAAAACATATGAGTTTCATACCTTTAGATTACCTTTTGTAGCTTTTCCTCTTGTTTATAAAATGTGTGCTTATTATTCCCCATAAATTATGGAACATGAAATCCAATTCACTAGGGAATATAGCAACTTTCAATGTAAAGCCAAGAGTTTATTTATGAAACTCATTGATTGAGTTTTTCATAATTACTAAGTTTTAGTTTTATATTTATTTTAGTTTTATATTTATTTCTCCCCCTTTGTCATTTCAAAAAGATAACCGTTAAGAATAAAAACTCCCCCTTAATTAGATGTCCCATCAAATCGAATGAAAAAGATGTCCATTAAAAGCCAAATATCAAATATCAAAGAAAGTTTTTGTTAAGAAGCACAAATATCAAAGAAAACATCTTCCAAAGGAGTGATAAGCAGTTGCTTCCTAATTTTGTTAAATTGATCTAGTGGAAGCGGTTTTGTAAAAATATCAGCCAATTGATCTTCCGTTTCAACATGATGAAGGGAAACATGATTCTTGGAGATATGATCCTGTGACAACCTTGATTTTCTCTCTCCTTTACTATACTTTTTATTTCTCTATTAGTAGCTCATATCACTCAATATGAGTTCAATCCCAATACTAGAGTGTGATGAAGACCCAATTTGATCACCTTGATGATGAATTTGATGATTTGTTGCTCTATTTGGAGAAATTCGACTAAGTAGCATGCTATATCATGTCACCTTCTTACATCTAATTTTGTACCTCATTACTTTGTTGGTTTGGATTCCTATTATATATCATGATGTAGATTTTTCAATAACGAATCCAGCGATGGAAAAATCACATCATTTGGACCTTAAGAGTCCAAGTTATGATACCTTGAAATTTGGCTATTTATACCTTGTTTTAGATCAATTATATGTCTTTATCTCTGTTGGGCCGGCCACATAGGCCCAATACAACACTGTAGCCCATTTTCCTGTTTTATCCTCTGCTCCATCCTCTTCAGGAAAGTTTTTGACCGCCGCCACCATTTTTGGCAATGAGGGTGAGGGGTGAAGTGCCCCGTTATAAACCCCTAACCTAACCCTAGTACCTCCTCCTCCTTCTCTTGGCTTTGTTTCCCTGCCTCCTTGCTATTTTATGGCCAACACACCACCCGATTTGTTTCTGTATGTTGTCACCGCCCCCAAGGAAATCAGGAGTCCCTGCTCCTCCCAACTGAGCTTTTCCGGTGTCGTTGGCCCTGGTGATCACCTTCAAGCGTCGGGTACCTCCTTTCCGCACCATGCTTGACCGCCAAGGACCCTTCTTCCCCACTATGGCCGCCCCCTCATCTGTCTCCTGCTCCTCCTGACCACACCGCCTGGGAGAGGTACAGCGGCCAGCGATGGCCCTGACGCATAATGGTCATAGACAGCCTCCCTCATACTCCCGCCTTCCTCCGACCTCCTTCAATGATGGCCGGAATGGCTGTAGAGACCACCAGGGAGACTAGGGCGGCGTCCCATGTCTCTCCCCTGTTTCCACACGGGGAACAGAGAACGTGCGAGACATGTCGGGCGAAGGAGACGAGTCGGCTGCGGGCTGAATGCTTGGGTGTAAGCGGCCCAATAAGAAGAATTGGCCCAAGTCTAGAGCCCAAACCGCACATAGGTTTGTGGCCACAGGATCAAAGACGAACGGTGGAGATCCTTCACATGATTAGCATGGTATGCTATCCTATAGTTCTTGTTTTAATTTTCAAATTTTGATATCTTGCTAATCCCTTGGCCAAAAATGTCGAACCAATATATCAAATCGATCAGCTCGACGATACCTACCAATTGGGCATGGTTCTAGGTCCTAATTCTAATGTTTACTCCCCTGATTTCTAAAAAATGATAACTTTAGCCATGTTGAGTACTTTCAATACATCTAGGTGATAAAACTTGAACCTTTAATGACCATCTATCTTCCTAATCATGAAATCAAAATCTTTAATACATTTTTGATCTATAGGAGGGTCCTTATCACCCCTATTGCTCAGTATTAACTCCCTTTTGCACTATGTTACTTGTCCTTGAACTTTAAGGTATGATCTTGATCAAAGTTGTTATGTTTCTTGAATATGATTCATGTATATATATATATCTTATTGATCTAATCTTGAATCTTGTCTAAATCTCATGTCTTGATGATCATGAATTAGGGTTCTCTATTGTGAGTCTTTTGACCCTAGAATGCATGTAAATGCCTTAAACTTTGAGATGATCATAGAAAGTGCATAGAACGTCATAATGACATGAAACTTGAACCACGCCATCATGATGACCTCTAGATCAATACAATATCATATAATGAACTAATAAGCAACTTGGAACCTATCTTGGCCAAAATCCTAAAATACATCTAAATAGGACTAATGATGAGAATCTAATGCATATATGTAATCTTGTTGTTAATCAGGTTTGGCATGTGGCTAGATGGTGAAAGATGTGTTAGGTTATGAATATCTGAATCAGGTATGGGCCTTATCTAGTTATATGACTACCACTTTCTTGCTTGAAAAGATATACATTATATGCTTGTTTGTCTATTTTCTCAAATAGTGCCATGTAGTATTGATATGTCATACTCGATGTTTGCTTCGTCTGTTTTATAACTTGAACACATATATACATGGAACTCCATTATAATATTGTTGATAAAGGGATCTTGGTTACGACCTTGAGGTCCCTCTCGTATAAAAGGGTTAGCTAAGCTTGAGCACCCTTATGGACCCTTCCGACGGGAAGATGGTCAAAGGCCTTAAACATGTTTGATATTGTTGGTATAATGGAGTGAAATGACATAAAATATGATTTCGCATTTGTTAAACAATTAACTTGCTTATTTTTGTTCGTTTAGTCTTGAAATCTTTTCAAAATTATGCAAAGCTTATATATATATGTGTATCTTTCATCCCCATACTCAAAACCTCGTGTGTTGACCCATTTTTCGTATGTTGTTTTTAGGTTCAGAGATGGCTAGAAGGTTGATGGGCTTGGTGAGCTATGCTAGGTGTACTTGTTGTAAGATCCAGATGTAGTATACATGAGCAGACTTGTACAAAGTGACTTTTGAACATGTAATTCGAATCATGTAATATAATGATGTTTCTTAATATATTTTGTTGATTGTTGAGTTTATGTTGGTGCATTTATCTTGTTATCTGTTCATGTGTGCTAAGCTTTACGCTTCCGCATTCCGCCTTTGATATATGTTTGGTTCATGGGACTGAGATTCCGGTTTCGTGACAGATGGTATCAGAGCATGAACAATAACTACACCAAACATTGCTCACATGAAACACAAACTAAACTCACCTTACATCTCAACCCTAGAGACTGAATGAAAATATCCTTGTGGATTAGGTTGCCTTAGCCTCTAGGTTAGAACCTAGATGTTCTAGAACTAGGTGTATACTTGTGTAAGTTACCTCCCTGGACATGACTCGCGACATGTGCTTAGGATGTCTACACAAGTGTGCACCATGTTCTTGCTAGTTCTCTAGGTGTCATGATACTAGACTGCCTAATGAGTGTGGTAACTCGTTTTGGTTTTGGTTTTATTCGAATGGAGTATGGTGGGTTTCATCGCCTGTTTAAACGTTGGAGAAAACATATTTCAAGTATTATTATATGTACATATGAAAAAGGTTACCACACTCAGAAAGGTAGTGAGTTTCCATGCAACCTAGGAGAAAGAGATGTAACAGCAAGTCTAGATGAGAGAGTTTAGATGATAGTGATAGTCTCTATAAATGTCTAGAGCCATGATATAGGTTAGGAATGTGAGTAACCTAGAAACCTAAGATGATGATTATGATATTGATGATGATGTTGATATTGATAAGACCCAAGTTTGTCCTTAAGGAATTCACATAGGTTGATGATATGGAATGAGCTTGACCATGCAACCCTAGCTAGACCTAGCACCTTGTTGTTACATATGACTTGGTTGATGTGCTAAACATATCTAGTGGGATGGCATGTTGCTTGTACCTAGGTCTTGTGCGTGTTGAGATACGATATGCGATATATAGTTTGAGACCAACATGGGCCTCAATCTCTTTACAAAGGAGGACATCTAGCATGGGACATATGAATATGGTGACATGTTGATATGATTTGACCCGTATTGGGAGAAGGTTAGAGTACCTAAACTCCAAAATATTTGAAATGTTGAATAATATGAATGATGAAATACTTGATGATGAGTCCCTAGCTAGAATACTTCTAAGTATATGAGTTGAGTGACCTAGTGGACGGTTTCCTTGAAATGTTGAGCCCTAGATTTCCTATTAAATATCTAACCCTAGAGAAAGAGGCAATTGAATATTTGATGATTGATATATAGGTGAGGGAAATGTCCCAAGACCCAAGATGATGTATATGATGTGTGATATTCATGATGAGCCTCATGCTCGGGTTAGTAATTGTATATAAGGGAATCTAGAGGTTATCCTTGTTTTTCGAAAGATGGGTAGAAATTTTGTTACCCGTATAAGGTTGTGTTTAACATGTCTTGTTGGAAACACATGTCTTAGCTTGAGTGGCTTGAGCTTGTGGAGCTCTTCCTAGATACACGTAAGAAAGCTTTAAAACCTCAAAGTTGTTGATGATGTTGATATATGAAATGTATCACGTACAAAAAAATATATAGCATATGCACGATAAGCCACTCTCATAAACTAGACCTAATATGAAATCATACTATACATAAAAGATAAAGCCTTGAAATCATGAACTTGATATGATGATTCCTGAAGATCTTAGCTTGAACAATCAGGGATAACATGCCCAATCCTTACAAAAAAAATAATTAACTCAATATGTCGATGCTCTTGGAGTCAAAACTTAGATGAATATAATTCATTCGAGTTGGTAGAAATTTTGGGGAAAACAAAACCATACATGAAATCTAGAGTAAAGATGAGATACACACTCGATGATAATCTTGGTTGAAGTGATGTCCATAAACATGATTCGTTTTAGAAGTGATAGCATAGATGTTGATGTTACCCTTGGTCTCATATAAAGATATGAACAAAAACCCTGATATATGGATACTAAAGGATGGGTAAACCCTAATTCCATGATGACATCACATTAAGATGGATCAATAAATAATATGTATACAGTCGAGATGAGTACACCCTTGATGAGGATAACCTAGTGTGCTTCCATCATGCAAAATGTCTTGATAACCATGGTTGGATACCTAGACTATATGGATATTGGTTTTGACCTTAACTATGATCTTGGTTGAATTTCGGGGATGAAATTCCTTGTAAGGAGGGAAGGATGTGACAACCTTGATTTTCTCTCTCCTTTACTATACTTTTTATTTCTCTATTAGTAGCTCATATCACTCAATATGAGTTCAATCCCAATACTAGAGTGTGATGAAGACCCAATTTGATCACCTTGATGACGAATTTGATGATTTGTTGCTCTATTTGGAGAAATTCGACTAAGTAGCATGCTATATCATGTCACCTTCTTACATCTAATTTTGTACCTCATTACTTTGTTGGTTTGGATTCCTATTATATATCATGATGTAGATTTTTCAATAACGAATCCAGCGATGGAAAAATCACATCATTTGGACCTTAAGAGTCCAAGTTATGATACCTTGAAATTTGGCTATTTATACCTTGTTTTAGATCAATTATATGTCTTTATCTCTGTTGGGCCGGCCACATAGGCCCAATACAACACTGTAGCCCATTTTCCTGTTTTATCCTCTACTCCATCCTCTTCAGGAAAGTTTTTGACCGCCGCCACCATTTTTGGCAATGAGGGTGAGGGGTGAAGTGCCCCGTTATAAACCCCTAACCTAACCCTAGTACCTCCTCCTCCTTCTCTTGGCTTTGTTTCCCTGCCTCCTTGCTATTTTATGGCCAACACACCACCCGATTTGTTTCTGTATGCTGTCACCGCCCCCAAGGAAATCAGGAGTCCCTGCTCCTCCCAACTGAGCTTTTCCGGTGTCGTTGGCCCTGGTGATCACCTTCAAGCGTCGGGTACCTCCTTTCTGCACCATGCTTGACCGCCAAGGACCCTTCTTCCCCACTATGGCCGCCCCCTCATCTGTCTCCTGCTCCTCCTGACCACACCGCCTGGGAGAGGTACAGCGGCCAGCGATGGCCCCGACGCATAATGGTCACAGACAGCCTCCCTCATACTCCCGCCTTCCTCCGACCTCCTTCAATGATGGCCGGCATGGCTGTAGAGACCACCGGGGAGACTAGGGCGGCATCCCCTGTCTCTCCCCTGTTTCCACACGGGGAACAGAGAATGTGCGAGACATGTCGGGCGAAGGAGACGAATCGGCTGCGGGCTGAATGCTTGGGTGTAAGCGGCCCAATAAGAAGAATTGGCCCAAGTCTAGAGCCTAGACCGCACATAGGTTTGTGGCCACAGGATCAAAGACGAACGGTGGAGATCCTTCACATGATTAGCATGGCATGCTATCCTATAGTTCTTGTTTTAATTTTCAAATTTTGATATCTTGCTAATCCCTTAGCCAAAAATGTCGAACCAATATATCAAATCGATCAGCTCGACGATACCTACCAATTGGGCATGGCTCTAGGTCCTAATTCTAATGTTTACTCCACTGATTTCTAAAAAATGATAACTTTAGCCATGTTGAGTACTTTCAATACATCTAGGTGATAAAACTTGAACCTTTAATGACCATCTATCTTCCTAATCATGAAATCAAAATCTTTAATACATTTTTGATCTATAGGAGGGTCCTTATCACCCCTATTGCTCAGTATTAACTCCCTTTTGCACTATGTTACTTGTCCTTGGACTTTAAGGTATGATCTTGATCAAAGTTGTTATGTTTCTTGAATATGATTCATGTATATATATATATATATATATCTTATTGATCTAATATTGAATCTTGTCTAAATCTCATGTCTTGATGATCATGAATTAGGGTTCTCTATTGTGAGTCGTTTGACCCTAGAATGCATGTAAATGCCTTAAACTTTGAGATGATCATAGAAAGTGCATAGAACGTCATAATGACATGAAACTTGAACCACGCCATCATGATGACCTCTAGATCAATACAATATCATATAATGAACTAATAAGCAACTTGGAACCTATCTTGGCCAAAATCCTAAAATACATCTAAATAGGACTAATGATGAGAATCTAATGCATATATGTAATCTTGTTGTTAATCAGGTTTGGCATGTGGCTAGATGGTGAAAGATGTGTTAGGTTATGAATATCTGAATCAAGTATGGGCCTTATCTAGTTATATGACTACCGCTTTCTTGCTTGAAAAGATATACATTATATGCTTGTTTGTCTATTTTCTCAAATAGTGCCATGTAGTATTGATATGTCATACTCGATGTTTGCTTCGTATGTTTTATAACTTGAACACATATATACATGGAACTCCATTATAATATTGTTGATAAAGGGCTCTTGGTTACGACCTTGAGGTCCCTCTCGTATAAAAGGGTTAGCTATGCTTGAGCACCCTTATGGACCCTTCCGACGGGAAGATGGTCAAAGGCCTTAAACATGTTTGATATTGTTGGTATAATGGAGTGAAATGACATAAAATATGATTTCGCATTTGTTAAACAATTAACTTGCTTATTTTTGTTCGTTTAGTCTTGAAATCTTTTCAAAATTATGCAAAGCTTATATATATATGTGTATCTTTCAGTCCCATACTCAACACCTTGTGTGTTGACCCATTTTTCGTATGTTGTTTTTAGGTTCAGAGATGGCTAGAAGGTTGATGGGCTTGGTGAGATATGCTAGGTGTACTTGTTGTAAGATCCAGATGTAGTATACATGAGCAGACTTGTACAAAGTGACTTTTGAACATGTAATTCGAATCATGTAATATAATGATGTTTCTTAATATATCTTGTTGATTGTTGAGTTTATGTTGGTGCATTTATCTTGTTATCTGTTCATGTGTGCTAAGCTTTACGGTTCCGCATTCCGCCTTTGATATACGTTTGGTTCATGGGACTGGGATTCCGGTTCTGTGACAGATCCCTTAAAAAGTGATGACGGATTTCAATATGTTTAGCTCGGCTATGTAAAATAGGATTGTGTGCTAAGTTTATAGCGCCCGTGTTGTCACAAAAAATAGGCGTAGATGAAAGAGTAAAACCATAATCGTTTAACAATTGTTGCATATAAAGCACTTGAGCACAACAAGACCCGGCTGCCATATATTCAGCTTCAGTTGTAGATAGGGCAACCGTATTTTGTTTCTTGCTAAACCAAGATACTAAAGCTCTCCCTAACAAGAAACAACCACCACTAGTACTCTTGCGATCAAGTCGACAACCAGCATAATCCGCATCAGTATAAGCTTTAAAATCCAAGGATTGTCCTTTTGGATACCATAAACCAAAACAAGTAGTGCCGACTAGGTAACGAAGAATTCGTTTAACTGCTAGAAAATGAGAGTGCATAAGTTGTGATTGAAATCGAGCACAAAGACCAACGGAAAACATAATGTCCGGTCTAGAAGCAGTTAAGTAAAGCAAACTACCAATCATGGCTCTATATAAGGAATCATCGATAGGTTCCCCATTTTCATCCTTATCAATTTTAATAGAAGTAGCCATAGGAGTAGTAGCATGTTTGCACTGATCCATCCCAAAACGTTTTAAAAGTTCTTTAGTATATTTTTCTTGGCTTATGAATATTCCGGCAGATGTTTGCTTAATTTGAAAACCAAGAAAGAAAGTTAGTTCACCCATGAGGCTCATTTCAAATTCTGTTTGCATAATGTCACTGAATTGTGTGCACAATGAATCATTAGAAGCTCCAAAAATAATGTCATCAACATATATTTGCACAACTAGGAAATCAGATGTATATGTTTTGAAAAATAAAGTAGAGTCTGAATTTCCAATAGAAAAAGCATTATCAAAAAGATATGTCTTGAGCCTTTCATACCAATTCCTAGGTGCTTGTTTTAAACCATAAAGTGCTTTCTTAAGTTTATAAACATGGTCACCTTTTTCCGGTATTTCAAAACCGGGCGGTTGGGCAACATATACTTCTTCTTGAATAATGCCATTTAGAAATGCACTTTTTACATCCATTTGGTAGAGTTTGATGTTTTTATGTGCAGCAATAGCTAGTAACATTCTAATAGCTTCAAGTCTAGCTACCGGTGCATACATTTCATCAAAATCTATTCCTTCTTGTTGATTATATCCTTGTGCTACTAATCGAGCTTTATTCCTTATTACTTCTCCTGCCTCATTTAGCTTATTCCTAAAAACCCATTTAGTTCCTATGATGGTTTTATCTTGTGGTTTAGGAACTAAATCCCATACATCATTTTTAGTGAATTGATTCAATTCTTCTTGCATGGCTATTATCCAATAATCATCTTTAAGAGCTTCAGATATCTTCTTAGGTTCAATGATAGAAACAAAAGCCATGTTTGCAACATCTTTGAAGGAAGACCAAGTTTTGACTTTATCATTAGGATCTCCAATAATTAGTTCTTGAGGATGATCCTTAATAAGCCTAGATGTAGGTTGTGGTTCAGCTTGGTGATTGTTTGTAGTAACTTTCTCACTATCATTTGGTATGTTTAAATTTTCGAATTGATTAGTGATATCTATGATTTCTAGATTTTTAGATTTGGACTCTTCATGAAAAGAAACATGAATAGATTCCTCAACTTTTCTAGAGATAGTGTTATATACTCTAAAAGCTTTGCTAGAAGTGGAATATCCCAAAAAGAATGCTTTGTGTGATTTAGAGTCAAACTTATCTCTATCATCTTTGGTATTTAAAATATAGCATGTGGAGCCAAAGGTATGAAAATAGTCAACTCTAGGTTTCTTAGAATGTATTATTTCATATGGAGTTTTCTTCAAATGAGAGTGAACAGTTACTCTATTTAACACATAGCATGCAGTGTTTACAGCTTCAGCCCAAAAGGTTTTAGGTGTGTTGTGTTCGAGCATCATAGTTCTAGCCATTTCTTGTAGTGATCGATTTTTCCTTTCGACTATACCATTTTGTTGTGGGGTGCGTGGAGCAGAAAAATTATGAGTGTATCCTTGAGATGTACAAAATTCCTCAAATGTATGATTTTCAAATTCTCCACCATGATCACTTCTAATGGCACATATTTTGCTTTGTAATAGATTTTCAATCTTGGAACAAAATTGTATAAAAACATGAATAGTATCATCTTTAGTTGCAATAAAATGTACCCATGTGTATCTACTATAATCATCAACAATAACAAAACAGTATCTTTTACCACCAATAGATTGTGTCCTCATGGGTCCAAATAAATCCATATGAATTAATTCTAAGGATCTACTGGTGCTAAGTACATGTTTTGGTTTAAAAGAGGTTTTGGTTTGCTTTCCCATTGTGCATGGTTCACATTTTTCAACTCGATCAAAAGATAAAGTAGGCAATCCACGAACAATATCATATTTCACTAACTTTTTAATAACATGTGAACTAGCATGTCCTAGCTTTTTATGCCATAGTTGTAAGGTATTTTCATTTGCAAGCAAGCATTTTCCCACTACTGATTTCATAGAGTTAGGTTTAAGGATATAAAGATTTCCAACTCTATTTCCTTCATAAACAACATTTGTAGTGTTTTCTATCAATAACTTGCAGCAGGTTTTGTTAAATAACACATCATAACCACTATCACATAATTGACTAACACTTATCAAATTATGGTGCAAACCATCAACAAGTAGAACATTCTTTATTTCGAGGTTTGTACCAACATTACCTATTCCAACGATTTTGCCCTTACCATTGTCTCCAAAGGTGACCGTTCCACTTTTCTTTTCTTCAAAGGTTTGAAATGCATCTTTGTTCCCGGTCATATGTTTGGAGCATCCACTGTCAACCACCCATTCCTCTTGAGAGTCTTCATCATCTTCTCTTGCCATTAGACATTCCACCTTTTCTTCTCCGCTTTCACTGTCACTTGACTCGTCCCATGCAGCTTTATAGGCTTTTTCTCCCTTCTTCTTGTGTGAGCTTTTCTTTCCTTTCTTTGCTTTAGGACATTCATTTTTGAGATGCCCTTTCTTCCCACATTCAAAACACCTAGGAGGGGTAGAAGAAGAACTGGAAATTTTGTTAGATTTAAATCTTTTGTATTTCTTACCGTTGACGATCAAGGCTTCTTCTCCTTCTTATTCACTTGACTCCTCACTTTCTTGTGTGATGACCTTTGAAGCTTTTAGAGCCACATCCTTCTTCTTTCCTTGCTAAAGTTCACGTGCTCTTCTTTCTTCCTCTTCTAGGGTTGCTTCATGAGCTTCTAGGTTGCCAATAAGTTGCTCCATTTTCAGTCGAGTGAGGTCGTTTGCTTCTTCAATGGCTGTCACCTTTGGCTTATATTTTGGAGGAAGTGATCGAAGGATTTTTGATACCTGATCTTCTTCAAGGACAGGTTTTCCTAGGGCACTTAAACCATTAACAATAGTAGAAAATTTTGCAAACATTTCACTAATAGATTCATCAGGATCCATACGAAAGTGTTCAAACTTTTGTTTAAACATGCTAATTTTGGAATTTTTGACTTGGACTGTACCTTCATAGGTTATGTACAGTCTATGCCAAATATCATAGGCTGTGTCACAATTAGATATTCTATTAAATTCTCCTACCGAAATAGAACAATATAAAATGCTTACAGCTTTTGCATTCATTTGAGCCAGCTTTACCGTATTTGCATCTCATTCTGCAAATTGAGTTTGAGGGAGCTCATATGGGGTTGACACCATTCTCCATAAGTCCCAATTGATGCCTTGGAAGTAGAACTGCATCCTTCTCTTCCAATATTGGTAGTTTGTTCCATCGAACGTTGGAGGCCTAGCAACAAGTGTCCCTTCAAGGTTAAGGTTGTTGAGCACTCCGTCACCCATTTCTTCAAGACCTTGTTAGGGTTCCTTGAAGCCTGCTCTGATACCAATTGAAAAATCACTAGAGGGGGGGTGAATAGAGTTTTAAAATAATTTTAACAATTTATTGAACTCAAACAACCACAATTGAAATTGGAAGAAGGAGACAGGTGTTTAGAGTGGTTCCAACTTTAGCAAATACTAAAGTTGTCAGTCCACTATCCGGTTGCTTACCCAACCGGGATTTTGAAAGTATTTATTTTATTACCTTCTCAAGGATTTATACAAAATACAATACTTTCCTTTACACCCCTTGAACAACCTTCACTTGAAGTAGGTGCACCAACTTGAGGTAGCCTTCTTGAAGTAACTCCAAGCTCCCCCTTGAAGTAGCCTTCCTCTCTAGAACTAACCTCCCGTTGCACCAGCCTTCTGAAGTAGCTCAAGGTCGCCTTCTTCACCAAGAAGATATCCACCCTCTCCAATCTGCAGCCTCCAACCTAGGAGTAGCAAGGAGAGTACAAACAGTAATAGAGAACAAGAAAGGAAAAAGGAAATTACAACTTATCCTTTGTAGCCCAAGGCTTGATTTTCCTAGATCAAGCGTATAGATCTCCTAACCAAGTGTGTGGACTTGTGATTGCAGTGGGTAGGAGATACTAGCCTATAGGACACTAATTTTGAGCTAAGGAAGGAAATGGCCAATTGTCACAATGCTCAAATTGCTCACAAACAGATTGCTCAAAGTATGCTCAAGGATTTCTCAAGTGTAACAAGTGTGTTTGAGTGTCCTATGGCTTGTCCTATTTATAGGAATGGCCTAAGGATGCTTAAGGACGTTCTAGACAACTTCTAGGAGTTTCTAAGTGCTTAACTAGCCGTTAGGTACAAGTTTGTTGCTTTAGCAACGACTAATTAATTTACTCTGCAGATGCTGTCAGAGTTCATCTCGGTCGAGGAATGGTCGACCGAGATACCTACTCGGTCGAAGTTTTGTCGACCGACAGGCTCTCTGGATCAAGTGATTTGCAACGTCTATCTCCAACTGCCAACTACCTTGTCAGTTGTGTCTAACAGCTACGTTGGATCTTTCTTGGTCAAGAAGATTGTCGACCGAGAGTGTCTCGGTCGAGGAGTTGGTCGACCGAGATTGATCCTATTTCAATGTTTCAATTTAGGCACTAATTATATGTATGAGTGTGCATATGTGATCCTATTTGAAGGGGATGAGTTATCTAAATGCGGTGTTTAGCTAGGGAAGATCTAACGCTTGATTTACATGAAATCTAAGTACTTGTACATTATATATTTGTACAAGTTTTTACAAAGAGATTACATTTCATGAAAATATAAATATGTAAGAATATGGATTTCCCTAGTACTTTGTCATCCACCTTGTTCCTGCACACTCAAGTAGCTCGTTAGATCAATAAGAATGAAATGTTTGTCATAATCAAAACAAAGGGATTTATAGATGTCCATTTAGCCAACAATGTGATGTTTAGTCAATTGGTTGGAATGCTAATCAATTGGTTGGATATCATATTTGGGAAATCCTTTAATTATATATGCATAGTTTCTTTCTATTCATGATAAACACACAATGGACCCTCCTTGTTGATGTTTTCTTATGATCATGCCCTCATCTCCATCATGGTCCTCCAATTATGTCATTATATCATCCTAGTCTAATTGCATAGATTTAATTTACATGGGTAATATAGAGAGAGGGATGGAACGCATGACATATACATGCTAAATTTTTGAGATTATTGTAAAAACCACAAAATATGTTTTAGATCAATCATGGGCACACTATACTATTTAATTGCCATATCAATGTGCACCTAAGAAAATGGTTTTGAATATGTTGTGTTGGTTTCTGTATAAATTCATATATCATATCATGTAAGATAGTCGGTGAATATCATTGATACACATTGTAGAAGTCATCCAATGAAAAATTTTATGGTTCAAAATAAAAAACAATGAGAAACTTATATGACATGACTTTAAATCCATTGTTGATTTTCCAGGAAGGTTGCACCGTGGAATTATAAAAATTTTCTTGGATGGAACCTTAGCCAAATATTCATCATAGAAATAACATGTAATTATATTAAAGACTGAGGAATATTGAATATACCTTGGTGCACAGTAGTTTTCAAACAACTAGACACATCATGTCAATGATGATCTTGTACTTCTAGATCTAGTAGATCTAAAGTTGATTTAGTGCAATAACATTGTTGTCCTTATAAAAACAATAGGAAGAGAACTCATCCTCCTTGATGATGAATTTGATCTCTCCAGGCCTATTCATATGTGCCTTGGTTTCTACATCATCCATGTAGATGTAGTTAATACATGGTGCACCACCTTGTTGTCCATGTAAAAGAAAAACCCTATTGTCAACATGCTAGTGTCAGTTTCTCCTTTCCTTCTCCTAATCTAGGGTGTCATCCTTGGGATGTCTTTCTATCTCTCAAATGTAGATTTGGGTAACTTGTCTCCAACATTTTTTGGTCACAAAATTCTTTTTTTGTGTCTAATTGTGTGTCCCATCCTCTGGGCATCCACCCCTTTATATAGGGAGATGCATGGGTTAGGGTTTTCCAAAAACCCAAACTTGTCCTTGTTGAATATCCAATCAAACAAAAGGTAGGAGAAACTCAAAGAACATAGAGCAGATCGATTGGTATGCTAGTGATTGACTCAACTACTTACACACATGAAGCATACTTATCGGTTGATTAGTTGAGAACACATTTGATAATTTGATGTGTTTAGCTGATCGTTTGACCATTTGTTGAATAAATTGACTCTTAAACCACTCTTTTCTAATCCATGAACCAGTCAATCGGTTGACATTTAGTAGATCATTTGCTACATTTCCAGAAGGCCTATAATTGGATCTATTCACACTCAATCTACTCATTGATTTTCTCAACCTAAGTGACATCTCAATAGATTGATTGGATCCAAATTTAACCTATGTCTGATTCATAAAGATTCTATCTATAATTGTGATTGCAAACTTGTATTAACTTGAGAAAAGTTATGTGTGTGGCCATGTAGGTATCACATTATGTTAGCAGCGACATCAAAGACCTCATCAACAATTAGTGGTATCTAGAAAAAGATCAAAGCTATCCAAGTAATTGGAATACATTAGGGAATAACTTCAACCATATGTAACTAATATTACCTTGACCATATAATCTATTCGTAATAAATATCTAGATAGAATACAAGGCATGAATTTGTCACACTCTTAATATTCAATGTATGTTTCTTGATCTAGAGTAGAGTTTTGAGATTTAGTAAGTTGAATATCATATATTTAGTAACACGATCAGGACCATGCATTCATAGTATTGCTTACCAAATGGATATGATATCACTTCAAAGGAGGGAAAAATTCCATCTGCATCACTCACAATAACCCAAATGTCTAACAGTGCACCCAATCACCACCTATATGGTAACTCTTATCTAGTTCTACATGAGTCGTGATATATTACATAGAATAACATGTGATCATTGTAGTGACTCTAGGTCTAAGAACCACATTAAGTAGTGTCACATTGAGACATGATTCTAACCATCGTGGAATGAATCTATCTGTTATTGTAAAAGTTGATTTATCAAGGGAAACTTGTTCTCTAATAAGTACCAAAGTGACTGATCTGATTGTACATCTGGATGATTTTTTCCATGAATGTTGAGGAAAAGGGATGAGCAATGATGTGGACAGTGATATCACTTATATTTGTGATCAACTTGTTAAATCCATTTCTATTTTGGTTCATCTCATATGTTCATCTATGTAGCACTACTTAGATATTTGTATCTATCAACTTTTAGAAAGGGTTTTATCCTATATGTTCATATAACTAGTGTTAATACTAAAACCACAAATCAAAGGTTCCAACTATATCCATTTCCTTATCTAAGAAAAAGTTTGACATATATTTCATAACCCTAGATATCACAAACTTTGATAGTATCCTGGGTTGGAATGGGTGAAGAAGCACGATGAAGTTCTTTCGTATGGAGATAAAAAGGTAAAACAATCTCACCTTGATGGATAGAATCTAAAATAAAGGGGTGTAAATTCTATAACAAGAGTATCTTCATCTCTACAATTAGAATAAAATTACTAATAAGTTCGGGTTGTCGAGTCTTCCTTGCAACTATAGTTGTATCTGACTATCAACCAACGAAACTATAAGAGATATATATTGTAAGAGAATTCCATGGTGTCTCTCCTGATGAATATCCTAGTCTTCTTCCAAGTTAGATAGATGAATTTTCTATTAGCATTTTGTCAGGGGTTGCTCCTATATCTAAGGCCTAGCACAATATGGCTACATTTGAATCAAAAGAGCTAAAGATACAAATTCACGAACTCTTATGTATTGGTTTCATATGACCCAACATATCACCTTGAGCATCTCCAATGCTCTTCGTAACAAGGATGTATGAGTCTATGTGAATGTGCATCGATTACTATACAATGAATCAAGTTAATTATAAAAAAACTACTACCCTTTTCCTCACATTGGTGATCTTTTTGATCAGTTGAAATCAGTATAGTTTTCTATAAGATTTATTTGTTGAGTATTCACTAATAGATTTGAGTAAAGTATGAAGCCATCCCCACACAAATTTTCAAACTTTATGTAGACATTCAAAGTACTTTGTCATGCATTTTGGTTGATTAATGCTCCACTAATTTCATACATTTGATGAATCAAATCTTCAGTTTATTCTTAGATTCAATCATTTTGGTCATCATTGATGTTGTGTTGTTTTATTTACAATCTACAGAAAAAATAAATTTCATCTTTTCTTGGTACTTGAGAAGTTAAGTAACAAGCAATTATATGCAAATTCTTTAATGTTTGAGTCCTATTTATCTAAAGTAATGTTTGATAGCCATGTTATTTCAGCTGGACGTATCTCTATTGATCCAGCAAAAGTTGAATCAAATCTTAACTAGAAGGCACCTAAAAATCCCTCTAAATACATAATGTTTTCAAATAATATGGTAATTAATATAGTTTATGCAAGATTTTTGAAATTATCCCCTCTCCCATGAAGTTCACTCAATGTGATGCAAGTTTGTCTGCTCTTCTATTTTGTGAAGATCGTTTTCAACATCTTAAGAAAAGGCTTAACTCTACACCTATATTAGCCTTACCCACTAAAGAAAACTGTGACATCCAACTCACAAAAACAAGATCAACTTAAGCGGAAGCGAATCATTTGCAGTGGATTACTAAAAATCATTAAAAATTTAAACTTTTTGCAAAGAGATCCACACATAGGAAATCTTTTTCTTCAAGAACCAAAGTGTAACATTTACATTCTATTTCATAGTACATGTCTTGCACTATCTCTTCTCAAGATTTACAACATCAGCTGTCTCCAGACATAAAATATAGACAACATATAACTTCGAGGCATCAAGCCAAAATCTCAGATCGATTCATTAAAACACTAACTAAAAACTCCAAGGACCTGAGAGTACAAAGACGACACATAGGACTTTCTATCTATATGACTTGACAATCAACATCTCCACTTGAGATCTCACTGCTGTCCAAGCTGTTGCTTTCCTTTTCCTGCAAAAGAGTGTCTGCTTCTTTGTCCGCGTCCACCTAAAAATGTTGGATCCCACGGGGGTGAGACAATTGTAAATTGCCCCAGCGGGAGATATAACTCTCCACCAAAACATTGTTGTTGCAAATTATTATTATATTAAAATTGAATAGGAGTTCTTACATATTAACAACAACATTATTCATTGTATGAACAGAGAAATAGTCTCCTTTCCTAAGGAGAATATTGTATCTACTCATGGTAGATTCATAAGCCATTTATCTAATTGCAAGAAATGTAAAGAGATATGAATAACATTTATCAACTGAAATTGCATAAAAGGAATGTAACATCAGCCAATGAGTTTCCGTATTCAAACCTTATGCAAACATGCTATACGGCTAGTTACATTTTACAATCACACTTATGCCCTGAGGAGATGAGGTATACCGCTCATGTTCCAACCGACCACTGTGAAGTCGAAATTGGTACCATACAAGGTCAAAGGTAGAGCCGACTACCAAGACCTCCCATATCTCAGTCAGTGCGAGATCACATGCAGGACATCTTGTGTCTCTGCTATAAATATAGCTTTCCAGGGTATACTGGAAACTTCTCTATTAGAGTTACAGTGGCGTGCTGTACTCTCTTCGCGATCGTGAGATCTCATATTTATCTCCATCGATCCAGTATTAACATTATTGGGAGATGTGTACTGCATCTATCCCAATCATCGGGAGATTCGTGATACATCTATCCCGGTACAAATAATGAAGGATTGAGAGGTTTGTTGTTTACCTTTCATCAATTCCCTCATTAGGGCGTAAGGATATTCATGCCCATAACCCCCACATACTCAAAAGTATGCCCTCCGGGTTTTGCCGCGGAGCACCCGTTTCACCATCACTAATTTGCTGACGATGATGGATCTATGGTCAGGGCTCTACATGATAAAATTTCACTTGATTAATTAAGTACATTATCATTTTCTTTTAGCATCAATCAAGTTCTCAAACATAACTTATTCAGACAAATGCTATTAAGAAACAAGTACTATTTTCATCAATCACTTGTCAGTCTCTATAAGACATTGGGATCTCAGTCCCTCATTTCATTTCTTTGAAAGTTCACTTCCCTCTGCAGCATCATTATCATACTTATCAACTTTGGGTATTCATACCCTCAATTCATCACTATCACTGTTACCATTTGTTAGGTAACCATTACCTCTAGGTCCTCAGACCGAGGTATGCATAATACTTGTTACACAAGTATCTCACATGGCTCTCAAAGCCTATTAGATGTTTTGCCACCCTTCACTAGGCAACAACTTACTCATGGAACTCATAAGGTTCATGCACATTTTGTTACTTTTACTAAGCAACAACAACATTAGGCATATAAGGCCATAAAACATGTTTATTATATGAAAGTCATAGCTCATATCTGGCTATGTTCATCATCTCATGACGTTTACATGATTAATAGACATGATAACAGTCATGTAAGTCATTTGTCTCATCATATGAAACATTAGTAACACCACCATCCTTTATCAGGATTAGGGTTATCTATCAATTAGGGCTTTTCATTCCCTTTACCCAAAATTAGGGTTAGGGTTTTCTATCTTTCATTACTTAGGGTTTCATGCTCATATTATTGATTCAACTCTAATGTATTTCTCCACACCTCTAGGAGTATTCAAAGATATCATAACTATATGCTTATGATCATTATTCTCATTATGTATCATTAATGATCATCAATTCAAGGTATGAGTTCATTTCTCATCCTTGTCATGGTATGATTACATCATACTCATTGATTTAGCATAACCCCATTCTCCAGGTATATTAGTCAACATTTATCAAAGTACATTGAGTTCATTACATCTTCATTGTAACAATTGCATATTGCACACTTCATGTGTTTCTTATCCAAAATATTGGATTAGAGGCTCATCAAGATAAGTCTACAATGAAATGCAGAATGTGATATCTATCACATCAGAATGTATCACTCTCTTTTCATTTCCGTATTCTTTAGTTAATCAACTAATTTTGTATTAAGGTATTTCCCTCATAATACTTTATCCACTAACTTGTTACTTTCATCATATGGTGCATGGGTCACACATTAGAATTGTCCAATTGTTTTTAATGATATGGACTTATCCAACTGATAGACATTGTTGATATAGGATAAACCATTATCAACTATTTTAGGTATTTCAACTCTTAGGATGTTATCCACATCATTATTTAATATAGCATACATCATCCCTAAAAGTTTCATGTCTTCATCATTGTAAGGTGTATAGGCTATTACTCATGTATAGAGATGGTTGTACAAGGATCTAGGCATCATCTTATCTCTTAGATCCTTATTCATTAAAATCACCACATTATCATTCACTTGGTTCATCAACCCTATCCTTCGTGTTTATAACATATTCATCTTATTTAATTATTTTAACCACACCTCTCTTTGGTGTACTGGCTATTAAACCATCTCTAGTGTTTCATATATCATCACATGACATCACCCTGAATTGAGTCTTGCAACATATCATAATATCAAGGTTCCACATAACATCACTTAAAACTAGGGTTTCATATTCAATAAACCATAATTAGACTTACTGTTCATCCCAATTGGGGTTTCTCATGACATCACCCCCAATTAGGGTTTCTCATGTCATCACCCTCCATTAGGGTTTCTTATTCCATAACCCACAATTAGGGTTTACTATTCACATCACATCACCCTAGATTAGAATTTACTATTCATATCACATCACCCTAAATTAGGGTTTACTATTCACCCCAAGTAGGAGTGATCATCAAAGTACCCTGAATTAGGGTTTATCATACCATCACTTATGAATTAAGATCATACTATCATCATGTAGTAAGATTACTTCCATTAATATCCTCAGTTAGGGTTATGATTCATTAACCCTCATAATTAGGGTTTCATGATCTCACTATGAAGGATCATACCCTAATTAAACATTCATTTATAAAGGAAGTCTACTACTTGATTATCAATCATGTAGGAAATCTTCTCTTTCATTTTCTACAAGATGATGTTTGCTTCAGCCTTGATTAAGCTAAGTCAACTAAATCTTGAAGAAGAATTGACATCATGGGTTATGTCATTATCACCATGATTATTAGGGCTTAGCTACTTGAAGGTTACTAATCACCCTGTCTCATTAAAGGTACCATTATTATAAACACCATTGATTTACATCATGTAATTGACCACTTAAACCATTAACCTTTATTCACTTTAAGTGTTCATACAATTTGATTAATTACTTTCCAAATGATCTTGGTCACATAGAACTCAAATGGTCTTGACCAATCATACCTCAAACAGTCTTGGTTGAATAGTCAAAACTGTTTAGTAAAGTAGGTGGTGAAGACCGTTTTCCAAAGTTGACTTTTTGAAACCGCATGCACCTAAACGGTTTGGGATCGTTTGGTCCCAAACGATCTTGAGACCGTTTGGTCCCAAACAGTCTTGAGACCGTTTGGACTCAAACGGTCTTGAGACTGTTTGGTCCAAATCCCCTCAAAACCGCAAGGACCAAAAAGGGTCTCAACCACTCCAAATAAATTAGGGTTTCCAATGTTGAATCCTTTAGCCATTGAATTCATGTAAGCAATCATCAATTGGACCTATCACCATACTTCAATTAAGTTAAATAGGTCAACCTTAAACTGATTTGACCCTCAATTGACCCTCAATTGATCATCAATTAGGGCTTGAATCAATTGGATTAGGGTTTGGAAACGTTGATCCTTCAACATTAATCAATGTGAGATTGGTTACTTTAAAACCATTGAGCCTTCATCCAAATTGGGCATGACCTGACCCCAAACGGTCTTGAGGTCGTTTGGATGAACTCCAAACGGTCTTGAGACCGTTTTCCCATGTCAACATAAAAATCCAAGTCAATCAATCAAAGTTTGGATCATTGGATTGATCACCAAATCAGCAATTGATTACACTCCAACTTAGTATCTTGGATCTTCAATTGCTTAACCATACTCAACCCTAGACCTCCAAACGGTCTTGGGTGACCTCCAAACGGTATTGAGAACGTTTGGATGAGCTCCAAATGGTCTTGACACCGTTTGGATCATCCAACCCTTGGATTCTAGTGAAAAATCATTAGGATTTGAGCTATTGAGTTGATCATCAAATCAGCACTTAATTGCAGAGTGATTTGGTACCTTTAGACCTTCAATTGGTCAACCATGCTTAACCCTAGACCTCCAAACGGTCTTGGGTGATCCCCAAACGGTCTTGGGTGATCCCCAAACGGTCTTGAGACCGTTTGGGTGATCCCAAAACGGTTTTGAAACCGTTTGGGTCAATCAACCCAAAGCATCAACTCATTCAATTGCAAAATCAGCACTTAGCCGATTAGGGTATATAACATATGTTTGTATCTTCAAATACTTAACAATACTCAACCCTAGACCTAAAAATGGTCTTGGTTGACCTACAAACAGTCCTGAGACCGTTTGGGTAATTCCCAAATGGTTGTGAAACCGTTTGGGCTAATTAAACCAAAAAGTCAAATCAATCAAGTTGAAAAATCAGCACTTAATCCAATTAGGGTTTGCCTAATTGATTAGCCTTCAACTCATGATTCCTTTGGAATTAATCCATCAAATTTGGTGGGTTATAAACCAACATAATTAGGAACAGGATTCAAACGGTCAACCCTTGGTCAAATCCCCCAAATGGTTTTGAAACCGTTTGGTCTCATGCGGTTTGATGAAACCGTTTGCTTCTAAACAATTTAAAACCGTTTGCTCCCAAACGGTTTGGGAAACCGTTTGAGAATCCCAAACAAGATCGTTTGCCTTAGATATTTAGAGAGGTGTGTGCTTATCATCTTCAACCTCTGAACTCACAAAACCTGCTGTGCTTTCCATGGTAATTGCATCCATCAACCAAATCAATTATTGTAAACATAGAAAAGATCGTTATTTGGTATGGAATCGAATGCAATAACAAAATCATGGGTTCAAGTTGTAAAACCCGCCTCCAATTGAGCTCCAAAGCTCCATGTCCACAGAAAAAATGGTGGATGCAACTCCTTTCACCATACCAAGGCTCGTTCTCAAGGTTTGAGTGAAAAGGAATGGTTAGAATTGAAGAGGAGATCAAAATAGGAAGAAATCCATAATTTATTTTCGATTTTCACCATGGAATCAAGGTGAAATGGATCAAGAACCTTACCAACAGGTTGTTGGTCGTCCTCCTGACCCTCCCAAGATCCCTTGGCCGTTTCCCAAGCAAGGAGAAGAAGTGGGGTCGAAAAAGCCTTCCATTTGGCTTGTAAAAGGTTCTTTCATAAAAATTCAATGAGAGAGAATGTACTTTGCAAAAATCCCATTAATCCCAAAAATGTGGCCGCCTCTTCTCCCTCATCTTCCTTAGGGATGAGGATATCTTGTTTTCCTCTTATCCCTCTAAATTATACATGAGTTAAAGAAAAGCAAATTAAGCACCTCAATTCATATTATATTAATATCCATATGTGAGTGGATATTTCTTTTTCTTATAAAATTGTGTGTGAGTTATCCACTCCCTTGGATATTTTCATGGTCCTTGCAAGGCTCAAGGACGTCAAACACACATCTGAATCCAACCATTTTAATTTTTGTTGAAGCCCCTTTAATTAATACATTTATTTTTGCCCTAAATCGAATTAGGGTTTCAATTAGGATTAAATCTTGATTATTTTAATATCAAGATTCTCTCTCCTCCAATCTTAATTCAAATGAGGCGCCCCTCTCATTTTATTTGCTCTACAAGATTCCAGGAAACATTAGGGACCTTTTGAAGTGGTATTTGCATATTGAACTCTAGGTTTTGGGTAAATTGCACATTACACCAAAACTAGGTTCTAATATGCAAGGATTGCTTTACAAGCTTAATCTTGGTGCCCGAGCTTGTGAAAACCATACCACTACATCATATTCATTCTTATGATGTCTCAACATCAGAGGAACATCTTTTCATGCAACATTTGCAAGTTAACCCCTCAACTTGGGTAATTTGCACTTTAGTCCAAAACAAGCAAACATTACTTCAACATTCTCCAAAAAGGACTAGAATTGCAACATAGGTTCCTCTTAAGGCCTAATTACTTTTCACAAGATGATATTAAGCATTTAATCACCTTTCTTAATCAAAACACCTAGGGTTAGAGTATAACCCAGGTCAGGGATGTTACAAAAATGATCATGTGATATATAGATATGCTTATAGAAAAGCATTTGGTTGTCTTTTGATGAAAGTAGGAAATGTAAACACATATGCCTCATGATAACCAAAGTAGAATGATGGAAACTATCCAATGCATGATTTGGATCTAGTTTCCATCATTTTTTCTTTAGGGATCTGGAGGCACGTATGGTGTAAAGCGTAAAGTATTGGACGATCATAAAATATTGATGTATTTATTCTCTTAAGAGGACCTGAACCTTTATCAAGATCACAAGGTGGAAAATCTAGAATGTTTTGATTCCACTATCTCATATCATTTGGGGAAGTGGAAATTGATAACTGATGCATTAAGATGCAAAAAAGTGATATTCGATGCCTTGAGCAGAAAGAAAGATCTTATTTGTGATGCCACTTTGTATTAGTAGTGGATTAATGTCAAAGAATTATCACATTGGAGGCCAAGAATATCTAATTTTGATATATCTAAGTTTCAAGTGAAACTTTCTGATTAATGTCAAAGAATTATCACATTGGAGGCCAAGAATATCTAATTTTGATATATCTAAGTTTCAAGTGAAACTTTCTATGTTGATTGTTACACCAACTTGGGTTTCTGAGATCATTATTGTCCAAATAACTAGTCATGAACTTAATTATATGAATACAATTCTAGACAAATCTCAGACAAAGTTACATATTATTGTTGATGGTAAACTAATGTTCCATTAAAAACTCCATATTCCTGATTTTGGTGGTTGAAATAATGATCTTATGACAAGAACAAGGTTTCAAATATATTTTACACTCTAGAACTATAAATATGTACAAGGATTTGTAGAGGATTTTCCTATGGAAAAATATTAAAAATGACATACATGAATTTGTATCTCATTTCTTGACATGCCAATAGATTACAGTCAAACATTATAGATCAGATGGTTTACTTGAACCCCATAAGATTCTTTAATGGGAGTGGGATAAGATAACAATGTACTTTGTGACATGCTTTCCAAAGATAGAGAATGGATTTGATGTTGGTTTTGTCATCATTAATCATTGATCAAATATGTTGTTGTTGTACCTTTCAAGTCCACGTATAAGGTACCTAAAATGTTGATGCACATTCATCCACTACCAATTATGGGTAGACTTAGGTATTTTCTCAAAAGAGTTCTTCAATATCAACATGTTTTATGCATCTTTTCCCTAAATAGCATGTAATAGTGCTTGTGCAACTATCTTAAATATTTACTATAGTTAATGTAAATTATGTATTTGACTATATCATTATGCATCTTTTGATTTTTTGTAGACAAAATGAGCACAAATTTTAGAAAGTCTCTACCACCAACATTAATGTCAACACCATAGACATGAAGCAAAGTATCATCTTATCATAGGTCTTTTGAAGGGGATGCAGGATTGTCTGATGAACAAAAGAGATTTGCCAATAAAGAGTTGGTCCAAAACTATATATTTACTAAGGTTGAGGGAGTAGTTTGGATATACTTTGGTTAGACGATCAACAAGACAAATAATCAATGAGGGTGTCACGGATCCGTTCTTACCCTAATCCCAATCCCACTGTCCAAAAGGGGCAGTGTTAAAGGGATTAGAGCGCCCGTCCCTGAGTGGCCCAAAAATCATACATAGATAATATGCAAAAATGAAATAACATTCTTATTTATTAAAATGAACCAAAATGTTTAGTACATAGGGCCCGTATGCAACACAGAAAGAGAAAAATATAAGAAACTAGCCAACAACTACATCCCTTTCACAATTAACTCCCATGTAGAGTCCATAATTTATGTAGCAGTCTTTATTGTAGTGGATAAATGAGTAGATGAATGTAAATCTCTAGTTCCTTGCATTACCTAAAATCGAGAAAATTAAGACACAATGTCAATGCAATTGCACGGTACGCTATATAAAAACAAGTAAAGAAATTTATAAGAAAACTAGTATGCTTGGTAGGACTTATGTTTTTAAAAGCATATCGAACGATCTTCCAAAAACCAAAATGTTGTTCAACAAGAATTTTATTACAAATTTCCCATTATGCTAAAATCAAGAAGCATGCTTATATTAGTCTATGTGACTCTATTACCCAAACGCGATGGGGAGGTCACCAAGCTCCTTCTCACCAAAGGAGATAGGAGGTCAATGTACAAAACCCCACCCTTCAATCAAGGGGGTTTTGCTTATATTCAATATCAACATCATCAACTTTTCCAACATCATTATCAACATCAATATACGGGCAGTCATAATGGGTATTGTAATTTAGGGTTTCATGTTTCTCAAAATATAGTATAGAAGAAAAATGGAAGACTACTCATAGGGAACAATAGTTCATCCAAATAAATACCCAAGCTTAAATCAAGAGATACCTAAACGTATTATCATTACAATCAAGGAGGAATTGTATAATAGCATACCTTTTTGGATGTTAACTGAGTAAAGGTCCAAGAGTGAAAGGTCAAGGTCTCAAGTAGATACTCGATCAATCAAGATATAGATTTGAGGGCCAAGATCATATTATGCCAGGACCATGTATACAATATGCAAGATTAGGGTTTTGCATTCCTATACAACCCTAGGGTATATCATCCATTTATAATCGACATTTTATCAATATTTCAACATTTAATCAAGCATCAAGCATATATCGAGAATGAATGATCTACTTAGGTGTTTTTAGGAATCATATTGGTTAACCCTAATTATATCATCAATATCTGAGTCATTAATCAAGTTTCTAGATCATAATGATAGGTTTGTTCTTAAACATTAGAGTAAGATTGCATGATGGATCAGGAACTTGGTTAGGATCGCAAACTTAAGAAAATTATCCATTTTATACTTAAGAAGGTCATTCAAAGGTATTTGCATCAGAAATAGAAAACCTAGATACGAAATAGGTTCTAAAACCATTTTTATTAAATCGGGCTAGTTTTTCTGATGAAAATGGACTGTAATTTCGATATGTTTGGAGCTAGGAATCTCAAGATATCATTTTTGCAAGTTTGAGTCGTTTTCTGGAATTTTGGGCAGAGAGGGCAATAAAATACCTTAGTCGAGAAAAACGACCGCCGTTGGATTCCTTTGTCGCTTTGATTAGATTGGATCTAACAGATGTACGATTGTCCGCTGATGGTCACTTGTGTGAGATTGAAGGAGCAGGGGGGGCACGGGGACCGTTGATCTTGACTTGGATCAGCGTGGTCTCTGATCCGAGGGTCGTTGCTGGTCGTCCCAAGCAGTAGAACCCGCCCGCAAGTAGGGTTGCTCCACGGTGGTGCAGCGGCCAAAGAAAAAGGAGGCAAGAGAGGGAGAGCACTACGTGGGGCGAGGAGATTCCGCTCGTGTTCGTGGGGGCGGGCCTAAGGCAATAGGGGTCTTAAATAGGAGTTTGGGGGCTAGGGTTAGGGCTAAGGAGAGGGGTGACACACCCTATGGAGTCAGCCTAATTCCTTGGCCTCAAAGCAGTGATTCTACACCACTGATTCATGCAGAAACTTTGAGAGAGTGTGAGGGAACTTTTGGTCAAGCCATCGGGGCGCAACCGGTTGGTTTCGCTAATTGGGTTAGGAGCCAGGGCGGTTGGTCCACCGTGGACTTGCCATTCCAGTCGCAAGGTAGGAGATGACCCCAACGCCATTGGATTGAGATCCAAGGCTGCTGGGTCAATCCTTGGAGCAAGCCTTGCCCAGTGGCGCCCAAAGTACAAGATGGGCCGAGCCCAGCAAGGAAAAAGGAGAGAAAAGGAATAAAAAGGCTAAAATGAGCTAGGAAAGGGCTAGATCTTAGGAAAATCATATAAAATCATGGGAAGGTCCAAATGATCTCAAACTTGGACCATGTCTTCAACATGAAGTGTAGAATAATGTGTACAAGTTTGGAGACCAAAAGATAAAGCTAACTAGTCAAACTCAAGTATTTGAACAAAGAGGTGTATTAAGCTAATTAAGGTACCCAAGAGTGCATGAAATTCATAGAAAACAATAGAATTTGATTTTGGGTATCTACATTGATCAAAGAGTCAAATGAGATCATGAATGACCATCATAGAGGTAAAAAATATAAATATAAATTTAATAGAAAAGAGGAAAAACTCACATTGTCACATCCTCCCCTCCTTATAAGGAATTTTGTCCCCAAAATTCAAACTTCCTTGTAGAGGTTAGGAAATTGTTCCTCCATGTCTGACTTCAATTCCCAAGTAGCATCATCACTCCCATGGTGCTTCCACAACACCTTAACCATAACAATTTTCTTATTTCTGAGCTCCTTGGTGTAAGTATTAAGTATCTTGACCGGAGCATCTTGGTACACGAGGGTGTCTTTTAATTCAATTGGTTCATGATTAAGGATATGGCTAGGGTCTTTGACATACCGCTTTAGGTTCGAAACATGAAAGACATTGTGCATTATGCTATATTGTGGAGGTAGAGCCAACCTATAAGCACATTCCCCAATACGATCTAAAATTTCAAAAGGACCCACATATCTAGGGATGAGTTTTCCTTTGTTCTTTGCAATGGCCTGAATTGGTCAAATCTTCAGGAAAACATGATCACCTACTAGGAACTGAGTGTCAGTCCTATGCGCATCAGCATGAGACTTCTGATGATCTTGTGCCCTTTTTAACCTTTGCTTGATTAGGTTGTCATTGTCAGAATAGAGTTGTAGTTCCTCAGATTTCAAAATTTGTCTTTCACCTACTTCATCCCAATAAAGTGGAGATCTACACGGTCTTCCATACAGAGCTTCATAGGGAGGCATGCCTATACTAGATTGGTAGCCATTATTGTAGGCAAACTCAACGAGAGGAAAGTCGTGGTTCCAAGAACTGCCCCAATCGAGGACGCATGATCTCAACAAGTCTTCTAGAACTTGGATTGTCCTCTCAGACTGTCCGTCAGTTTGTGGGTGATAAGTAGTGCTAAAATTCAGTTGAGTTCCCAGTTCTTCCTATACTTGTCACCACAAGTGAGAAGTGAACCTTGCATCATGATCTGATACTATAGGTATAGGAATTCCATGCAACATGACTATCCCCGAATGTAAAGTTATGCTAACTCAGGAACCTTGGTCGTTGTCTTGATTGGAATAAAATGGGCTGATTTAGTCATACGATCAACTACAACCCAAATGGCGTCACTCCCTTTCCTGGTCCTGGGTAGTCCCACCATGAAATCTATGGTGATGTTTTCCCATTTCCACTCGGGGATAGGTAGGGGTTGTAGAAGACCTCCTGGATGTTGGTGTTCAACCTTGATCTGTTGGCAAGTCAGACACTTGGAGATGAAAGTAGCAATGTCAGTCTTCATATTCCTCCACCAGAAGTGCCTTTGCAGATCCTTGTACATTTTTGTCGATCCAAGATGCACAATATATTTTGACCCATGAGCTTCTCGTAACACCATTTCTATCATGACTGAATCTTCTGGGACCCATATGCGTTGTTTGTATCAGATTCCACCATCCATACCGACTGTCATATGAGTTTGGGGCTTCTCTAATAGCTTAGTCATTTCATCACGGCTCTTGCTATTATTTTGGGTTGACAGGATTTCGGAATGGAGGCCTGGTTTTACATGGACACTGGACAATCTAAGAACATTGCCCATACGCCTCGGGGCCCAAGGTGACATGACTTCCATGTTCCTCCATTCAGTAGTAAAGACAGCAACACATTTTTCGTGCTTCCTGCTGAGTGCATCGGCCACCACATTTGCCTTACTGGGGTGGTAGGAAATGGTGGAGTCATAGTCTTTAAGGTACTGGATCCAACGCCTCTGTCTGAGATTGAGATCCTTCTGTGTCAGGAAATATTTTAGACTCTTGTGGTCAGTGAGGATGTCGAAAGTGGCACCATACAAGTAGTGTCACCATATCTTCAAAGCATATATGACGGAGGCAAGCTCGAGGTCATGGGTTGGGTAGTTGACCTCATTTGGATTCAATTATCAAGAGGCATAAGCAACCACCTTTCTCTCTTGCATGAGAACACAACCTAGACTGAATCTTGATGCGTCAGTGATGATGATGAACCCATCATTTCCCGAGGGAAGAGTCAAGGGAGGTGCAGTTGTCAGCTTTGTCTTTAGCTCATGAAAACTAGACTCACACTCCTTTGACCAGATAAACTGTTCCCCTTTCCTGGTGAGCTTAGTGAGAGGCAAGGAAGTCCTGCTGAAGTTCAGAATAAAACGTCGATAATAGCCATCAAGATGCAAAAAACTGCGAATCTCAAAAACATTCTTTGGGGCTTGCCACTCAAGAACAACCGAGACTTTGGCGGGTTCAACATAAATTTTCCCACCAGAAATTATGTGGCCTAAGAACATGACTTCAAAAATCCAAAATTCACATTTTGGAAACTTTGCATAGAATTTCTAAGATTGGAGGATGTCAAGAACTTTGCGAAGGTGAATGCGGTGTGATTGAGCATCAGTCGAATATATCAATATGTCATCAATGAAGGCCACTACAAACTCGTCGAGGAAAGGTTGGAAGACACTATTCATCAAGTTCATAAACACACCAGGGGCATTAGTCAACCCAAAAGGCATGACAAGGAATTCATAATGCCTGTATCGGGTTCGAAAGGTTATTTTAGGAATGTCTTCATCCTTAAAGACATGGGCAGAAAGGAGTTGATCGAAAAGGTCATAAATTCTGGGCAGCGGATACTTGTTTTTCACAGTAGCTTGATTGATCAGACGATAGTCAGTACATATGTGAAGGGAACCATCCTTTTTCTTGACAAATAAAATGGGGGATCCCAAGGAGAGATACTAGGGTGGACGAAACCCTTGTCAAGCAATTCCTGCAACTGCTTTTTCATCTTAGTCAATTCAGTAGGAGCCATCTGATAGGCTGCCCAAGAAATGGGTGCGGTACCAGGTGCTAAATCAATAGAAAACTCGACATCACGATCTGGTGGTAGCCCAGGGAGATCGTCAGGAAAGACACTCAGGTACTCCCACACTATATCAATGTTTTCTAGGGCACTCGTATCAGGATTGACTATGGTTACAGTTGCTAGGTATGCTTTGCACCCTTTAGCTATCAAGTTTTGGGCTTTAATCAGAGAAATAACAACGTTTTGATTTCGATCTTTCCTTCCAGGAATTACAAGAATAGGGAGGTTGGGTTTGGATATAATGACTTTCTTGGCACAACAATCGATTAGAGCATGGTTTTTATGGAGCCAATCCATCCCTAAAATAAGTTCAAAGTCTTCCATGTCTAAGATTATGAAATTTGACTCAAAACTACGTCCAACATAAGATAGAGGGACTTTTTCGACAATATAGTAGGAGACTTTCATCTTCCCACTTGGGGTAGTTACATTAAGTACGTACCCTAAGTCCCTTGTTTCAAGATTCAACATAAAGGCAAGATTCTTAGACATGAAGGTGTTTGTTGACCTGGAGTCAAAAAGAGTAACAACAAAATGGTTGGAGATTTGCATCATACCTACGTATACATATATTTTGTGTAAGGATTTTGTACAAGATAATCATGATATAAAGTTCTGGAAATAATTTTGAATTTAAAAGGTACCTTCCATGAGTTTGTTTTCATTGGCCTTCGCCTCATCTGCATTCACAACAAAGACACAGGCATGTCGATGTTCACCTTGCCTAGACCGTACTGGAGGAGGGTGGGGGCAGCTGTCTCTGAAGTGACCCTCCTGTTTGCAGTAATGGAAGACCGGGGACAGATACTTGCACTGACCAGTGTGGAAGTTACCAAAGTTGCGGCAACGAGGAATATTGGCATTCCAGCCTTGACCCCTGTTTTGTCCATGATTCTGGTTTTGTGCAGGACCACGGTTGTAATTCTGGTTCTGGCCTTGATTGTAGTTCTGGGCAGGGGGATTTCTCTGGTTCTTTTGTTGATTCTTGTTCTTATTGCCACCAATATGGGATTTTCCCTTCTATTCAGGTTTTGCAGGTACAACTTCAGTCAAGCCTAGATAGGCAAAAATAGGTAATGGTTTCCCATGTCCCATCCCTAGGGTTATTTCCATGGATAAGGCATGGCCATAGGCATCTTGAAAATTGGTGGGTTTGGATGAGGATACAAAAGCTTTTAGGGTAAGGAAGAGCCCATCAATGTAATGGTCCAGTTTTGTTCTTTAGTGAGGTTGGTGACATGCCTCTCTAGAAGGCGGAACTGTCGGCTATATTCAGCCACTGTGTTAGTTCCTTGGGTAAGGGTGAGGAATTGTTTTTGTTTCTCCTTTCTCTCAGATGTGGGTTGGAAATGATTGGTGAAAATGGGTTTGAAGCTTCCCAGTTGATAGGGATGACCTGCTGCGATCGGATATAATTCTCCCACCACAATTTGGGCGCCCCTTCAACTGGTAGGTAGAAAAACCAACCTTGTCTTGTCTAGGGCACCTCAAAAACCTAAAGGTGTTTTCCATGGACACTAACCAGGCATCAGCCTTGTCTAGGACATCATCTTTGTCTTCCCCATAGAAGGCCTCTGGGCTGAGTTTTAGAAAATCCTGGATAGTGATGGGTTTTGGGTTATGGGTTGGCACAAAGGATGCTGTATGAACGACTAGGTCATGGAGGGCATCCATAATGGCCTTTTGTTTCAACTCCCACTCCCCCATATCGGTGGTCTTATTGGCAGAACCGACATCTTCATCATCATTCATATGGGGCTTCTTCCCCTTGTCTTTAGTACCAGAGGACCCTTCACCATCCCTATTGTTCCTATTTTTGGGGCCATTTGCAAGTGTTCAACTGATATAAGTTTTCTTATTTATAACTTTCAAAGAAAAAAAAATGATATGATAGATCATGGAAATATTGAAACAAGTTTTCTCAATTTATTTTTGGATTTTAGTTGTTCCCATCCTTAAATTACCCAAAATAGAGAGAGTACATAGATCAAGTCATGACACCTTAAAGAGAACGAGAAGATGAGGAGTCATCCTAATTCCTTCTAATAGGTGGCTTGGGAAATCCTTAAAGAAGAGATAAGATGCTAGAAGACTCTCTAGGGTTATAGGAAGTCCTTCCATCCATTTCTGGATTAACTAAGGCCAGGTGGAGCAGGAGGAACCTCAACCACTATGAAGACGGATAGGAGGAATTATGCCAGAACCCCCTTTGTGCTCTTTCTAGACACCTCAGTTTTCACCATAGTGAATTTTAGGGCTTCCTTGGTTCAGAAATTAAGAACATCATTTCACTAATGCATATGATGTGTGTTATGGCTCTAATACCAATTGTCACGGATCTGTTCTTACCCTAATCCCAATCCCACTGTCCAAAAGGGCAGTGTTAAAGGGATTAGAGCGCCCGTCCCTGAGTGGCCCAAAAATCACACACAGATAATTTGCAAAAATGAAATAACATTTTTCTTTATTAAAATGAACCAAAAGGTTTAGTACATAGGGCCCGTAGGCAACATGGAAGGAGAAAAAGATAAGAAACTAGCCAACAACTACATCCCTTTTACAATTAGCTCCCCTATAGAGTCCATAATTGATGTAGCAGTCTTTATTGCAGTGGATAAATGAGTAGATGAATGTAAATCTCTAGTTCCTAGCATTACCTAAAATCAATAAAATCAAGACACAATGTCAATGCAATTGCACGGTATGCTATATAAAAACAAGTAAAGCAATTTATGAGAAAACTAGTATGCTTGGAAGGACTTATGTTTTTAAAAGCATATCAAACGATCTTCCAAAAACCAAAATGTTGTTCAACAAGAATTTTATTACGAATTTCCCATTGTGCTGTAATCAAGAAGCATGCTTATATTAGTCTATGTGACTCTATTATTCCAACGTGATGGGGAGGTCACCAAGCTCCTTCTCACCAAAGAAGATAGGAGGTCAATGTACAAAACCCCACCCTTCAATCAAGGGGGTTTTGCTTATATTCAATATCAACATCATCAACTTTTCCAACATCATTATCAACATCAATATACGGACAGTCATAATGGGTATTGTAATTTAGGGTTTCATGTTTCTCAAAATATAGTATAGAAGAAAAACGGAAGACTATTCATCAGGAACAATAGTTCATCCAAATAAATAGCCAAGCATAAGTCAAGAGATACCTAAAAGTATTATCATTACAATCAAGGAGGAGTTGTATAATAGCGTACCTTTTTGGATGTTAATCGAGTAAAGGTCCAAGAGTGAAAGGTCAAGGTATCAAGTAGATCCTAGATCAATCAAGATATAGATTTGAGGGTCAAGATCATATTATGCCAGCACCATGTATTTAGTATGCAAGATTAGGGTTTTGCATTCCTATACAACCCTAGGGTAGATCATCCATTTATAATCGACAATTTATCAATATTTCAACATCTAATCAAGCATCAAGCATATATCGAGAATGAGTGATCTACTTAGGTGTTTTTAGGAATCATATTAGTTAACCCTAATTATATCATCAATATCCGAGTCATTAATCAAGTTTCTAGATCATAATGATAGGTTTGTTCTTAAACATTAGAGTAAGACTGCATGATGGATCAGGAACTAGGTTAGGATCATGAACTTAAGAAAATTATCCATTTTATACTTAAGAAGGCCATTCAAAGGTATTTGCATCAAAAATAGAGAACCTAGATACTAAATAGGTTCTGAAACCATTATTATTAAATCGGGCTAATTTTTTTTGATGAAAATGGACTATAATATCGATATGTTTGGAGCTAGGAATCTCAAGATATCATTTTTGTAAGTTTGAGTCATTTTCTGGAATTTTGGGCAAAGAGGGCAATAAAATACCTTAGTCGAGAAAAACAACCGCCGTTGGATTCCTTGGTCACTTTGATCAAATCAGATCTAACGGTTGTACGATCGTCCGCTGATGGTCACTTACGCGAGATTGAAGGAGTAGGGGGGTGCGAGGACCGTTGAACTTGACTTGGATCAGCGTTGTCTCTGATCTGAGGGTCGCTGCTGGTCGTCCCAAGCAGCAGAACCTGCCCGCGAGCAGGGTTGCTCTACGACGGTGCGGCGACCAGAGAAAAAGAGGTTGAGAGTGGGAGATCACGGTGTGGGGCGAGGAGGTGTCGCTCGTGTTCGTGGGGATGGGCCGAAGGCAATAGGGGTCTTAAATAGGAGTTTGGGGGCTAGGGTTAGGACTAAGGAGAGGGGCGACACACCCTATGGAGTCAGCCTAATTCCTTGGCCTCCAAGTAGCGATTCTGCACCACTGATTCATGTGGAAACTTCGAGAGAGTGTGAGGGAACTTTTGGTCAAGCCATCGGGGTGCAACCGGTTGGTTTTGCTGATTGGGTTAGGAGCCAGGGTGGTTGGTCCACCATGGACTTGCCATTCTAGGCGCAAGGTATGGGATGACCCCAACACTGTTGGATTGAGATCCAAGGATGCTGGGTCAATCCGTGGGGCAAGCCTTGCCCAGAGGCCCCCAAAGCACAAGATGGGCCGAGCCCAACAAGGGAAAAGGAGAGAAAAGGAATAAAAAGGCTAAAATGAGCTAGGAAAGGGCTAGATCTTAGGAAAATCATATAAAATCATGGGAAAGTCCAAATGATCTCAAGTTTGGAACATATCTTCAACATGAAGTGTAGAATAATGTGAACAAGTTTGGAGACCAAAGGATAAAGTTAACTAGTCAAACTCAAGTATTTGAACAAAGAGGTGTATTAAGATAATTAAGGTGCTCAAGAGTGCATGAAATTCATAGAAAACAATAGAATTTGATTTTGGGTGTCTACATTGATCAAAGAGTCAAATGAGATCATGAATGACCATCATAGAGGTAAAAAATATAATTATAAATTAAATAGAAAAGAGGAAAAATTCACATTGTCAGAGAGGGAGATTAGAAGATTTGACATTCCTTTAAAGCATTGTGCTAGAGATGAATCAACTGATATGGATAATGAATCACTGGATGAATTGGTGCTAAAAAGTCTAGAGAGTCTCTATCACTTTCGGAGAGCTTCTGATTGGCCAATTGTCAAAATAGATTTTCCAATCGGGAGTTCATCCTTTGGATACTTTGGAATGGGCAGGATGGTTGGGTGATTTGAACATCAAGATTCCCAATAAATATGTCAGAGTGTGCAGATTAACAAAAATCTTATGGGAATTATCTCCAGATTTTGAACATGAACTCAGAGAAAGAATTTTTTAATGCTCTTGAGAGCATGTGTGCTTTTATATGCATAATAGCAAGGAAACTAGTCAAAATCCTAGTATTTATGAAAAAAAAACAAGAATGATGAAACTAAGGAAAACAATATGAAAATGAAAATCAATATGAGAAAAACTAAACTAGTAACCATAGGAAAAAGGTGATGAATATGAATTCATAAAACTATCTCAAAATTGAATGTTTCTCATCATCGAGAAACACAGTACCAAACAACCAACCAAATAATACTACTAGACTATCATCTACTCTTTCATAACATCACTACATTCCCTACAACCAATCACTACTACTGAAATAGCATTCAGTGTCGCTTTTCTGGGCGTCGGTTATTAAGGAAAACCGACGCCTATCATATAAGGCGTCGGTTGTTTAAGCAAACCGACGTCTATATTCGAAGACCAGCCAGACACGGGTACCGCTTTGTATTCAGCGTCGGTTGACAATAACAAACCGACGCCTAAAAGCTCCCGCGAAATCCAATTTTCGAGCGAAAAGAAAAAGTGTCACATACAGCGTCGGTTATTTAAATAGCCACCGACGCCTATGTGTGATGAAACTTTGCGCGAAAAGTGTCACTTTCAGCGTCGGTTATCTGTTGATAACCGACGCCGAAAGTGGTTCCCGCCAAACAATTTCGTGAAAATATTGTCCAATTGAGCGTCGGTTGGTTCAAACAACCGACGCTAAAGTTGTTTAGGCGTCGGTTGTGACAAACAACCGACGCTATAGGTGAACTTTATATCCTACGATCACCCGAATGTTCCCCTTTCTTCTGTTTCATCACCTAAACAACTTTAGCTCCCGCCGCAACTGCTGTCGCCCGACCCTCCACTCCGCCGCACCCCTCCACGACAGTGCCGCCGTGCCGCCTTCTCCGGTGCAGCCTTCTCCTCCGGTGCCTCCACGTCGCCTTCTCCTTCGGTTCCAGTGCCTCCACGCCACTGCCGCCAAAATGTCAGAAGCTGCTCTCCACCGCCGTCGCGCCGCCGCCAGGGTTTGGGGTTGCTAGCTGCTTCTCCGCCACGCTGCCGGTTCAACCACAACTCCTCTCCACCGCCGTCACCCACTCTGTGCCGCCGTCTGCAGACCACAACTCTTCTCCAGACCGGTATGCCCTCTTCTCTGTATTTTATTAGAGCTAGGAGGCAGAGGTTGCGTGTTAGTGAATGAAGTCTAAGGCTCTTTCCTCTCTCTCAAGCTCATGAAATGTGATTCTTACTGAAATATGATGATGGGACAATTTTTTCTCTGCCATAGTTGAAATTTTCCTACTTGAAAAGGTCAACTTACCGAAAAGAATGCTCTTCTACCTTTTATTTTAAAGATGCATTCTATATACAATTTTCCTGTACCCACAATTGCTGATTAGTTTTCTTGTACAACTGGATTCTTCAAGGAAATAGCTACAGCTAGATAAGATCGTGTACACTCTGTATTTTTTCCCATCCTTTCTACAACTGGATTCTTCAAGGAAATAGCTACCTTGGGTCTTTATAGGTTATTTTAATGTTGTCCGAAGGAATTATGAAAAAATTAGTAAACAACCTCCTACAAAAAAGTCTATGCAGGACTTTAACATGTGTGTAATGAATTGTGGATTGTTGAGTCAGAAATGAATGGACCCATCTTTGCATGGGACAATCATCAAGAAGGGAAGAATTTCATTACATCTAAAATTGATAAAGTAGTTTACAATGATAAATTCCTTGATATTGTTTCTAATTTTCATAGGAAAGTTGATAAACATGTACATGTGGAAATATGGTTATTAAACCAATGGTTATAACATATAATGTCTAGTAAAGATTCCTAGACCTTTTGTTTGAAACTATTGATTTCTTGATTTATGATTAAATAATGCTCTGTTGATTAGGATTAACCATGTTTCCTGTAGTTTATACACATTTATTATATATAAGAATGACAACACATGTATTTGTTGGCCTAGAAACCCATCCAAGATTGACTCATTAGGAGTAAATCTTGTATAGTCCCCAGTTTGGGACTGTTCTTGAACACCTAATCTCACTTAGGATGTAAGTGTATAATGTGTATTGGGTTTTCGAGAAAATTTCGGTAGCATTTCCCCGTTTGTTCTCTAAGTATATATGTACTTAGAGAACAGCGGGGAAATGCTGCCGAAATTTTCTTGAAAACCCAATACACATTATACACTTACTAGTGAGATTAGGTGTTCAAGGATGGGATATGTGGTACATATTTATTATATATAAGAATGACATCAAATGTGTTTGTTGGCCTAGAAACCCATCCAAGATTGACTCATTAGGAGTAAATCTTGGATAGTCCCCAGTTTGGGACTGTTCTTGAACACCTAATCTCACTTAGGATGTAAGTGTATAATGTGTATTGGGTTTTCGAGAAAATTTCGGTAGCATTTCCCCGTTTGTTCTCTAAGTATATATGTACTTAGAGAACAGCGGGGAAATGCTGCCGAAATTTTCTTGAAAACCCAATACACATTATACACTTACTAGTGAGATTAGGTGTTCAAGGATGGGATAGGTGGTACACATTTATTATATATAAGAATGACATCACATTATACACTTAGGTAGGATGTAAGTGTATACCCTAATCTTTTCCTAATATATACTTGTTTCTTAATATATACTTGTTTTCTCTGATCATAGAATGGATAGATCATGGATGTCCATTCGTAATTGTTGCACCCCATAGTTTATATCTGGTCTTGATCAGTTTATTAGATTTGCCGAGGAACATAGGAAAAAACCTACAGATAGGTTCTACTGTCCATGTAGGCATTGCGGTAACAACTTGAAAGTCAACACTGGTGAGGAAATCAAAAGTCATGTCATGTGCAACGGGATTGTACAAGGCTATACAAAATGGCACTGGCATGGAGAGATTTCAAAATCGAAACCAGTAGATGTCGATAACAGTGCTTGGGTGGAAGAAGAAATTGCCTCTGATGACGTAAATGTGAACGAACCAGTTCCAGCAGACATCGTTGATGCGATGCTGGATAGTTGTAGGGTAGAGCACACCGATCCACCTCCTATCTTTAGAAACATTGTGCATGATGCTGAGATACCATTATACACAGGCTGTGCTAAGTTTACAAAGCTTAGTGCTGTGTTGAGATTGTATAAGTTGAAAGCTAACAATAGATGGAGCGACAAAAGCTTCACTTCATTGTTGACTTTGTTGAAAGAAATGCTTCCTGAAGGAAACGAGCTGCCAATCTCAACATACCAGGTAAAGAAAATGTTGTGCCCAATGGGAATGGAGGCCAAGAAGATACACACATGCCCAAATGATTGTGTATTATTTCAAAAGGACTATGTAGATTTGAAAGATTGTCCAAAATGTGGTGCGTCACGGTATAAATTGACGACTTCGGGGGAGTCCAAAACTGGTTCTCCTGCCAAGGTGTTGTGGTATCTACCTATAATATCACGGTTTCAACGCTTGTTTGCAAATCCGAAAGATGCGAAGAATTTGAGGTGGCATGCTGATGTTAAGAAAAATAATGATGGGATCCTGCGACATGCGTCTGATTCCCCACAGTAGAAGAAGATTGATCTATTGTACCCCAAATTTGGTGAAGAAGATAGGAATCTAAGACTTGGGCTTTGTACAGATGGGATGAATCCGTACGGGACATTGAGCAGCCAACATAGCACTTGGCCATTCATGCTTGTTATATACAATCTTCCTCCCTGGATGTGTATGAAAAATAAGTACGTTATGTTGTCATTGTTGATATCGGGCCCTAAACAACCCGGAAATGATATCGATGTTTATCTTGAACCTTTGATTGATGACTTAAAGAAACTTTGGGCTGAAGGTGTGATGACCTATGATGCTTCAGCAAGAGAGACATTTTGTTTGCACGCTATGTTGTTTTGCACTATTAATGACTTTCCAGCATATGGGAATTTGTCTGGATATAGTGTCAAAGGAGCTAAAGCGTGTCCTATATGTGAAGAAAACACTGATTCAATAAGACTAAAACATGGCGGCAAGACTGTATATCTTGGTCATCGAAGGTTTCTTTCAAAATTCCATCCGTATCGTAGGAAGCGCAAAGCATTCAATGGATGGAATGATGAACGGAGTGCACCTAAACCTATACCAGGGGATGTTGTTTATGAAAGAGTAAAAGACATTGTCAATGAATTTGGTAAGAAATCACAATGTAGTATGGCCACATGGAGTGACAATTCTTGATTCAAGAAGAAGTCAATATTTTGGGATCTTCCTTATTGGAGTTCTTTGACATTCAGGCATTGTATCGATGTAATGCACGTTGAGAAAAATGTCTGTGATAGCATCATTGGTACTTTGTTAAATATACCAGGTAAGACTAAAGATGGGATAAAATCCAGACTGGAACTACGTGAAATGGGAATAAGGTCAGAATTAACAGAATTACGTGAAATGGGTAGTAAAAGAACATACTTACCTCCCGCTTGTTACACGTTGTATAGAAAGGAGAAGAAAACTTTTTGTGAATGCTTGGTAAATGTTAAGGTGCCACATGGTTACTCATCCAACATCCGTAGATTGGTATCAATGAAAGATCTGAAGTTGATAGGTCTTAAATCTCATGATTGTCACACTCTAATGCAACAAATATTTCCCGTGGCAATTCGATCTATATTGCCGAAGCATGTAAGGTTTGCAATTACCAGACTTTGTTTCTTTTTCAATAGTCTATGCAACAAAGTTATTGACCCTGATACTCTTGATAATTTGCAAAGAGAAGTGGTTTTTACCCTATGTCAGCTTGAGATGTATTTCCCTCCTTCGTTCTTTGATATCATGGTACATCTTGTTGTCCACTTGACTAGGGAAGTGAAAATGTTGGGACCAATTTTCTTGCATTGGATGTATCCCTTTGAACGATACATGAGCATTTTTAAAGGTGATGTTCGAAACCGTTATCGGCCTGAAGGGAGTATTATTGAAGGTTATGTGGCGAGAGAGGTTATGGATTTTTGCAATGACTTTCTTAGTGGTAATGACACTCCTAATAATGACAAGAATATTGAGGAGGGCAAAGGAATTTTGGGATCACGGGTGAAAGTAATCAGCCGTGAGCAGTTGGAACAAGCTCACTTGTATATTTTACACAATATGGACGAAGTGAGTGTTTATATCGAGGAACATACCAATTTCATAAAGAGACAACATCCTCGAGCAAGTTCAATGTGGCTTGCTAGAGAGCATAATAAGACTTTTACTAAGTGGTTTGAAGATAAAGTCTTACATCAACTATCTCAAACACCAAATGATATTACAGAAACTATCAAATGCCTCGCCTTTAAACCAAAACCGAATGTTATGTCTTATGAAGGGTTTGACATTAATGGATTCACATATTACACAAAGCGCCAAGATGATAAGAGTGTCGTCCAAAATAGTGGGGTCACTCTTCAAGCGTCGACTATGTACTTTGCAAGTGCAAAGGATAAGAGTCCACGTGAAGCTGAAATGTCATATTACGGTGTCATTAAGGACATTTGAGAGTTTGAGACTAGATTTCAAAATTCAGCTCTTTAAATGTAATTGGGTTGATAACACCAAAGGAGTTATAGTGGATGAATTGGGTTTCACTTTGGTGAACTTTGAAAAGATTGGCGAGAAGGGTGAACCATTCATATTGGCATCACAGGCGAAACAAATATTCTATATCGATGATCCTGCGAATGATAAATGGTCGGTTGTTCTTCATGGTAAAAGACAATATGTTGAAGATCCTATAGATGAAGAAGAGTACTATGATAAGTATGATGACTCCAGTCCATTCTCAGTTGGGTTGCCAACTCCACAAAATATTGAAGCTAATGATGACTTATATGTGCGCGGAGATCACAATGAACGATTGTTAATTGATAAAAGATCACAATTTTAGAGACATGTATGTTTATACAAATACTAAATTTTTGCCTTTTTCTAGTTAATACAAATGCTAAATGTTTGCCTTTTTCTAGTTAATACAAATGCTAAATGTTTGCCTTTTTCTAGTTAATACAAATGCTAAATGTTTGCCTTTTTACAGACATTTTCAGATGGCTGACCATGATGAGCATGATGTCCATGATGAGCATGAAGTCCATGATGAGCATGTTGTCCATGACGAGCATGGAGAGGATACCAATGTAAGTTCTAAAAACATATCCTGTATTTATATAAAATTCATTATCTTCTAGTTATGTCATATATCCTATATTTCTATATTGGGCTAATTCAATGTGTTTATTTTTGTCAAAATTTAGGTTGATGATGCACATGTACCCACTGAAGCACTGGAGCAACTTGATGCGCAGCACCAAACACTTAACAAGAAAAGGGGCATCACTCTGTTGAAGAAGTTAATAGCGCTAAGTGGCAGTGGATCCAAATTGGTTGTGGAGTTTGATAATGGAGGAAATGCAATTGGAGTGAACCGCAATAATTTTGTAAACTATCTTGGGTGTACCACTCGGAGCCATTGTGGTGTTAAGTATGATAATTGGCATAAAGTTCCTCAGGGGAAAAAAGACTTGATATGGAAGGATTTATGTGTGAGTTATTATTATTTGCAATTCTATTTTGTAGATTACAAATTCTATTATTTGCAATTCTATTTTGGATACTAGTTAATAACATTTCTATTTTACAGAATTTGTTTGCATTAGATGAGAAGTTGCATCGTAAAAGTGTGATGCAACGCGCTGGAAAGATGCTTAGGAATTATAGGAAAAATATGAACAGAGAATACATAAAAGAGGGTGATAAGAAGAAGAAGTCAGCCCTTGAACAATGGAACTTCTTGGACAAAGAAGATTGGGACAATTTTGTTGCTTCAAGAAAATCTGAAGAATTCAAGGTATTAGGCGTCACTCCCAATTTAATTAATATACATTGTATTCACCTATTCAAGATTAACATTTAGTGCTACTAACCAAATCATTAATGTGCATACTAACTAGGCCCTCAGTGACGCACAAAAAGCAAGGCGTGCACTGAATGTGCATGACCACACTATGGGTCCAAAAGGCTATGCAAGCATTCGCCAAAGACTACAGGCGGAGTCTACAACTACTCAAGAGTCTGCTGCTACTGAGGAGTCTGCCACACCCATGCCTCGCCATGATATCTGGATAGCTGGGAGGCAAAACAAGAACGGTGAAATAAAGAAGCCCGTAACTGCTGAGGCGGCTGCGAAAATGGTAAAATACAACTCTTAGAGCAATCATTTGAATATTAATTATTTGTTAACTTACCAATTTCTATTGATGGTGATTAGCGGGAGCTGCACGAGCAGAGGAAACAAGGCACGTTCATCCCTCAGGGCACACATGATGAATTGACAGTTGCTCTGGGTAACCTAGAGCATCCAGGACGTGTTAGGGGTGCATGCACTGGTGTGGGCATCAAAGCATTCTTTGGGCCATCCCAGCGCAAACCCAGAGCGGGACTTTCACAAGAAGAGGTAACCTATACTTTTTTTAGAATGTTGCTGCAAAAGGAAATTCAATAATAAGAAGCTAATGTTTCTTTTATCCATGTATAGGAGAATAAGAGAGTTGAGGATATAGTTGCTAAGAAGGTCAACGATGTAGTTGCTGAGAAGGTCAAGGAAGAATTGTTGCGGTGGCAGGCATATCAGGCTTCCAATCAGCCTATGGCGACCCACTCTTCTCCTGATGTACAAACTACAAGTAATCCTGTAGACCCACCGCCTAACACGTCTGCTGTAAGTATTGTTTATGACATTGTAGTTAGTCTTTTCAAGTTGTTATGTTTTCAAGATGATATGTATATATGTATAATATTCTTTACGTAAATTTGTAGGCATTGAAGCCATGCCGCTTAAGAATGCAATACTACATTGTTGCAGAGGCGTAGGCTTACCCGTCCCTTCCTGGGGCAATGTTTTACGTGACTCCAATGCCACAGGGCTACGTTTGTGTGAGCCCGATACGTGTGTTACCCGATTGGAGAGAAGCTACATTGCCATATCCCCAACTGGATATTGATACACTTGGTGATGCAGAAGGCGAGGTGATATTGTGGCCCAAAGAAGATGTTGTCTACACTACTGAAATTGTAAGATAAATTTACATTACTTTAAATTGTTAATGTGTATATATGAGGTCAACTGATCTGAAATTATATATAAAGGTTAAAAAGAAGACAACCGGAGCACCTAGGCCTCCACCTCCACTTCCTGCATTACCAAGTTGGGTTCCAACTGACCTAACATACCCGTTAGGTCCTGCTTGTAGGGGAATGGCATGTTGGCTACGGGCACATAATATACATTGCCCTATAATTGTTTCTTTAGATGCAGATTATGCAGGACAATCATACGATAGCTCTTTATTTATACAAGATATTATTGAGCTGTTTATGTATGAGTGGTTGAATACATCAATGATAGAGACATGGATAAGGTGAGATCTTATTTATACATCCATATACCTTATGTAAGATCCGGTGAGCTGGTTTCTTATATATTAATGCATACCTAATACATGTTTTGCAGCTACTTAGTCGAAGATCATTGCAAACAATTTGCATTTGATCATGTGGGATTTTTGATTCCTTCATTGATTAGTTTGGTAGCTAAAGACCCTGATAGTGTTCAACAATACTGTATAGATGCTTTTACAATTTTTGGTCAGCAAAAGAAGATGATAATAATAGCTCCATTCAATGTCAAGTATGTTTACTTTATTTATAATTTGGACTTAAGAAAATTCCATTTTTATTGTGCATTTTGAGTTATTAATTGTTAACTTTTTACCTCTAGCGGTAGACATTGGGAGTTACTAGTTATTGTCCCCGGGACGTTCACTATTTATTATCTAGATCCCGCGGGAAGTACATTAAACACTAAAATTGGACACGTAATGAGAATGCCATTATTCTGGTGAGAAATATTTCATTTTTGTATATGTTAAGATCTCTTATTACATTACTATTTACTTATGCAATTTACTGTGTTATATTAACATGTAGGAGTTTAGATGCATTCAAAAAGGCTGGAGGAACGGTCCCAAGGAAAAAGAACCAGCCAATAAATTGGCAGAACGTACAAGTAAGTTCCCGACTCCAATGTATATATTATTGATGTGAATTGTGCTTAGTTGTATTATTTTGTATGTTTCAATTTATAGTGCGCTACACAAGACAATGGCTGGGCATGCACATACTATGTGATGCGATTTATGCAGATGATTATCCGATATGCCGCATTGGACCTCGATACCATACATGAGGTATTATATATAGTCTCATTAGTTAGTATGAAATATATCAATCTTATTTTTATATTATTACTTATATATATACATCATTCTCTTTGCAGGTGTTTAAAACTGACAACACTACAGGTAAACGCTTAAAAAATATACATGCTCCATATACGATGGAAGCATTAAATGAAATAAGAGAAGAATGGGCAAAAGCCATACAAGCAGTGGCAACTGTAAGATATAATTGGGATGTTGATAGCGATAATGAATGATACTTTGTAAATGAATATTTCTGAATGTTAATACATGTATTTGAATGTTTCTATATGTGTGAATGTGAGAATTGAATTGATGTCTGAATGTATCTACTTGTGTGAATTATTTTTTGTGAATTTTGCAGGTTTGTGGCCTGTTTGTAGGTTGATATCAATGGATGTCGTAAACCTACAGTTTAGAAAACTGAACTGCAGGTTCTCATCCTGCTGACCAGCCACAGCAGGCCTGCAAACTGATATGAAAAAAAAAATAGATATAGGCATCGGTTATTTACAGAAAACCGTCAGCAAAGACCTACAGCGTCGGGTTTTTGCAAAACACCGACGCCTAATGTGGCCACAGCCGTACTGGAAATGGCGTCGGCTGTTCGTGTCAAACCGACGCCTATTTAACCTATAGGCATCGGTCTTTTAGTAGATAACCGACGCCAAAAGGGTTCGCGCCACAGAAAATGGCATCATCTAGGACACTTTCTGCGTCGGTCTTTTAGTAGATAACCGACGCCGAATGTGTCCTAGATGACACCGTTTTCTGTGGCGCGAACCCTTTTGGCGTCAGTTATCTACTAAAAGACCGACGCCTATAGGTTAAATAGGTGTCGGTTAAAAAACCGACGCCGAAGTGTTCGACTTTAGTGGCGCCCACATAGGCGTCGGTCGGAAATCGACGCCAAAGGGGGTTAAACAACCGACACCAAAGGCGGTTTCTGTAGTAGTGAATTATGTCCAAGCAAACCTATCTATTGAAATCAAAAGGTTGTATCTTCAAGTTCTCTGTATCAATGTCACACTCAAAAAAAGTTTTCACATAAAAATATGTGCATTACGATCACAACATCATTAGTGTCTCAAAAGGTTCCACATGTTCCAGTAAGGTTTAAACAAGTACATGGTTCAATTATGAAGGGAAATATTTTTTGGGCGATTGCTGCCCCATGGGAAGAAAATGGAGTGAACTAAGGTATGGAAGGGAAGATTGTGATCCTCTCCTCTGTTCGATTTGGATTGCTTTATTTTTGATGCAATCATTTCTTTCTTTTTGGTAGAACGGATGCATGAATGTGAGTTTTTGTTGTAGTTTAACCATCACAGTCTGTCCTCAAGGAAAGAACTAATCCAGTCTGTGTGACGTGGACTCCTCCTGTAAGGACCCTGACCTTCGTTTAGGGTTTACCCTGTTTCCTTTGCTTAACCCAGGTGCTTTGTTGCTTGCTAATCACCTTTAGTGGTGATTATGGTTTGTTTGAGCTTTGTTGAGAGTTGGAGGGGATACTTGCAGATAACCCAAGTCTAGGGTTTTGCGGGCAAGTTTGCCACCTTGTGAGGTGTTCCTCTCTCTCCTTGCTTCCTATAGAGTAGAGAAGAAGGTTTGGGCTTGTTGCTTGAGTTCTTTTGGGCTTGGTTGAGCTCGTTGGGCCTTGAGGTGCCTTGCCTTGGTGTGGTTGAGCCTTGTATCGGCCAAGAGAAAAGTGTATCTACCAAGGAGGGAGTGTTTCGCCCATGGGGATGGGGTGTGTCGCCCATGGTGCTGGTTGTGCGTCACCCATGATCTTTGACCTAGCTTTGACCTCGTTTGTGTCACCACTAGTGGACACTTAGTGCAAGATGCTTGCATGTGGCAATGACCTTGGACATGTGTTAAGGGCTAGCTAGAGTGGTAGATCGTGCACTAGGATAAGTGTCCCTAGGTAGGCGACACCTTGCTTGGTTCTACCTTGTTTCCTCCTCCCTTTCCTTCTATATAGGTGGTTCCTTTCCTTAGCTAGGAGTTCCTTTAGTCCCTTGGTTCCTTCTCCACCTTGATGCACGACACCCCTTCTCCTTTGCACGTTGGTGGCCGATACCCCTAGGAGAAGCAAGTTTGGTGGCTGAAATCCTTAGAGTCTCCTTCTTCCTTGATTGGTGGTGCTTGGAGCTAGAATCTTGGAGCTTGCTTGAGGCAGGTTACATAACTCCTAACCCCAACTACACTACTCTCTTTCCATGTTCTTATATGTTGCTATGTCCATGATCGGCTATGCATGTTAGTAGTTTAGTTCTTGTTTAGTTTCTCCTTGTTGGCTGAACCTATGATCTAGGGTTCCTTGGTAAGCAATACTCCTTTCTCCCCTTGGTCTAGAGGAGTGAGCTTGAGCTTCTAGTATCATGAGCAACACCCCTCTTTCTCTTAGACGATTGAGGTGAGCTTGTGTTCTAGTTGTTGGGGCAATACTCTTCTCTCACCATGGACTAGAAGGGTGAGCTTTGTTATGATGGTGACTCCTTATAGGGTTTGCCCTTGTGGCTGTTTGGTGATAGTTGATGTGCAAGACTCCTCTTTCTTAGTTGATTGAGGTGAGCTGTCTTCTTGACCCACTAGGGTTTTGGATGTCTTTATGCTTGAGGTGGATGATGATCTTGTGAGTTGTACCTTGGTCATCATGAGTTGGGGATATTCTGCCCGGTAGACCTAGAACCTTGCACGGCACAAGTGTGAAGGTGATGAGCGATACCCTTGTAGAGCACCTTGCCTGGTTTACACTTGAGGTGAGCATTGCTGTGGCGGGCGTGCACACTATCTCTTGACGTCCGACACAAGCCCTGCACGCTAGGATAGGGTGCACGCTACCCGTGCACGGTATACACTTGAGCTTGGCACCACATCGCCCGACAAAGTTGCACGCTCCCATTGCGCGTCACAACGGCCGATACCATGTTGCCCGATAACGTGCACGTAATGGCGCGCGTTACACTAGCCGATACACCTTGCACGACACAGGTGCACGACTGGCCCTTAGCCGTTGCCCGATTTGCCTAAGTGCGCGACACCTGACACAGCGTTGCTTAGCTGCACGCTTGAGAGCAGTTATCCTTGGTAACGCAGCGTTGCGCGTTGCGCTGGGACGATGGCCATGGTGGGTTGGACATGAGATGAGGGCAGGTTGCCCGATCCAACCTATAGTGAAGGTGAGCCCTGCCCGATACAGTTTTTAGTGAGGGTTTTGAGTGCTTCTCGTGAGGGTTCTGTTTGTCATGGAAAGCCGATGTGTTGGCTATATTCTTGTTAATCAATGGTGACTCGTTGCATGATAGTATTCAATATGGTAAAGCTTGTTCATCTAAACTTAACATGGCCACACACACGAATGTGATCACCTTGATTATCTATATAATGCTAAGAACAATAATGAGCATGTAATGTGGATTGCTTAATGATGTGCCTTATACATGTGATCATAAGATGTGGCATGATTAAGAAAAGGATATAATCATTAATGTCACTTTATATTGATAAAGCACTTAATCCTAAATGTCACCCGGTGTTGATAATATGAGTTTCTAAGTTATTCATGATGATTATTGAGTAGTGCTAACCATGCAGGTGATGCATAGCCAAGAAAAAGGCTATGAGTAATAAATATATGAGAACAATGAGATAACAGGTACATTATGAATGCTATTCCATGATGATGATGATGTAAGTCCTGAAAGTCATTGGCAGTATATGATGAGGGATTGAGATCCCATGGTACGTGAAAATCCTTGAGATGAATCTGGATGATTGGCAAGAAGCCAAGTGATAACATGTAATGTGGAAACCTTGTGATGGATCAGTATGATGTGAAATGTAGTAAAAGCAAAATGTTGAGTTTTATATTGTTTACTTTTGTTATAATTGCATGTTATACAACTTGGTTGAATCTTACAATCCATATAAAAGATACTAATTAATCACAGTGGAATATATCATGTAGTTGCCTTGGTCATAGATCCATCATCGTCAGGAATTGGTGATGGTGAAACAGGTTCTCCTACGGGTTAACCCGGAGCACATATTATTGAATATGCGAGGTTACTCCTAGGCTAAAGTGAGGAGGTAAGAGTGCAACTTCGGTTGTAGACTCCTGGGTGCGGATTCAGGCCCGTAGCCCAAGTATGTGAAGAGCATGGTGAATAGACCCATGTCTCAGGATATGTGATATGAGGAGCATGAATGCGTTCATGGCTCAGAGCATGGTGAACAGGCCCGTGGCTCAGTTTCACTAGCACCGAGACATGTACCGAGGCGGGCTAGGCAGAGGGTGGCCTAACCCTGTGGCTAAGACCAATTCAACATGAGACTGCAGTCCTGCTTGTGTTGTACTCATGCACTGACCATGAGGCGGGGAGGTCGTGGAGTCCAGCTCTTCCATTGACCTTGTATGGCACCGGATTGGGTTTCACAACCGAAGGTTGGATTTGAGCGGTATGACTCACTTCCTCAGGGCATAATAATATGTAATCCAGCCGTTTAGTATTTACTGCTTAAGACAAACACGAAACATTGGTTGAGGCCTTGTTTGTGTAGTTACGTTGTTATATCTTGCAGTTGTTTATATGTTTCTCATATGTGGTAACTCCTTCTAAATCTTATCTTGTTATCATGTTCCATAAAGTAATAGTTGAATATATGCTTGAGTACATCTGGTAAACTTGGTAAGTATGAATAGCTCTATCTTATAATTGCTCTTGTTAAACACTTCCTATCAGTTAGCTGCTTTATATATATATCTGAGGTTTTGTAGTTTCGGCGAGGAGTTATGTTTCTCGCTGGGACTGTGTGTCTCACCCCGCTGGTTTACACCCTTTTTAGGTGGTCGATCTAGGCGTGGTGGTGGTCGCGGAGTTGCGGCCGAGCAACAAGAAGAGCAGTAGAAGGCAAGCAATGGATATGCTGCTGTTTTGGGATGTTTTGTAATAGAGTCTAGAGTCGTCCCTATACTCTTAGGTCCTTGGAGGTGTTTTGACATTGTTTCATGATACATAACCGTTAATGTTATGTATATCCTGCTGACGGCCGGATGTGGACCTCTATGTATGTATAAACAGGTGATGAACTCGTGTGACAGCAAGAAAGTTGTTGCTCTAAGCTGTGAACATGTATCAAGGCTTGTATATATATAACTTATTTCTTGCAGGATGTGGACTGTAATGTAATAGTTCATTAGTTTATCAGCTTTCCGCAATCGGTTTTAATTAACCCATGTTTTGATAATCTGTGATTATGGTGATTTTCGCACGTTTTCGCATAACACCTCGCTGTCTATGTGATAGTGGGATGTGTTGCCACAAAGTTTTGGTATTAGAGATCTAGGTTCGCTGAGTCTACAGGGATTTAGGAATAGGTTGAGTCTGTTCTTATGTGTTTTCTAAGTTTTCTTACAAACATCTTCTGCCCTCAGCGGAAGAAAAGCCAAGATGTCTGGAAACCATGAAGAACATGCTCCTGAGCATAGTGATGCTGCATCAGTAGATGGAGCTATAGGACAGGCACATGAAGATTGGGTTCCTGAGGTCCCCCAACCTAACCCAGCCATTCTTGAACATCCTACCTACAGACAGCTTATGAGGCAGATGATGGCTACGATGAGTCTCATGGTTGAGTAATTTCCAGTGCCTCCTCCGAGAGAACATGCTCCCCATGGTGAAACATCGGGTATTGGGAAGACCTTCGAGCAGCTTCGCCGAGTCGGAGCTTCAGATTATGCTAGAACGGCTGATCCAGCGGATGCAGATCTATGGCTGACAAGTCTTAAGAAGGCTTTCCAGATCCTCGACATCCCTGAAGCAAACAAAGTAAAGCACGTTGTCTACCTTCTGAAAGGTAGTGCTGGTCACTGGTGGACCATCGGGGAAGAGAAGCGGCCTGGTGAGGTGATCTGTTGGGAGGTTTTCCGGCGCAAGTTCGTCACCAGATACTTCTCGAAGACGTATCTGGATGAGAAGATCAGTCAGTTTGAGAGCTTGCAGCAAGGAACGGTGAACATCACTGAGTAAGAAGCCAAGTTCATGGATCTGCTGAGGTTTTGTCCTTATATGGCATCGATAGATGAGGAACGGATCATACGTTTCGAGAAGGGTCTGAGTTCTGAGCTGACAACCCCTGTGTCTGTGTTGGAGAATCAAGAGCAGTTTGCTATGTTTGTGGAATCTATCCGGAGGATCGAATGATCAATAAGGGAGAAGAGAGAGTCTATGGCTAAGAAGAGACATGCTCAGTTTCAGGGTCATAGGTTTGGTGGCTTCAAGAAGCCAAGGTTTGTGGCACCGTCAATGATGAGAGGTTCTGGTGTACCATCTCAGTGGTCTCCGAGTAAGGGAAGAGGTTATGTTTCTTCACCATCAAGGGCACACACTACAACTTCTGTGATAGTAACAGGGCCATCTAGGCCACAAGTTGACGATAGAGCATGCCATCTGTGTGGTCAGATCAGGCATTGGAGGTTCAATTGCCCAAATAGGGATGTTGAAGTAACACAGCAGTCGAGGCAGAATCAGCAAGGGTCAGATCGACAACAGCCCAATAGTAGTAGAGGACAGGGACACAGTCAGGCGTATCAAGCAGGATCGTCTGCTCAAGGGAGCATAGGACGTAGACAGCAAGCAACGGCTCGATTCTATGCTATGAGTCAGCCGGAGGCGATAGTCAACCCGCGAGTAGTGACAGGTCAGATGGAGTTATTTCATTCTGATGTCTTCTTCTTGCTTTATATCTGTTCTGGTTGACCCGGGTGCTACAAACTCTTTTATCACCTATAGTATGCTTGACAATTGTCGTTTACATGTTAGTCGTAAGAAGGATAGTTTGTTGTTAGAAACCCCTCTTGATGGTTCCTCATTGCTTCGAGATGAGTGTCCATCTTGTGTCTTGTCTTTCTCGGGACACCGCATTCGAGTGGATCTTATACCACTTGATATGCATGGTTTTGATGTTATCCTTGGGATGGATACCTTAGAGAAGTTTAAGGTGGTTTTGGACTGTGGTTCCAAGCAGGCGGTGTTTGATGATGCCAGAGAGAAGTGGATCTTCCAGGGAGATAGGAAGATTCTTCTGACGTGTCTAGTATCAGTTATGGTGGCAGATACGTTGTTATGACAAGGATGTGAGGCGTTCTTAGCTCATGTGGTGGATACCGTTGTAGCTACCAAGGCGAAAGGTCCTAGTCTCGAAGAGGTTGCAGTTGTCCGGGAGTTCGTAGATGTGTTTCCTGATGAACTCCCTGGTGTTCCACCGCCCCGAGAGATTGATTTCGAGATCAATCTGGTGCCAGGAACATAGCCAGTTGCACAAACACCATATAGGATGGCTCCAGTGGAGATGGCAGAGCTTAAGAAGCAGTTGCAAGAGTTGCTGGACAAAGGTTTCATCCGACCGAGTACATCGCCTTGGGGTGCTCCCGTGTTGTTTGTCAAGAAGAAGGATGGTTCGATGCAGTTGTGTATAGACTACCGACAGTTAAACAAAGTCACGATCAAGAACAAGTACCCATTGCCGAGGATAGATGATCTGTTTGATCAGTTGCGTGGTGCTACAGTGTTTTCGAATATCGATCTATGGTCCGGATATCATCAGTTGAGGATAAAGGCGGATGACATACCAAAGTCAGCCTTCAGGATGAGGTATGGTCATTTTGAGTTCGTGGTTATGCCGTTCGGGCTACTAACCAATGCACCTGCTGCTTTCATGGACCTGATGAATAGAATGTTCCGTCCGTTCTTAGATTAGTTTGTTGTAGTCTTTATAGATGACATCTTGATCTATAGTCGGGACAGGCTAGAGCATGAGCAACATTTTCAACGAGCGTTGACTCTTCTTCGCTAACATCAGTTGTATGCCAAGTTTAGTAAGTGTGAGTTCTGGTTGGAAGAGGTGACTTTCTTGGGTCATGTGATATCTGCAGAAGGAGTCAAAGTAGACCCGAGGAAGGTGGAGTATGTTGTAGATTGGGAACAGCCGAAGACGCCGATAGAAGTTCGTAGTTTTGTAGGCTTAACAGGATACTACCGGAGGTTTATCAAGGACTTCAGTACAATTGCACTGCCGATGACAAAGTTGACAAGAAAGGATGTGCCTTTTGTCTGGGATGATCGATGTCAACAAGCTTTCCAGAGTTTTAAGGAGAAGCTAACCAGTACTCCAGCGTTAATCCTGCCAGAGCCTGGGAAGGGATACGTTGTTTTCTGTGATGCTTCCAAGAAAGGATTAGGTTGTGTGCTGATGCAGGATGATCATGTGGTTTCTTTTTGCTTCACGACAGCTTAAGAAACACGAGGAGAACTATTCGACTCATGACTTAGAGCTGGCAGTAGTGGTTCATGCGTTAAAGATTTGGAGACACTATCTTTATGGGGAAGTGTGTCAGATCTTTACGGATCATAAGAATCTGAAGTACTTCTTTACGCAACACGAGTTAAACATGCGACAACGGCGATGGATGGAGTTGATCAATGACTACGACTGCACTATCGAGTATCATCCTGGTAAGGCGAATGTGGTAGCTAATGCGCTTATCCAAAAGTCTTTTTTTTTTCTAGAAGGCACAATTGAGTTCCCTGGTATGCCCTAGGTGGGATATGTTTATGTCCTTGCGGCGGATGAATGTGCAGATGGAGGTTTCCTCGTTAGCTAGACTTTTAACACAAATGCAAGTCAAGCCTGCATTGAGACATCAGATCAAAGATGCCCAGTAGACAGATGATGCAGTACATTTGATCAGATCAGAGTTCGACAGCGAAAGGCGTGATGGGTTTCATGAGTCTGAGGATGGGCTAGTCTGCTATCATAATAGGATGGTGGTTCCTGATGTTGATGAGATAAGGAAGTTAGTGCTCGAGGAAGCACACACGTCGATGTATGCTATGCATCTAGGTGTCACCAAGATGTATCATAGTATGAAGGACTTATATTAGTGTCCCAGTTTGAAGAAAGATGTAGCAGAGTTCATGGCAAGGTGTGCGGTATGTCAACAAGTCAAGGCTTAACATCAGAAGCCGGTAGGTACGTTGCAACCCTTGCCGATACCGCAGTGGAAATGGGATCATATAACCATGGATTTCGTAGTTGGTCTACCCAAGAAAACTAGGAATCATGATTCAATTTGGGTGATAGTGGACAGATTGACAAATTTTGCCCACTTCCTACCTGTAAAGACGACGTATACAATGGAGAAACTCGCTCGAGTATATGTGGATGAGATAGTACATTTGCATGGAGTACCAACCACAATAGTTTCTGACAGAGGTCCTCAGTTCACAAGTCATTTCTGGGAACAGTTGCAAAAGGCGTTGGGAACGTAGTTGAGATTCAGTACCGCTTTCCACCCGCAGACAGATGGACAGTCTGAGAGGACTATTCAGATTCTGGAGGATCTCCTTCGAGCTTGTGTTTTGCAGTTTCTAGGCAGTTGGGATGTACATCTCAGTTTGATAGAGTTTGCTTATAACAACAGTTATCAGCAGAGCATTGACATGGCTCCTTATGAGGCTTTGTATGGGAGGAAGTGTAGATATCCTGTGTTGGTATGAGTCTGGTGAGCATCAGTTGTTGTGTCCTGAGTTAGTGCAGCAGATAACAGAAAAGATCAAGGTGATACATCAACAGTTGAAAGTGGCACATGACAGGTAAAAGTCTTATGCAGATAATCACCGATGACCTTTGGAGTTCTAGGTGGGAGACAAAGTGTATCTTAAAGTCTTGCCATGGAAAGGTGTTCTAAGGTTTGGTCAGAAGGGTAAGTTGGCACCCAGGTATATGGGGCCTTACCCAGTCACATCATGAGTTGGTAAGGTAGCCTATGAGATAGAGCTGCCTCCAGAGTTGCACAGGTTACATCCAGTGTTCCATGTCAGTATGCTGAAGAAAAGCCATCCAGATTCAGGAACAGTGATACAACCAGTAGAGGTTGAGCTTGATGAAGATGTGACCTACGAGGAAGGTCCTATGGCGATCCTTGACAGAAGAGTTAAGAAGCTGAAGAGGAAGGACCTAGTTCTGGTAAAGGTTCTTTGGCATCACCGTGGCGTTGAGGAAGCCACGTGGGAGCTTGAGGAAGAGATGAGGAGGAAGTATCCCTCGCTTTTCTCTTCGGATTTCGGGGATGAAATTGTTTGAAGGGGTTTAGCTTGTAAGGACCCTGGCCTTCATTTAGGGTTTACCCTGTTTGCTTTGCTTAACCCAGGTGCTTTGTTGCTTTCTAATCACCTTTAGTGGCGATTAGGGTTTGTTTGAGCTTTGTTGAGATTTGGAGGGGCTACTTGCAGATAACCCAAGTCTAGGGTTTTGCGGGCAAGTTTGCCACCTTGTTAGGTGTTCCTCTCTCTCCTTGCTTCCTCTAGAGTAGAGAAGAAGGTTTGGGCTCGTTGCTTGAGTTCTTTTGGGCTTGGTTGAGCTCGTTGGGCCTTGAGGTGCCTTGCCTTGGTTTGGTTGAGCCTTGTATTGGCCAAGAGAAGAGTGTATCAGCCAAGGAGGGAGTGTGTCACCCATGGGGATGGGGTGTGTCGCCCATGATCTTTGACCTAGCTTTGACCTCATTTGTGTCACCACTAGTGGACACTTTGTGCAAGATGCTTGCATGTGGCAATGACCTTGGACATGTGTTAAGGGCTTGCTAGAGTGGTGGATCGTGCACTAGGACAAGTGTCCCTAGGTAGGCGACACCTTGCTTGGTTCTACCTTGTTTTCTCCTCCCTTTCCTTCTATATAGGTGGTTCCTTTCCATAGCTAGGAGTTCCTTTGGTCCCTTGGTTCCTTCTCCACCTTGGTGCATGACACCCCTTCTCCTTTGCACGTTGGTGGCCGATACCCCTTGGAGAAGCAAGTTTGGTGGCTGAGATCCTTGGAGTCTCCTTCTTCCTTGCTTGGTGGTGCTTGGAGCTAGAAGCTTGGAGCTTTCTTGAGGCGGGTTACATAACTCCTAACCCCAAATACACTACTCTCTTTCCATGTTCTTATATGTTGCTATGTCCATGATCGACTATGCATGTTAGTAGTTTAGTTCTTGTTTAGTTTCTCCTTGTTGGCCGAACCTATGATCTAGGGTTCCTTGGTAAGCAATACTCCTTTCTCCCCTTGGTCTAGAGGAGTGAGCTTGAGCTTCTAGTATCATGAGCAATACCCCTCTTTCTCTTAGATGATTGAGGTGAGCTTGTGTTCTAGTTGTTGGGGAAATACTCTCCTCTCACCATGGACTAGAAGGGTGAGCTTGGTTATGATGGTGACTCTTTCTAGGGTTTGCCCTTGTGGCCGTTTGGTGATAGTTGATGTGCAAGACTCCTCTTTCTTAGTTGATTGAGGTGAGCCGTCTTCTTGACCCACTAGGGTTTCGGGTGTCTTTATGCTTGAGGTGGATTATGATCTTGTGAGTTGTACCTTGGGCGTCATGAGTTGGGGATATCCTGCCCGGTAGACCTAGAACCTTGCACAACACAAGTGTGAAGGTGATGAGCAATACCCTTGTGGAGCACCTTGCCCGGTTTACACTTGAGATGAGCGTTGCTGTGGAAGGCATGCACACTATCTGTTGACGCCCGACACAAGCCCTGTACACTAGGATAGGGTGCACACTACCCGTGCACAGTATACACTTGATCTTGGCACCACGTCGCCCGGCAAAGCTGCACACCCCCATTGCACATCACAACGACCGATACCATGTTGCCCGATAGCGTGCACGTCATGGAACGCGTTACAACAGCCGATACACCCTGCACGGCTGGCCCTTGGCCATTGCCCGATATGCCTAAGTGCGCGGCACCTGACACAACGTTGCTTAGCTGCACGCTTGGGAGCAGTTATCCTTGGTAACGCAGCGTTGCATGTTGCGCTGGGACGACGACCATGGTGGGTTGGACATGAGATGAGGGTAGGTTGCCCGATACAACCTATAGTGAAGGTGAGCCCTGCCCGATACAGTCTTTAGTGAGGGGTTTGAGTGCTTCTCATGAGGGTTCCATTTGTCATGGAAAGCCGATGTGTTGGCTATATTCTTGTTAATCAATGGCGACTCATTGCATGATAGTATTCAATATGGTAAAGCTTGTTCATCTAAACTTAACATGGCCACACACACAAATGTGATCACCTTGATTATCTATATAATGCTAAGAACAATAATGAGCATGTAATGTGGATTGCTTAATGATGTGCCTTATACATGTGATCTCATAAGATGAGGCATGATTAAGAAAATGATATAATCATTAATGTCACTTTATATTGATAAAGAACTTAATCCTAAATGCCACCCTGTGTTGATAATATGAGTTTCTAAGTTATTCATGATGATTATTGAGTAGTGCTAACCATGCAGGTGATGCATAGCCAAGAAAAAGGCTATGAGGAATAGATATATGAGAACAATGAGATAACAAGTACATTATGAATGTTATTCCATGATGATGATGATGTAAGCCCTGAGAGGTAGTGGCAGTATATGATGAGGGATTGAGATCCCATGGTACGTGATGATCCTTGAGATGAATCAGGATGATTGGCAAGAAGCCAAGTGATAACATGTAATGTGGAAACCTTGTGATGGATCAGTATGATGTGAAATGTAGTAAAAGAAAAATGTTGAGTTTTATGTTGTTTACTTTTGTTATAATTGCATGTTATACAACTTGGTTGAATCTTGCAATCCATATAAAAGGTACTAATTAATCACAGTGGAATATATCGTGTAGTTGCCCTGGCCATAGATCCATCATCGTCAGGAATTGGTGATGGTGAAACGAGTTCTCCTACGGGTTAACCCGGAGCGCATATTATTGAATATGCGAGGTTATTCTCGGGTGCTTTATATATATATATATCTGAGGTTAACCCGTAGGAGAACCCGTTTCACCATCAAGACGGTGCCATACAAGGTCAATGGAAGAGCCGGACTCCACGACCTCTCCACCTCATGGTCAGTGCATGATTACAACACAAGCAGGACCGCAGTCTCATGCTGAAGTGGTCTTAGCCACAGGGCCAGGCTACCCTCTGCCTAGCCCGCCTCGGTACAGGTCTCGACGCTAGTGAAACTAAGACACATGTCTGTTCACCGTGCTCTGAGCCATGAACGCATTCATGCTCCTCATATCACATATGATGAGCCATGGGCCTGTTCACCATGCTCTTCACATACTTTGGGCTACGGGCCTGAATCCGCACCCAGGAGTCTACAACCGAAGTTGCACTCTTGTTACACACTCCCTATCAGTTAGTTGCTTTATATATATATCTGAGGTTTTGTAGTTTCGAGAAAGATTTATGTTTCTCGCTGGGACTGTGTGTCTCACCCCGCTGGTTTACACCCTTTTTAGGTGGTCGAGCTAGGCGTGGTGGTAGTCGCGGAGTTGCGGCCGAGCAGCAAGAAGAGCAGTAGAAGGCAAGCAATGGATATGGTGCTGTTTTGGGATGTTTTGTAATAGAGTCTAGAGTCGTCCCTATACTCTCAGGTCCTTGGAGGTGTTTTGACGTTGTTTCACGATACATAACCGTTGATGTTTTGTATATCCTGCTGACGTCCGGATGTGGGCCTCTATGTATGTATAAACAGGTGATGAACTCATGTGACGACAAGACAGCTATTTCTCTAAGCTGTGAACATGTATCAAGGCTTGTATAATATATAACTTGTTTCTTGCAGGATGTGGACTGGAATGTAATATTTCATCAGTTTATCAGCTTTCCGCAATCAGTTTTAATTAACCCGTGTTTTGATAATCTGTGGTTATGGTGATTTTCACACGTTTTCGCGTAACACCTCGCTGTCTGTGTGATAGTGGGATGTGTTGCCACACCTCCACTTTGGCATCTCTTTATTTTAGTATACCCCTATCACAAACAAGAGGTATGGAGAAGCAGAGATGAACTTGGAGTTTGGCACATGTTTTTTAGGTTTTTGATTTATTTTGGGAAAATGGTGGTAAGAGAAGGTAATGGAAGAAGTGTAAAAGGAAGTTGAATTTGTGCATTGTAATTTTTGGGAATTCAAAGCATAGGAATAAACTTCAACAACTATTTCAATTGTATTAAGGAAATTGCAGAATGATGATAATTGCACAATAAGCTTATGCAAATCAATAAGAGACCCACTAGAATTTGATTTGTTTTAATCCATATGACGTGCCATATTTTCTAGGGAGTGATATTATTTAGGATAATTCTGGACATGAAAGGTTCTATTATTATCACTTGAGATTCATTTTTGCAACAAGAATATGCTTCACTCAAATTTGGGGGGTACATTGTTGATTTTCCAAATTAAATATGCAAATAAGAAAATGAATCTAGGCCAACTAGATAGTGGCCATATATATTCAACTAACATGAAATTTGAAATAAAAATGACAAACAAGAAACATGTGTAGTGCTAACCATAAAGTAAATGAAATAAAAGAGAAGAGAGAGGGGGTGAATGGAGACATACCACCCACCCTCCACCTTGAACATAGTAATTTGTGCATCCTCACACAAACTATAAATATAGAATGGTGGGGAAGAAAATCACTAAAAATACCCCTAACCACATTGTATATCCAATAGTGGGTGTTGTTATAGAGGAGCAAACTAGTCTAGAGGGTCCTAAAAGGAAGCACAAGATGGTCAGTCAGAACTATGTGGCTCCTCAGGCAGTGGCGGATCAGTGTATTTACTTCTCCTATATATAGAGGCTGGGAAAGGGTATGTATGTCCCACACTGAAGTTGCCATAGTAAGTTTGCACCTACTGATAGTCATCTCAGCCCACATGCCACTGATCATGCACCTTCTGCATGAGATACATGTGGTCTAATTGGTTGCCTTACCTTTGTTTCCCCCACACCATGTGGGTCTAGGTGCCCTAGATTTAGTGTAGTTGCCACTAGAGGTTAGTGAAATCATAAGACAAGATGGCCCAACAGTCTCAATCATGTGTTACTTTGTGTGGCACGTATAATGGGGGTGGAGATGGGATACACTCCTCAGTGTTTTCCTCCATGGAGATGATGCATATTTCGAATGTCGACTCGGGAACATCACATTTGAAGGGTTGATTATCCCTCATGTAATGTTGTATGTGCATGACTATATCAGTGAAGTCATAGAAAAGGTTCTCCACTACAAAATAGGAATGAGTGAGCAGTGCTAGAATGGTCATGATGTCCTTAAACATGTAGTGGTAGATATCATTCTCCTTTGTACCTTCAAGTTTGCATAACTATCCAAGTACTTGATGTCGATCAAGTATGATATCTTCTTTATCTCGATACTTATGAAGGGGATATTGGTGTAGACAAGATAAGAGGAGATGTCGGTGATGACGCCTCCCTGGAAAAACTCATAGGGTTTGTGGTGGTGTTACTGGATTTGTAGATGGTCAATGAGAACACTTCCCTAGTTGTATGACTCATCATATAGCACACACCATAATTAGTAAAGATCCGAACTCATGATAACACCAGGTGTCGTAGTCCTCCCATATATAGTGCATACCAGGATGAAGTGGAGGTAATGAACCACTAGGTTGTGGATATATGATGCCTTGGTTACATGTGGGAAGGAGGGAAGTATCCCAATGATGTTTTACCATAACTTGTCGAGTTCATATTTCTTGGATGGCTAGATGTGGTTCTCCATATTTCCACTTCTTCTTCAACTTCTTGTCAACGTCGATGATCAGAGCAACGAGGGACTCCTACCTGAACATGTCTAAGGAGCAACTATGCTCGCAGTCATCATTGGCTTCCTTTGCATAGGAAGACAAGATCTCTAAGATTATATCTTTAAAGACCAGCCTCATGTGGAAGGAGAAGAGGGAGATGCTTACATGACTAAGGATGAACATCAAGGGATCATAGATGCCGATGCATTGGAGAGTCTTGGGGTAGACATATTGGGTTAGATGCACACAAGAGCCTCCCTTGGCCTTGTACTACTTCTAGTACTCGACTATGACAAGGGCCTTTTACTTGGTCGGAAGGGGAGCAATGTGGGTGGGAAGGAAGGTTCATGGGCCCATGTCTCACCCTTCATCTGAGATGGATGCATCAAGGGCTAGGTAGATGAATTGGTGCCCCACTAAGCATCAAAATGCTATCAATCAACTGCTTGACTACAACTGTGTTGACCTTAATGGCCTCGTCAGTTAAGACCTCCTTGTTCTCCATGTTGTTGGAGGCGTGTCAATCATTTGCATTTGAGGGCTCTTAGATGTGTATGCCATTGATGGGATGAGTGGAGTGCAAGGAGGGTAAAATGGAATATGTTGTTATGTCTTTTGTTGGTATTTATGGCCAGAGAGCTAATCATATGATGATTTTAATGGAGCATCATAAACTTGATTTGATAATAATAAAGGCAATTCCTTCTATTACATCTTTAGCAATCATGAGATGATGACACATACATGGTAGATGTCTAAGAAATGATGTTACTCGATGACATATTTCTTTAGTATAAGGACCTAAACAATAAGATCATATGTATGATAAGAGTACATTCATTCTTGTTATGTTTCTAGTCAAATATTACTGTGGAAGAAAAATACAAAACAAGAATACGTAAGATTAGAATGTGTGTTGACTGATGACAAAGTCTCATTCATCATGAAATAGGATATCAAGTCAAACACATAGGTACTTGTTAAAGAAAAGTGTACCAGACCAGCCCACGTTAAGAGTGGTACATCGACACCATAGAATGATAGTCATAATCAGCTCTCAAAGTGCTAGTGGTGATACTGGTTCGTAGAACTGAAGTCACTACACTCATCACATGTCATTTGATGAACTTTGACACCATCCAAAGTGACCTTGAATAAAGGTTTCCATAACAGTGGTGCTTGGGTACATTATGATACATGAGGATTTACTGTGAGTGACATAGATGGGATTTGTCCCTCCTAGTGGAGTTGATATACTTGACACTTGATACACGACACTGAGAAACATATGGCCATAGTCATGTGACTCAATATATGATATTTGAGCTCACATGCATCTAATATAGTTTTCTCTAGTTCAAGTTAGATAGATTGAATATTAATAGGATGAAGATTCCATGCATTGAGTTCAATATGGATATTAGAGACAAAGGAACTATATAATCATGATAACACTGATCATAGATGTAGGTTGAAGTTTTTCTCCAACTTTCCAATTAATTGGGAAACAATGACGTGTTTCTAGATATAACTCATTTCTTTTGATGTCATAATCTAGTTATTGACATTCACTTCCAACGTAATTTGGGTCCTATAGGGTCATACACATAGGATACATTTCGAATAGGAGTTTTCTTATGTATAAGATTTTTGGTTACTAAACAATTTACATAATTAACTTAAACAAAATTGGATATCAGTTGGCTGACTGGAGTGTCTAGTTGACCAACTGAGAATGCTAGTTGACTGACTGGAGTGTCCAACTGAGCGATTGAAAAGTCTAGTCAACCGACTAGATGATCAATAGGACTAGATCAAGGAATTGATGTTGACTTCATGACATGAATTAATCATCATAATGAATGGCATTACTTTTGTGAATAGAAAAAATATCCTACGATCGACTAGGTGTCCAGTCAACTGACTGGTGGTACACAACAACCAAAATTTAGGAAATCCATCCCATTGTATCCCCAGGTTTGTGGAAACTCTATCCCATCAAAACCTATATAAAAGGGGGTATGGCCAAGGCTCACAATACTCTTGTATGTTAAGAATCCTCATCTCAACATTGTGGTAACGTCTGAACTAGAGACATGTTACCCATAAAAGGAAGAGATAGCCAAAGGGGAGAAAAGTCAACGTTGGCATGTTGACAACACTAAGGGACAACTACTTCATGTCGGTTCTAGAAAAATAATATGGATCTCCCACTGGTCTGTGTGGACTACATTGAGATGTGGAGCCCATCACCATCACACTGGGAGAATACCATCAACCACCATCTATGCTGCAACACCAGGAGGCCACCACTGACGACCATTTGTGTGCTACTTGATAAAGAAGAAGAACTCTGCAAAGATTGCCACTAGACTTGCTCTAGGACCAGGTATATTCATTTCACCCCTATTTACCATTTCATAGTTGTTGACGTGATCTGTTGGTCATGAGAAATATGGCAAGAAAATTTTTGTTTCCTCTGCCATTTCTATCTCCATATTTCCCGACAATGGTATCAAAGCCACGTCAATTTACTATATTTTGGGATTTAATTGATATGATTAATTTTTGGTTTTTATCATTTATTTTTGCATATGTGCAAATATTTAAATGATTAGTATGCATACCAGATTAAAATGACATATGCTAGGAATGTGCCATATATCTTATATAAATGATATGATATATACATACACATTTCCAAAAAATCATTTTGATTTGGATGTATTTGTGGTTATGTCCAATTCCCCTTAGATGTGTGTGCTTGGTTGAATGGCTTAATTCCTATCTTTTAAATTTGGTTTTCATTTGGTGCCTCTCTCTCTTTCTCCATATGTAATTAGTTATTTCCTCCCTATAATCTCCTCGAATGTAACTCAAGGTTTCACCTTTTATAATGTAATAAATAAATAGGATTGTCTTTAATTTCTATATTGGAAACAGAGAAGACGTTTTGCTCCAAAAAAGTCAACTGACTGGGGAAGTTGAGTCGACTGACTGGAGAACCAAAGAGGCAGTAGATTGGAGAAGCCAATCGACCGAATAGAGGCCCAATAGAGTGACTGGAGGAGTCCAAACATCCTCTTGATCCTGAAGCCAGTCAATCGACCGATAGGAGCACAAATTGATCGACTAAAAGAAACCAGTTGACCTACTGACTTGTTTTCTAGCACATCACTCTTTCCTTTACATGTTGTAAAATGTGATGTTTGATCTTAGGTGGATAGAAATTATTTGTGGATACAATGAATTACATTAGTATGGCCATAAGAATCACTCATATGTTTGTGATAAAATGTTTCATTTGTGGATATGGTATTTGTATGATACATATTATAAGTTTGTGGTGATTGGTTATATATATGCATTTATATATAAAATGCCTCAGTAAATATTAAGTCTAAGATGCTTCTCGTAAGCAACACACATGAAAAGCTTGATCAAACAAACATGGACACACCCAAGCGTGGTGCACCGTCTATCTCATGGAAGTGTCATGGTAGTTCTACGGGTCTGCCTTGGCAGGGTGCATGTCTATCATGTTGACTTTTGGTCCAGGCTTAACTAGGTGATCTAAATGAGATTAAGTGCCTAGAATAATACATATTGAATATGACAAGGAGTTGTGCATACCATTAAAAAATGTTTTCTACCTTAATAATTGGTCGTGAGAGAAAAAATTTGTAGGGTAATAACTTAATTTTCATAGAACCATTCTTACCCTAATACCAATCCTACTACCCAGGTAGGCAGTGTTAAGAGGATTAGAGTGCCCATCTCTGATTGGACCCAAAATCGCACACACAATTTATGCAAAAAGAAATAACATTTCATTTATTGAAAGGAACTATGGGATCTATCACATCAGGGTCCCGAAGGAAACAAGAAAAAAAATTAAAAGATAAGAAGATACAACTAGATATTATATTCCATTTACATACAATCTCATGTGATGAACATTCTTTATTCTAACAGATATGTGCAAGATATGGTAGTCATCATGTATTAAGTCTTCAATTCTTCATACTTAAAGTCAGGTAAATCAAAAAGCAATCAATGCAATTGCATCATTACACTTTGAAAAGAACAATATTGAATAATTGAAATATGTTATAGAAAAATATTTTACTTGGAAAGACTTACAAGAAAGATATTCATTGAGACTTCAAAATTTTATTTTATTTTGATCAATTCAATTTTTATTATGATTTTCCCCATTATTCTAAACAACATGCATGCATATATGTATGGCACCATCACCCCAATGACATGGGGGAGTTCACCATGTTGTACAAGTTCCACCCTCAAATATGAGGAGGTCACTTACACCCAATATCAATATCATTGCTACAGGCAGTCATAAGGGGCATTATCATTTATGTTTATGTATTTTCAAGAATACATATATAAATTAAAATACTATTCAATCGGGAACGTTATAGATCAAACAAGTACATAGCCAAGATTTTTCAAACAAGAGTACATGCATGTATCATTCAGTAGCACTACTCTATTCAATGAGTAACTAACACAAAAGTGTACCTCTTCGAGTCAAATCAGAGTATTATCAACAACCAGACAAGAGTATTAAACCCAAGAGTTCACATCAGATCCTAGATGGCAAGATATAATCATTTTTTAAGATTTGTAAAAATACAATTAATATGTCTTATATATAAGATTAGAGTCTTAATTTCCTAAGTAGTCCCTAAGGTGATCATTCATCATATTGTTTAAAAATGCCATCATTAATATTAGTATGTTGTATGAAAAAGGATGAATGATCCACCTAGGTCCTTTAAGAAATTGTGGTAAACCCTAACTATCCATATGTACATTATTGTCATAAATCAATATTATGTTCATTCTAGGTCATAATTGAATGATAAAGATAATTTGGGCTCATAGTAGACCCTAGAGTTACTATGTGTACATAGATCAGGGGTGATTACGAATTTTCCAATAGTCAAGATGTAATGATCACTAGACAATTTATCATTTACACATCATAATAAGCAATATTGTGATCTAATAGTAATTGACTGAGATCTAATCTCCACTATTTGATCAGAGTCTAGCACATAATCATGATGTAGACATTTATCAAGGAATGTCATAGTTTTTAGCAATATTAGGGTTTGAAATAATAGAAGAAACCCCTAATTAACATAATAAGAGAGAGATAAATTATTATCCTCAAATTTTATGATAACATGGCAAGATAATGGTTTCATGTTAAAATTGTCACTTTTATGAGAAGATTGATATTTTATGCACATTTTCTGATATTCGAACTATTTATAATTGATTTTACAAACATGAAAAATAAAAAAATAACTAGATGTTAAAAATGAAAAAAAAACTGGCCAGCCACCTTCGCGGCCGACTATGTGGATCCTCCTAATTGATCCGCGAGCTAGGATTGGCTCAATGGGCTGGACAATGAGCAAATGGGGAGAAAATGCCCATACTTGTAAAATCAAAGGAGTGACACAAATATAGACATATCAATACATTTGACAATTTCATTGTTCTGGTTCATAGAAACATAGCTCGTGCCATGGATCAGTGATAGACAAAGAGGGAACGAGGGTGAATCTCCCTCCAATGCCTATGTGAGGGCCAGGAAACCATGGGGTTAGCTTCAATACAACATACAGAAGACATAAAGTCATCGTTGGGTAGTAGAGGAGGCGAGGAGAGATAAACATGATGGTCGAACAACATGATTATAGACAAAAGTTGGAAAAGCATGCAAAAAGTAGGGAACACTAGAGGTTGAAAGAGCTTCGTGACCCTTCTAGGAGTCATGTGCAAGATTTGGGTCAGTAAAACAATGTAGGATGATGCATGGTGCATGTCATCGAAGTCATTGTATGTGGTGTAATGGGGGAGTTTTGTTGGCATGACAATCTAATCCTTTGTGATTCCTCACAATGGTGTAGAAGGCTTAGCCGATGACAATTGATAGTGAAGGCACAATTAATTGAAAAGGGGATTCCATAGGAGTGAGCTGACTTCTCTAGTTTAGGTTAGAAGAGGTGGACTTGGGTGGTGAGCATGGAGGCTGATGGTGAAAAATTGAAGCATCATTAGGTCTAAAGAAGGGTTCATGGTGCTACTAATCTCTTTAAATAGAAGTTTTGAAGAGTAGGGTTAGATGTAGGGTTCCTGTCTGTCAAGAAGAGAAAGCTACCATTTGGGAATTCTCAAAATCCTAACTTTCAGGTAGATATTTGGAGTCAAATGCAACAAATTTGAATGACTTTGGATGAGAGATGAGAGAGAAACACTAGATCAAAGATATGAAGAATTGTTCTTTTGTCTCAACTATAGGATTTGGTTGGGAAATATGTCTATCTCGTCTCTTCCCGCGGTTCTAGATCTAGGTTGGGGCCCATGTTCGACTAGGTTAGGAATAAAAGGCATTTTTAAGTCTAAAATTGGTATTTCTTGCGTAATTCTCAAATACCGATTTGTGAATCCAAAACATGTGATATATTAGATAGAGATTCATTAAGATCTTATCTATCAATATAAAATGTTGAAGTCCAAATTATGAGGTTTGAGTCATGAATAAAATCAATCGATAAATAACATAATTTGGCTAAATTGAATGTGACAAGTTACATCTTGGGAATCACAATCGAATTTTTGGTGTCAAAATTATTCAATGATAATAAAAGTGATGAAGTGATGTCAAACGAAAAATACTTGATAATAGTATGGAATAAATTTAAGTCATAAATGAAAAAAATCCACTTCATCACATGCTTTCTGTCCTTCAAAGGAATTTTGTCCTCAAAATTTGAATAATCCATTAATCAAAATTTTTAGTATCACATATCATAACCAGCTTGGTATCAACACCATTTCATAATTTAGCAATCGAGAATCAATGTCAAAGCTTAGTCACATTGTTCATGTATTAGGAAAGATCATCACTTGAGCCACAAATTGGATAGATCAGATTTTAGTGTAAACAAATAGTTTTCTCGAATCAAGAGTACAACATGACTTTCAATCCCAATATTTTAGGTTTCTAGCTTATGCATTGGCCTAGATGAGAATATACATCCATGATTGAGATTTCTTATTTCAAAAATTGGAGGCAAATGTTAATTTCAAAATCATGATTTCATGTTGAAAATCAATGGAATGTCCCACCCTAGTCCTCATGAGAGATAAACCCTAAGTCATAAATTGAGAGAGTCAACATAGTCATCATTTTAAAGTGTTCAAAATTTGGGATTATCAAAGTGAATAATCATATATTGAGTATGATCTCAAGATCTAAACAGTGTGATCATATGATTTGTATCATTGTTGAGATTGCTAATCATGAGTCATATTTTCATTAATTAATATCAAGAGTTGAGATTTTTGGACATCAAAAATCATAGGTCCAAAATTTGAATATAGGGTTTAGATTCTTATTTTAGAACTTAGGAGTGATGATTCATCCCTATGAAGAAATTGAGAAAAATTCAAGAAATATTTGAATATTTCATTATCATGGTATTCAAGGTTGATGAAGGATCTAGACCAGGGTCTTTCTAGGAAGTCCACCGTAAGATATAGTCAACATTGTCATATTTCACGATCATCATTAAATCAAGATTCAGGATCAGGTATCATATCATTATGGATTTAACCTATTAGACTTAGGCCAAGAAATCAGAATCGAGTGAAGGGGGTTACCTTTCCAAACTTTAAATAATCAATAAGGTGAAAAATTTAAAGTTACTCATAATATGGATTGACCTAGGTTAGGGGTGTCATGAATCAACTACTTCCCTAATCTATCACATAAGTATTCATTAGTCATGAGAAATCAAGAATATCCCAGTAGGGAGGGTATCAATGATCAAGTCATATTACACAAGATCATATAAACAAAATTCAAGATTATAATAGTGTAGCCATGTCAATATTTTAAAGATTGAGGTAATAATTGCATTCTCTTTCTTTCATGATCAAGGTAATGATATACTTTGGAAATGGAGGAGTTATAATGGGCACTTGAAAAATCATAGCATAATAGTGCAAAATTTGAGATCCATATTCATAATATCATTCATAATCGAGATTACAAACAAGTATCAAGATCAATAGGGAAAATCCGTTTTGTATAAAAATATTATGTCATATTTTGGAGAGTCCTAAGGCATAGTGGTTTGATGGCATGATCATTATATGTATATAATAGGGAAGAGTTTGCTGAACTATGTATGAGGTTTAATCAACAATAGGGAAACATGGACTTAACCGAATAGGGACCTAATCAACCATCAGACGTAAGGTATAAATCCTCCTTATTTCACCATATCAAGATTATTATCATCTACCTCAAACATAGGAAGCATGTAGTATAGTTTTGGTGAACTTAAGTTTACATGACATGTGGGGTCATATCCTAGTACTTCGTTTCAAGATTAATTTCATTGATCAAAATCGAGTTTCCAAATCAAAGCCAGATCATGGCTTCATCATCTTAGTCAAATTTCATGATTTCAATTGAATTTCAATTTCCTCATGTATAAGGTATCCATAATTGAGAAATCATGTGGTATATAGTAATGAGAGGAGGACTACATGAGGAGATGAGATCACCAACTAATCATAATCTACTTTGGTACCATAGGGTAGTCTTTATATTAGAGATGAGATGCTAGAAGACTCTCTAGGGATTTAGGGAATTCTTTCAGTTCATTTTGGATCGATAAAGGCTAGGTGGAGCAGGGCAACCTCAACCACTGTACAAATGGAAAGGAGAAATTAATGCTAGAACCTTTTATACTCTTTCTAGACACCTCAGTTTCACCATAGTGAACTTTAGGGTTTTCCCTTGGTTTAGGCATTAGAAATAGTATATCATTAATGCATGAGAAGTGTGTGGTGGATCTGATATCAACTGTCATAGAACCATTCTTACTCTAATCCCAATCCTACTACCATGGTAAGCAATGTTAAAGGGATTAGAGCGCCAATCTTTGAGTGGCCCAAAAATCACACACATAGTTTATGAAAAAATAAATAACATTTCATTTGTTTAAAGGAACTATGGATTCTATTACATCTGGGGCCCAAATGCAAAAAGAAAAGAAAATATTACAAGATAAGAAGGTACAATTATATACTACATTCTCTTTACATGTGATGAGCATTCTTTATCCTAGAAGATATTGACAAGATGTGGTAGTCATCATGTATCAAGTCACCAAGCCTTCATGCCTAATATCAGGTAAACCAATATGCAATCAATACACTTTGAAAAGAACAATTTTGAACAATTGAAAACACTTATAGAAAAATATTTTACTTGCAAGACTTATAAAAAAAATTTCAATGCGATATTCAAAAATTGATTTTTGTTTTGAGAAATTAAAATTTTATTACGAATTTCCCCATTATGCTGAACAACATGCATGAATCTATGTATGGCACCATCGCCCCAACGAGATGGGAGAGGTATCGTGTTATACAAGTTCCACCCTCAAATATGAGGAGGTCACTTGCACCCACTATCAATATCATTATTGTAGACAGTTATAAGGGGCATTATCATTTATGTTCAAGTATTTCCAAGAACACACATACAAATCAAAAGATTACTCAATACCGTCATTTTAGCTCAAACAAGTGCATAGCCAAGATTTTCAAACAAGAGTACATACAAGAATATTCAATACCACTAGTGTATTCAAAGAGTAACTAATATAAAAACATACCTCTTGGAGTCAAATAAGAGTATTATCAAAATGCAAACAAGCTTATTAGACCCAAGAGTTCATATCATATCCTAGATTGATATAAATCATTTGTCAAGATCTTGGAAAAATACAAGTAATATGTCTTATATGCAAGATTAGGGTCTTATTTTCCTAAGTCCCTAAGTTGATCACTCATCATACTATTCTAAGATTCCATCATCTATATCAATATCTAGTATGTACAAGGATGAATGATCCACCCAAGTCTTTTAAAAAATTAAGACCTAACTATCCATATGTACATTATTTTCATAAATAAAGATTATGGTCATTATAAGTCATAATTGAATGATCAAAATCGATTGGGGTCATAGAAGATGCTAGAGTTACAATGGGTACATAGACCGGGGATCATTACAAATTTTCTAATAATCAAGATTTAATGATCACTAGAGAATTAATTATCTACATCTCATAATAAGCTATATTATGATCTAATAGTAATTGAGTGAGATCTTGTAACATCCCTGACCTAGGTTATGCTTTAACCCTAGGTATTTTGCTTAATAAAGTTGATTAGGTGCTTGCTCTTATTTCTTAAAAACTAATTAAGGCTCAAGAGGAACTTATATTTCAATTTTAGTCCTTTTTGAATAATGTTGAAATGATATTTTACTTGTTTCAGACTAAAGTGCAAATTACCCAAGTTGAGGGGTTAAATTGCAAATTTTACATGATAATATGTTCCTCATGTCTTGAAGAACTATGATAGTGAAAGCCTGAGTACCAAGAAAGAGCTGATTAAACAATGTTTGTGAATTAAAACCTAGTTTTGGGGTAATGTGCAATTTACCCAAAACCTAGGGTTAAATATGAAAAATATCACTTCAAAATGCTCCCCCATGTTTCTTGACATCATGTAGAGCAAATAAAATGAGAGGGGCGCCTCATTTATTTATGTTGAAGGAGAGAGAATCTTGATATTAAAATAATCAAGATTTATGCATAAATGGAACTTTAATTCAAATTAATGCAAAAAGAAATATATTAATTGAAGAGCCCTTCAACCAAAAGTTGAGGGATGAAATTTCAAAGATATTGGACAAGCTTTTTCCTTGCAAAGGAACGAAAAGATCTTGAGTGAGTGGAGACTCCACTCACATTAAGTTAATAAAAAGTAATATCCGCTAAAATTGGATATTAATATAATATGATTAAGGTGCTTAATTTCTTTTCCTTTAATTCTTGGATAATGATGAAGTTTTGCAAGAAAAAGAATATAGCTTTGTGGCCAAGGAGTTGAGGGGGAAAATGTGGCAGTAGTTTTGGAAATTAAAGGAATTAATTCTATTTTCTCTTTCCTTGGATTTCCTTATACATATCCCATTTTCCACCCATGCATGGACTCTTTTTTGGATTTCTTTCCTCTTCTTTCTTTGGCCAACCTCAAGAGAGCTTAGGAGCAGGATAAGGACGACCCCTAACCTGTTGGCAAGTTCTTGACCTTCTTTCACCTTGATTTCATGGTGAAAACCGAAAATCAATGCTTGATTTCTTGTTTTCTCCATTCAATTTCCAACTCTAGCCAACTCTTTCATCCAAAATCTAGCAAACGGACCTTGTGCAGTTGGCAAAGCTTCATCCACCATTAGAGGCGTGTATTTTGATGCTTGGAATCTGACCGGCCTAAATCGCGTGTCCAAAAATGGAGGTGGATTTGAAGTTAGTTAGACTTTTACATTTATAACCCGAATCCTTCTAGGCCCCCACAACTTTGCTTACGGGGTCGAAGTAGATATACGGGGTCGAACACAGGGACAAGGGTGGTAGTGTTGAGAACTCTGAATCGACACGCTACACTCCGGCAGGTATAAAGAGATAGTAAATTCCCCAAGGGGAAACAACAAGATGTCACAAACAAAACAAAGAAAACTATCTCCAACTGGAGTTACTAGAAAGATTTAAGGTTTTTAGACAATTAGCAGTTTTTAGGGGTTTTCGTGCAATAGAAACAGAAAGATAATACTAGATCTAGAGCAAGGTGCGAAGGATAAACTTCGGTAAAACAAGCGGCAGCACGAACATCCTGTACCCCTCCTCTCAGAGCGGGTACCTCTAACCAAGCATCAACACCCCTCTCGAGGTTGCTGGACTTAAGTTAGAGTGAAATGTTATTGAAGCTACTCTGATTCTGGGTACTCTCATACTCCAGAATCAGACCAAACACTAGAGACACAACACATCTCTCGAAGTTGTTGCGACGGGAAAACACGATTCGGTAGCTAAGCAAAACGCGATCCAAACATGCAAGCTAGAGTTCAGATATTAAACATTGCAGTCATCCAACAATTGCACCAAACATAAAGCAGCAAGTAATTAAGCTTTTCCATTTCCATAAACATTAAAGGTCTTAATTACATTGCATAAGTAAAGAATTAAATAACAAAAATAAAGATAGATGTCGCCTTTTGATGTAGAAGGACGACAGACTACAACGGCTCTCCAGCCCGATACCAGTCAGGAGCCTAGCCCGATACAGTCGTGTCGAGCGACACACCCTCTCAGGCGGCACACCGCGACGAGTTGACTGTATCGTTCAAGGACCCTAGCCAATATGCTCAAGTCGGGCGGCACGCCATGACGGGAAAAGCGTATCGTGTTCGATATCATGTCGGGCTCGGAGCGACGCATTCTAATGTCGGGCACTTGTGTCGCTCATCCATGTTGACCGATATCGGCCTGCAGTGTCGCCCAGGACGGTCCTAAGTGAACCATTCCCTCCCTCTCGGGATGGGGAAGAGCTCACCTAGAGTTGCCCGGCACGAACACTCAGGCACGATACTCCTGCTCTCACAGCTTTCCTCCGAAGATTTGCTCAGGGTTCCGACCTATCTTTTCGGCTTCCTGTAGCTGCTATTTATAGGCAGCGGTTGGAGGAAGTTATGGTGCTCGAAGCGCCACGTGTCCTCCTTATTCGCGGGGTCGGAGGACGGCCGATACACATATCGCCCGACACATGGATGTCGGATGTCGGTCACGTGACAGGCGGCTCCTACCGGTGCGTGGCCTGTGTCGCGCGACAAGCTTGGGTTGTCGTGGCGAGCTCGGCTCCCTGTCGGGTAAAAGACGTGTCGTCCGTCAGTTTCTTCTCACGCGGCATCCCCGTGTTGCGCGTCGTTGTGTCATGCTACCCTGTCGGGAAGTGATCGTATCGAGCTCTGGAAGGCCGATGCAGGTTGAAATTATTTGTGGGCCGGGACGGCCTTATTGACGATAAAATGTACCAAAATGAGGAAAAACTCTGCAAAAGTTGGAAATATTGGATTAAGAGCGTCGTTTGGCCAATTATTGTAAAAGTACTTATAAAAGAGAGGAAAATAGTTAAAAAGGGCAGTTTTGATAACATAATAAAGGTCAAAAACATCACAAAAATTGGTGTTATCAACTCCCCCAAACATAGCATTTTGATTGTCCTCAATCAATATTTAAACTTTATTTTGTGATGCTTCTTCTTGCTTGGTGCTTCTTTTAGTTCAAAAGGTGAAACAAGAATCGTGATGCCTTTAGAGATAATGCTGTCTCACTACGAACAAAAGACTTTGTGTAACCTGCCTTATTATTTCAGTGAAATATTTCTCTACAGCTTCAGTGAGACTTTGGTGCATGATTCCGAAGTTAGCTTACACACCAAACAGCTTTATTTTTGGGGCGGAAAGTTGTGTATAGGGTAGGCTAAGGCTTTTTAGGGTTTTCCTTGTTTCCCATCAGTCCATCCAAGTAAGGGTCCGTTAGCGGGCAAGTGGTCCCTACAGTCCAAGCCAGATGGCTTTAGAGCAGTGATTTCACATCCTACGTACCACTGCCCTGAATCTACTATGCCTAAAGATGCGTACTTTTGGAAAACAAGTGTGTATATATATTTTTTCTTTTTCTTTTATTGGGCACAACTCTCATGCTTTTATTCACACTCATAAGGCTTCTTTCTCTTTTTGGGATTTTCGTTGGGTAAGGGAAAACAAAAGAGATTTCTGATGTTTGGGCAGTTTTTTCCTTCAAAGATTTGTCTCTTAGATGTTTGCGAGATTATTATATTTTTTCGAAATTTTTGGCATGGAAAAACATAATCTTTTGTTTGTTTGAGGCAGAATTATCAGAAAGATATAACAGAACTTGTATCTCGTTAAGCACATAGAAAACAAACTTTGCAAGAAGTCGCATAAGGTTTTTACTATACAACAACTTTGTACATATGTATGGAGATGATATAAACAAAAAGAATTTCAAAACTTTGGTATGAACATATATATGTACACAAAGAACAAAAGAATAATGAATTTGAGACAAAAGAATGAAGACATTGAGTTAGAAAATTCAAAAAAGTTTCAAAATTTTGTACCTCTCTCACTGGTACATGGTACCCCCTGAAACTTACTCCACACTCTGTCCCAGAGTTGTGAAGTAGATAAGGTGAGGTAATGTTTATTCCAGTGAGGTTGCGCCTGCGTCAGATAGAAGCTCCCACACATATTCTCCCCTTTTGCTGTGATAAACGATGTGGTGGAGCTAGTCATACGTTTCTTTATTCGCTATCCATTCCAGGATGTAGATGCCACAGTCGTTGGATGGGGGAAGTTGCTGCGGACTACGGTGGCAGAATTGGAGTTCGTGCCATTTGCCTCCTTGCATGTCCAGGAATGGTTGGACCATCTTTGACACCTCATCATAGTATTTTCGGAGAAAACGTTCGACGGATGACAAGGGTTCTGATGTACACGACACTGGATGGTTTTTGTCGCCGTCCGAGCTGTTGTAGAAGATTCTCGCTCGTTGCTGAGTGTACATTATCAGGAGCGTCCAGTGATTGTAATGGAGGACGGGGAGGAAGATCGTGCTTGGAACCTCACTCTCTAATTCCTGTAGAAATGCTTGCTTCGCTCCTATTTCATCGGCGAGGCAAATGTCATTGAACATCATAGGATGAGCTATGTAAGCTTGTTCTAACCTTGGCTGTATAAATTGGATGTAAGCGGTTGCCACAGATACATCCAAGCATCCTCCTTCTTTTACCATGTCCCTTAAATCATCGACTGGGACTACGACATCGCCTGCCTGAAAGGCGACAACCGATGGGGTAGAATCAACTAACTTCAGATGGATTACATTGACTTGCTTCTGCGTTAGAGTTGCACACAAAAAGCGATCAAAATTTTTTATCAGCGCTTCTGAAGCTTCAGGCGAAGCAGTGACTTCCATCCCGTGCACTTTCTTCAAGATCTCCAACTACTTGCCTGCCCCATTGGTTTCGGTTGCTATCTCCACTTCTTTTTCTGAGGAGCTGCTGGATTGAGAAGAGTCTTCTTCCAAGTCACTGTCCAGCAGCTGCTTTGGTACGCCTACATCTCGGAAATAGCGCTTATCCTTGATCAACAACATGGTGTAAATGCCCCTGCGTTGATAGAAGGATGTGCCCTTAAGGGCTCCCAAGTTTCCAAATGTATTGAGCACCTCAATGGAACCCAAGACGGAGAAAGCGCTGTTTCCACTCCCCTCTGCTGCCTGGACGGGGAGGTCTCAGAGAGTAAAGAAGTTCCAAACACCTTGGTGATGTTGGCTTCCATGCTTGATAGCTCGTAGCAGACGCATCGACAGGAGTCTCATTTTCTTGTCATCCGGGCGGCAGAAAACACCCCCGGAGCACGGCACTTCATCATTACTGCAGCACAACAACTGGACGTCGCAGTTTCTGAGGTCTGCCACGCAGAGAAACCACACGTTGTGGTGCTTGTACGGGGCCACCACTAGGTTTGATCTATGCTTTTGAATGTATTGCAGCATGTCGGCCACTGCACTGGAGTTTGGATCTCCTTTCATCAGCCTTCTCGCCAAGGTCGGGGTGGCGGTGTATATCATCTTCCGACCTGTCCTGCTGTCGATATTTTCTATTATCGCATTCTCCAGGACCCTAAATAGTCTTTTCTCGATGATAGCCGACGTGCGGAAAATACTTCAAAGAACTCCCCGTCGTACGGAGAGGTAGCCGTCGCTCCAGATGACGTCTTCTTCATCTGCCTGCGATCTTAAGACCTTGTTCAGCAAATTCTGGTATCTGATCGTCAGGTGTCCGATGGCTCTTCTGTCGAAGTCGGCCATCTCAAAGGAGGGTATCTCGGATGGCTCATGGAATCTGTCCTCCATCGAGCATCTTCCTCGGGGGAGGTGTCTCTTATTGACTTTGTAGACATCCCCCTTTTCTCCCTCAGACTCATCATAAGAGTCTCCCCCGATGCTGATATCTCAGTTATCATTTTCGACTTCATCTAGGGGGACAGAGGGATTTTGTTCTTCGAAGCCCAGTGAGCTCTCCAGTCCTGCTGGAGCTCCTTCGGCTGACCTTTGTTGTGTCCCCTCCTCGGGCGTTGAGGATCGCCCACTGGACGAGGAGGAGGACGCTGATCCCGAGGGGGGATGCTGACGAAGAAGAAGGAGAGCCACGACTAGGGGTGACGGGGACCTTCTCGGCTGCCTTCGGCGTGGATGGTCGTCACTCCTGTCCAACCTCTCCTCTATATTGTCGAGGCATTGGAGAACTTGCTGAAGCATTGCAGTTAGAGCCTCTAGTCCGCCGGGAAGGCTTGCTAGAGTCAACAACGCTCGTTCTTGGCTATTCATCCTGTCATGGAAAGATGCAAGCTTGCAGGTTAGGGAAGTACAAGTAGCTGAGTTGATATCTGTTACCTCCCACAAGTAGTCGAGCTCGTGCCCGAGCATCTTTCCGAGCGACGGAGGGTTCCGGTGGGTCTCCCTTCCGTCCTCGCGACATCTTGCTCGCGTGATGGTCTACCAGGCAAGGTAGAGTCTATCTGAATCGTTCGCGATGCAGATGTCGCTAGGCGAGGCGACAACGCTCTTTTAGTTGCCACCGCCTTGCCTTCTCGTCAGGGTGGAGATGGTCGTGGTGTGGGCAGACTCTGCTCCACCTATGCACTGTCGGCGATCTCCTCAGCCGCTATAATCGGGGACTTCGGCGGCGGTGTCGGTGTTCCTACGAGCTCCATTCTCAGGATCTCATCGAACACCCCGTTGCTGACGTCCTGCTGAAGTGTTTCTTCTACCTCTACAGGCCTTAAAGCAATGACGGGGGCTGCGGCTGTCTCTTCCGCGGCAGCTCCTGTAGTTTCTGTCTCGATGTCCTCGATGATCACCGAGTCTTTTTCAGCCACCACAGTCGTTATTGTGGTGGTGGCTTCTATAGTGGGAGCGACGACAACTCTATTAGCAGCTGCCGTTGGTAGCTCTGGAATTGCCCTTTCCTGGGCTCTGGGGCGGTGGTGTAGGCTGCGTCTTTCGCTACAGCTTCGATTTCTGCGGCGGTGAAGACTAGTTTTTCTGCGTCATAGGTGGCACAATGAGGGAGCGGGAGGAGTATGTTTGTTCTTGAAAATTTGTTGAAGTAGTCCCTCCCCTCCTTCTTTATGATGCTGGTCCTCATCAGGTACTTGGTGTCGATCACCTCATCACCTTGCGTCCTCGAAAGGCTGCGCGGCTCTTTCGGGTACCTGAGCCCTACCGCGATTAAGTTAACGATGCCACCCATACAGTACTCTTTGGTGGCGTCCTTCATCGGGTGCAGTCTGTTCAGTAAGAACCGCCTGAGGTTGATCACTTGACCCTCCATCATGTGCCACATGACATGGAGTTCTCCTGTATAGATGTTGTTGGACTCATTCCTGTTGAACAGCAAGCACACCACCAATTTGTACACTATCCTCCAAAAACAGGAGTGCACTGCTACCACGTTTCTTCCCGGCTTGAATGACGATTCACCGGTTAGCTTGTTCCAGAGCTCCACGGGATTGAACCTGTCTCCCTCGGTGATTCTCTCACCGTTGTCCATTAGATTCTTCTCCTCCTCGCTGGAAGAGAAGATCTTATTCAGTAGCTTCTCAGAGATGGCGTGCTCCGAGTTGTACAGTCGGGCCTGGAGTCTATCTGCTCTGTCGAATTCTTCTCTTTCTGCAGTAGAATTCTTTACCCAGTGGAGAGAAGACATGAATTCCCTTGTCAGTCTGGTATAAGAGGAAGATCGGCTGAAGCAGATCTTTCTCAGTCCTACCGCAGCGAGGACGCCCTTCAGCCTCCCAACGATCCCCAGTTCAGCAAATGAGGCTTGATGACAAAACCTGCTCGGTCTGTAAACCTTGGTTGTTAATTCATCATATCGGCGAGCGTGCTCGTCGTCCCTTGTCTCGAAACTTCCCGACGAGTATTCCGGGAGTTCTGCTGCTGTTACTGGTGTTGGTGTTGGAGTTGGAGTCACCACTTCTCCAACCCTAGCCCTCTTTTCTACTGTTGATGCCCCGACTACTCCTGGATTCGGGCGTTTAGGCTTGGCAGTTTGTCCTTCAGCTACAGTCTCGGGGTAGATCCTCCTGCCTTGTGCATCAACTGGGACATCAGTTATCTTGATGCGGGCCATTTCTGTTAAACAATAAGCAAATACCTCGATCAATCAAATGTGTTGATGCTTTGAAGAAGTTAAAATGAATGTGCGACAAGGTATTTCTCTATAAAAAGATTGTCCCACACCCCGTATCAGGCGATCCAAGAGTTTCAGAGGTGAAGTCTTGTGCCCGATATGAGAGATGGGTATCTCCCGTTACATCAGAAGATCAAACATGTGATAAGAATAAGGCAATATGGCGATAAACACGCGTCAGGTCTGTCGCTCGACACGGGTGTGTCGGGCGGCACGGTGGCGGTAAGATAAGCTACCCGATACAATTTTCTTAAAAGGAAAGTAGCGCGTCGCCCGACAACAAAACATGCGAGGCAGTGCAAAGATGGGTGACACGGCTATCGCCCGACATGGCGTATCGGGCAATCATGAATAAAAGGTACGTTGTGCGACATCTGTGTCGGGTGATACAAGGATGCTCGGCTCAGGAGCCGCAAGACCGATAAGTTACTCGTTAAAAGAAAAAACCGTGTCGGGCGGCACGGTCTGTCGGGCGATAAGGTCTGTCAGGCTATACCTTGCTGTGTTCTTAACTTTTGCACGATAAGAGAGCAGGGGATCCTTGCATGACATGGGAGCAAATGCACAAGGTCTTAGCATGATACGGGAGAGTGAAAATAGTAAGGCAAGTAGCCCGACACGGTAAAAACTCACCCCCTTATATAGCAATCTCAACTGGAGGTGAAACTGGTAATTCCGGGGTGCGCATCGGCCGTTGGGGTAACTCGTTCCTGAGTCAGGCAGTCCATCCGTCGGAAAAAGAGTAATTACTCCAACTGCTCGATACGAGTGTACGACACCAAGGTATCCCCGAAATTCCACTACCTGATATGGGCACATACATAGCGCCGGTTGGGTTGCTTCCCAATGCGACATGAAAACAAAGCGGTTAAAAGCGGCCGATGAGTAAAACATCATTGGCCGAAGACTAAGACCCCAGCCTCAGATGGTATTACCCATCCCTGTCAATAAAACTAAGACAGTGGCGCAGACGGCCTCAGAAGACTCGAGTCTTATTACAATCCATAATGTTTGTAGTGTTTTTCATGCAGAAAAGTAAAAGCGTCCTAATATAGGAATTTAAAAGGCAGCTTGGGACGCCTCCCGAGAAGCGCTTTGTCTTTCGTCTTCGGCTTTGGTTTCTTCCTGCATCTTCATTCTCTGCCTCTATGGTCATTGTCCTATTCTCTTTGCTGGTTCGGTGTTCGATGAAATATTTCCCGACGAGTTCTTCACAATTTCGGCTAGTTGAGCCAGCTGCTGGTCAATCTGACGTTGATGCGTCTACATGTCCGCCAGTTGTACCTACAAGGAGTTCAAAACACGGGAATTTGATAGCGCACTTTGCGCCAGTTCATTATTGATTGTATCCTGCTTCTTAACAAAATCAGATAACTGGCCAATCACGTCTGATTGGCTCGTGCCCTTGTCTTGTTCTCGGTTCGACCCTTGATATTTTCCCTACACTTGGAAGTTTCCTTTCGCTGACTGGAACTGGTTGTTCTTGGCGTATTGACCAGGCCCCCCTCTCTTCTCAAAAGCTTGTGTCGTCTTGGACGAGATATGCAGCTGATGAGAGTATTCTGCTGCATCTTTGTTGTCGTAGTTAAAGTCGGGCTGATATGGCCTTTTGAAGTTCATGAAAGAGACATTTTCAGTCCTTTTGTCTTCCGAGTCAGAGTCACTGTCAATGTCTGGTCAGGTGTAGACGCAGTTGTCTACCCCATGTCCTCCTTCGCCGCACATAACGCATTTCATCACCTTCTCAACTGGCTTCTTTCCCTTCCCGCGAGCTTCTCGCAGTTGCTTAACATCAGTGGCAATTCTCTATATCTGCGAGGTGATGGACTCCAGCGCCTTGGACTCAAGAGCGGACCCTTCACCGACCTTCTTGGCCTGTCCTCTGTCAGATCGATCAAAATCAGTGCCGGCCATCAGCTCGACCATGTTCTTGATGATCATTTCAGACTTCTTTGGTTTCTTCCCTAGGAAGTCACTACATGCTGCCGCATTTAGTGACACCCTTTCATCGGGAGTCAGGCCAATGTAGAAGGTGGTTACGAGGAAACCCTTCTTATAATTATGATGGGGGCAATCCCTCTGATATTCCTGGAATCGCTCCCATGCGTCATGGAGGCTTTCATTCGACTTTTTCATAAAAGAGGTTATTTTCTGCCTGTTTCTGACAGTTCTTTCAGTGGGGTAGAACTTGTTCACGAACACGTCAGCCAAAGCTCCCCATCCGTTTAGAGATTGGTGGGGCAACCCAAGGTACCAGGATAGGGCTTTGTCCTCCAGGGAGAAAATGAATCCCTTACAGTAAATCACCTCTTGGGGACCCCCCACATCTTTATTGTATCACATATATTTTTGAATGCATCCAGATGGTGGTAGGGGTTGTCGTTCTTTGAACTCCCCCTGAAGCTCTTGTTCTGAATCATCGAGATCACGTATGGCTTAAGCTCAAAATTTTCCGCATTGAACCGTGGAGTGATGACTAGACATCGGGAGTTGTTGGCCTTTGTGGACGCCAACTCTCTCAGCGTCTTTTCTTCTTCTTCCGAGTCTTCGCTGTTGCTGTCCTGTCGGCAATGTGCTTGGTCTTGATTCCTTCGGTGTCGCTGACGGTGGCGACACCTGACCTGGGGATGATCTTCTTCAGAGTGTTTTGACTCTGGGTCTTCAAGCTGGTTATTACCATCATAGCGGTCATCTCCTCCTGGTAGAGGTGAATCATGCCTAGGCCTTCCCTGTCGTTCCCCTTCAGAGTGTTGCGGGTCTATGCGGGGAGGCATGGTGTTGATGATTGTGCTCAGTTGAACAGCTGAACGGTGTCGGAGCTCGGTGGAACAGATCACTGTTCTTTAGAGTTCCTGAAAATAGGACAAAAAATCAAGTTTTGAAAATTAAATTATTAATTTTAGGCAATGAATAATGATAATGAAAAAGAAAAAGAGTGCTATCAAGCTCATTTCTAAGCTTGAGGCACGGGAGTGTAGTTAGTGGATTCAGATTCATCAACAGTGCAATTTTGCCTTGTCCCCGGCAACGACGCCAAAAAGTTGACCGACCTAAATCACGCATCCAAAAATGGAGGTGGATTTGAAGTTAGTCGGAATTTTACATTTATAACCCAAATCCTTCTAGGCTCCTGTAACTTTGGTTACGGGGTCGAAGTAGATATACGGGGTCGAACACAGGGACAAGGGTGGTAGTGTTGAGAACTCTGAATCGACACACTACACTCTGACAGGTATAAAGAGATAGTAAATTCCCCAAGGGGAAACAACAAGATATCACAAACAAAACAAAGAAAACTATCTCCAACTGGAGTTACTAGAAAGATTTAAGGTTTTTAGATAATTAGCAGTTTTTAGGGGTTTTTGTGCAACAGAAACAGAAAGATAATAATAGATCTAGAGCAATGTGTGAAGGATAAACTTCGGTAAACAAGCGGCATCAGGAACATCCTGTACCCCTCCTCTCAGAGCAGGTACCTCTAACCAAGCATCAACACCCCTCTCGAGGTTGTTGGACTTGAGTTAGAGTGAAATGTTACTGAAGCTACTCTGATTCCGGGTACTCTCGTACTCCAGAATCAGACCAAACACTAGAGCCACAACACATCTCTCGAAGATGTTGCGACAGGAAAACATGATTCGGTAGCTAAGAGAAATGCGATCCAAACATGCAAGCTAGAGTTCAGATATTAAACATAGCAGTCATCCAACAATTGCACCAAACATGAAGCAGCAAGTAATTAAGCTTTTCCATTTCCATAAACATTAAAGGTCTTAATTACATTGCATAAGTAAAGAATTAAATAACAGAAATAAAGATAGATGTCACCTTCTTGATGTAGAAGGATGACAGACTACAACAGCTCTCCAACTCAATACTGGTCAGGAGCCTAGCCTGATACAGCCGTGTCGGGTGGCACACCCTCTCAGGTGGCACACCGTGACGGGCCGACTGTATCGTTCAAGGACCCTGGCCGATACGCTCAAGTCGGGCGGCACCCTCTCGGGCGGCACGCCATGACGGGAGAAGCGTATCGGGTTCGATATCGTGTCGGGATTGGAGCGACACATTCTAATGTCGGGCACTTGTGTCGCTCATCCACGTTGGCCGATATCGTCCTACATTGTCGCCCGGGACGGTCCTAAGTGAACCATTCCCTCCCTCTCGGGATGGGGAAGAGCTCACCTAGAGTTTCCTGACACGAACACTTAGGCGCGATACTCCTGTTCTCGCAACTTTCCTCCGAAGATTTGCTCAGGGTTCCGACCTATCTTTTCGGCTTCCTGTAGCTGCTATTTATAGGCAGCGGTTGGGGGACGTTATGGTGCTCGAAGCGCCACGTGTCCTCCTTATTCACGAGGTCAGTGGACGGCCGATACACATATCACCCGACACATGGATGTCGGCTGTCGGTCACGTGACGGGCGGTGCCTGCCGATGGGTGGCCTGTGTCGTGCGACAAGATTGGGTTGTCGTGCCGAGCTCGACTCCCTGTCGAGTAATAGACGTGTCGTCCGTCAGTTTCTTCTCGCGCGACATCCCCGTGTCGTGCGTAGTTGTGTCACACTACCCTGTCGGGCAGTGATCGTATTAGGCGTCTGGAAGGCGGATGTAGGTTGAACTTATTTGTGGGCCGTGACGGCCCTATTGACGATAAAATGTACCAAAATGAGGAAAAACTCTACAAAAGATGGAAATATTGGATTAAGAGTGTCGTTTGGCCAATTATTGCAAAAGTACTTATAAAAGAGAGGAAAATAGTTAAAAAGGGTAGTTTTGATAACATAATAAAGGTCAAAAACATCACAAAAATTGGTGTTATCAGAATCATATTGAAAGGCGAGTTATATAACTTGAACCCCTTTACATTGTTATTCAACTATCAATCTTGCAATTTCGTTGATTCCTTCATCTTCTTGATTAATTGTTGGTTGAAATTGATAATTCCATGAAATAAGAAGTACTAAGATCTAAAGGGATGAAGGTAGATGATGATGACATAATATTGGACACTTTTTCCAAAGAATTTGTATTCCATTCGGTTTCAACAAGTTGCTCATTCGGTTTCAACAAAACCTTTTGAAAATAAACGGTTTCATCAAACCGTTTGAAACTAAACGGTTTCAAACCGTTTGGGAGAGTTGACCACAGTTGAACATTTGGGAAAGTTGATTCTAATATTGATGGTTGATGACTCACCAAATTTGATTGATTAATTCCAAAGGGTTCATCAGTTGAAGGTTAATCAATTAGCGAACCCTAATCGGGTTAACACCTGAAATTCAATTTGGTTAACTTAGATTTTTGGGTGTTTGATCCCAAACGGTCTCAAGACCGTTTGGGAATCACCCAAACAGTCTCAAGACCGTTTGGGGGTTACCCAAGACCGTTTGGAGGTCTAGGGTTAAGTATGGTTGAGTAATTGAAGGTCTAAAGATACCAAATTGAAATGCAATTGAGTGTTGATTTGGTGATCAATCCAATGATCTAATCCCTAATGAAATTTTACAAAATCCAAGGATAGGATGAGGCAAACGGTCTCAAGACCATTTGGAGGTCATCCAAACGACCTCAAGACCGTTTGAGGTCAGGTCATATCAAAAATTTGATGATAATTCATTAATTTCAATTGAATTAGTTCCACAATGTTGATCATTGATGGCTACTCGATTTCAAAGCTCTAATTGAAGGTTCTTGAGTAGAAATCCTAGATCAATTGGGTTCAAAACCATAATTGATGGTCTAATTGAAGGTTTATTCAATTGTTCAAGTGAAAGAGAAATCAGGGATTCAATTGATATTGGTTCATCCATTGGAATCAAGAATTGTGTAAGGGTTGAAAGTACTTATTGGTCCATTCCATTTTGAGTTTGTTTGGACCAAACGGTCGTAAGACCATTTGAGACCAAATGGTCTCAAGACCGTTTGGGTCCAAACGGTTTCAAACCATTTGGAGACCTAAAGTGAAAATGGTTTAAATACCTATTTTGTCTAATCGGTTTCAAGAACAATTTCCTCAAATGGTTTTCTACCAATTGAATTATGAGAACTAAGATTGTTTAGGGCCTATGTAATCAGATCTTTTTGAGATGTAACATGATTGATTCCTTAGGACATCTCATGTAATTGAAGGTCCAATAGGGTTAATCCAATTGGATACCTAATGCAATTGAAGATTCAATTGGTTAATCCAATTGATCACTTAATGTGATTGAAGAATCAATTGGTCAATCCATTTGAATACCTCATATAATTGAAGGTTCAATTGATTAAAACGTATGGAGACATGATGTACTTAGATGATTGATACCCTTAATGGGATTAATCATTGACGCATAATGATATAATAATTCAATACATCATGATAACCTAAATGCATGTATTTGAATAAAGAATAGGCTCAATCTAATCAAGAATTCAGTAGTGGACATCCTGAGTAGGATGAGAGAGAAAGATTCATACATGAATGATAATCATGTAGCTATTAAGCCTAAACATTCAAAGTGATGTGATATACAATTAGGATATGATCCTTGATAAAGAGATCATAAAACCCTAATTGAGTTGATTAATGAACTCAAACCCTAATTTAGGGCAAGTTTGAGTAAAACCCTAAACTAGGAGGGTGATGTGATATGAATTTAGGGTAATGACATGAGAAACCCTAATTCAGAGTATCCTACTGATATAAACCCTAATTAGGATGAATAGTAAACCCTAATTATGGGTAATGGAATATGAAACCCTATTTGGGAGGAATAGTAAAACCTAACCCTAAATTGGGTGTTATTATATGATAATCTTGATGTGATGTGAATGGTAAACCCTAATTCTAAAATAGGGTGAAAGTATGTGAAACCCTAATTCTGGGTTATATTATATAGCATGAAACTCTAACATTAGACAATGAAATGATAAATTATTTGTCCCAATTGTGCAAAGGGAATGAGTAACCCTGATTGACATGAAATGGGAAACCCTAATAATAACCTCCTATTTTAGTCGATTATATTAGTCCTTTTCTTTAGTTTTCCATACTCTTTCTAAGTTTAAACTATACATAACCCTAATTTTACCCTTTTTTGTAAGTATACCATCAGACTACTTTCCTTTCTATATATGCAGAAAAAGTACAAAAAATCATAAAAGAATAACTCAGCCTCAAGACCACATGGATTCAAACGGTCCCAAGACCGCATGAAGCCAATCGGTCTCGAGACCACATGGAGTCAAACGGTCCCAAGACCGCATGACGCCAACCGGTCCCGAGACCGCATGGAGTCACACGGTCCCAAGACCGCATGAACCCAACCGGTCCCGAGACCGCATGGAGTCACACGATCCCAAGACCGCATGAAGCCAACCAGTCCCAAGACTGCATGAAGCCAACCGTTCCCGACCCCGCATGGAGTCACACGGTCCCAAGACCGCATGAAGCCAAACGGTCCCGAGACCGCATGGAGTTCAAACGGTCTCAAGACCGCATGAAGCCAACCGGTCCCGAGACCGCATGGAGTTCAAACGGTCTCAAGACCGCATGAAGCCAAACGGTCTCAAGGTCCAAATGGTCTTGAGGCCCCAAACGGTCTTGAGGTCCAAACGGTCTCCAAACCGTTTGGACTTCACTCAAGGCCTATAAATAATACCCCAAGGGTCCTCCATCAGATATCAAGTTTCAGACGTCCAAAGGTTGCCTCAATCATTCCAGAGCTCTTGCTACTTCCATCCTCTACCCTGGGGCTGCCGGTCTGAGACCCATACTCCATCCTGAAGCTGCTTTCTCCTTCTTCACCAAAGAAGGTGGGAAGGGGAGACCTCATTGTTGTGCAACCTGCGAAGACTGGTGGATCGTTGCTCTCTCTCCAAGGGGTTGACCTTCCTCCCTCCTTTGTGGGGATGATGCTCTCTCTCTCTCTTCTCACCACCTTCTTTGTCCTAGTTATGAGCGAGTAGTCTCCTTCACTAGGGTGCGGGGAGTAGCCCCGCTACCCATGCTTTCATATCATGTAAATTTATTCCTTAGGTTGTAATATAGAGTTCTTATCTTTGTCAGTTCGACATCAAAAGATTAATGAATGCATGTTGCTTGATCTCCAACTTGTGTTATCTTTTATCTTTTAGTATGAATTGTCTACGTTTGTACTATAAGATTCGAAACTCGTTTGCATGTTGGTTCCATGTATCCACCATGCATCTGTTTCGATATCTAGAAGTGTATCTTAAGAAGTGGAGTAAACTCACTATCATCCGTTGCACTTTCATACTATGAAATGGAATCAGTTGACGTATGGAAGTGCAACCTTGGTAAGTCGAGGAACACACTTTGCGAGGGGAATGATGTAAAGTAATGTGACCATTTGATCGGGAATGGCTGGCGTTGCAACATTCCCGCGCTTCTCATAGTTAGATTCTCCGAAAGGAGGCTAAGTCTACAAGGATACTAACTGACCAGACTCGTTTTGCAGGTTAAGTTTTGCTTTGCATGTGTTGATCGATCTGTAGTGGCAGTGAAAAACCGATCACACCCTAGTGATCTTTTATCATAGTTTAACTCATTAGATTTACTTGCTTTCTTTACTTTTTATGTTCTTAGTTTAAAACATCAAAATCCAACTTTCGATATAAGTGCCTGCTAGTAAGTGACTAAGTGAAATTCCATACGTTTTCCATCTTATTGCTTGCAACAAGACCGTTGTCTTTTGGGTTCGATCCTAAATCTATACTACGATAAGGCTTCCATACTCTTATGGGGTTGGAGCATTTATCTAAGCACCAGTTCTAGATAAACCTAGGGAAGACATAAACTCTCTAGGGTTTTTTGGTGCATATTTGGGACTCCCATTGGAAGAGTAATCTGTTGGTATAAGTCCCAGCTCCATCAAAAAAATGGCGCCGTTGCCGGGGACAACGGAACGTTGTAATTTCACTTAGTACCTATTGATGAATGCATATTCATCTCTTATTTTTACTTCATTTAGAATAAATAATTAGGACTTTTTTGTTAATTTTATCTAATTCAAAAATAAATAGTACTTTCATCTTCTTGATATACGTTTCCTGAATTCTAATGATATTTTTCCTAATTTTTAGGAATTATCTAAGTAATTAAATTGAGAAAAGAAGAGATGAAGATAGGAGACAATTCAGTTTCCCGCAATGCTGACTTAAATGCATACCTTGCACCAAAATTAGCATAACTCTCACATCCTAAGGCGAAATTTAATGTTCAAATATGATTTGGAAAGGAAATTCAAAGGCCTACAGGAAAATCATATTTTCGGGCGCACTTTAAATTCTCTGGACAACAGAAATTCGCTCGAAATTGCTGCTGCGAAAATCTGCATTAAAGAAAGACAATCAAGAGTTTGTTGACTAGATCTGAAAATTCAAAAGGATGGCTCCCTCTCTTTTTCCCCTCTCTTTTTTTAGATAGCCTACCCCTCCTTCTCCTATAAAAGGAAGGGCACTTCCTCCACCCAAGGATCATCTGGGATTTCTTTGTATTATGATTCTGCAGAAATTAGGCTTTTAATCATTTTTATTTTATGCAATAAAGTAGTTTTAAATTCAAGCAACATTCTTCCATTCTCATTCTTGTCTCTTCTTCCCGCTTTAGTCTTGATCTGCTCTCATCCGCGCTTTATTCTGGAGTAAGGAACAAAGAGTTAAGCCATTTCATCGTCTCTAGCATAAGGATTAATTTCCTGATTTCTGGGCTAGACTATGGCTTCAATTCTTTCTTCCTCCGACTACCATTTCTCTATGTGTGAGTAGTCTCTTATCGGGGCAAGGGGAATAACCTCTTAGCCATGGTTTTAACGAATTTTTCTTAAACGACTAGATGGTAATCGATTTTAATTGAATAGTTGATCTTTGGATCGCATGTTAATCCGGATGAATGTGACCATGGAAATCCGGATTTAGAACAATAAAATCGATTACATAGACGTTTTGATATGACCGTGGATTCTCGTCTTTTAGGTTGATAAACTAGGAAGCATGAGCACCAGGACCAATGGGCTCTTGTGGAGTTTCTCTTTTGTGAGTTTTTAATTCGCAAGCCTTCATCAAATTGTCGTTTAAGATTTAGTTGTTATCACCCATGCTAAGGTGGTGAAAACCCCTACGAGCCTCGATTTCCATCTATTGTTTTAAACACCGCATCTTCGTTTCCTTTAATTCTTAGTCTTTCATTCATTTAGTTTGCTTGTGTTAACAATCTTTTTATTTTTCCCTTGTTCATGTTAATTCTTGTTAAGTGCTTTCCTTCTTGCATTAGTGTAATCATTCAAACCCCCAACTGGAATTTACTTTCTGCTTTAAAAAGAAAAATACTAAAAACAATTAATAAAAGTTCTTCAAATCTTTGGGTTCTAAGAACAATCTCTAATTAGTTGTCCTGTGGGATCGACCCTTCTATACTACCCTTAAAACCGGAAGTAAAAAAGGTTTAAACTCTAGGATTAACCATGTTAGTGATTGATATTGAAAAATGACGAGTATCAATTTGGCGCCGTTGCCGGGGACAACAAATTGTTTTTTTTCGAACCCCCAAAATTTTTTGAATAACTTTTTTTTCTTTTTTTCATGCCTTCCGAGTAACATTCTGGAAGTGTACTCCTCTTTCTGCCGAGTTTCCATTCTGGCAGTACGTTTTTTCTACACACGAATTAACTGCTTTATTTATGCATGCGACGCTTGCTGAACGTCAATTCCACGGTGCAATTTTTTAATCTAGAACAAGAGAGGCTAAGGATGATTTTAATAGATGATGATGATGATGATTATATCATCTTCAATCAAGTAGAACCAACTCGAGTACCTAAAGCTCCACCAATCACTTCCATTGTGGATGTTAATCTAGTTGATTCTAATGGCCAATCTACTTCATTGGAACCCTTTCTCTATAATGAACCACCACCCTTAGAAGAAGTCCAATGTTATATAGTTGAGATTCCACACAACCTTGATCAGGAGATGGATAGGTGTTTTTAAAGAAATTCAGGATGCTGTAAATGAAGAACTTTGTTTAGCTAGGGCTGCAGCTGTATGGGGCCCTGACTATCCATATAAGTCAGAAAATGAGTGGATGGAGGCCTATGTTGTTAAATTTATGAATCAAGAATCTTTTAACAAAAAGGTTAATGACTGGTGGGCTCAAAGAACATCCCAAAAACCTAAGACTCCACCGTTCTCATTTGTAGGCCCATATTTAGATGTTTGCAATAATCATCCCATCTTGGTTGAGCCTATTGTGACCAATGTACCATCACCTACCCAACATGCACTGATGGATTCTTTTGAAATACTTCATCATCAAGAGCACTATGAACTCACTCAACCACCTCTTTTTCCGCATCTGGTTGAACCTGATGAGGTGATTCTACCACTACAAGAATCTTACATTACACCGTTATATTGTGAGGTGATCCCTTCTGAGCCGATTGAGTTGGGCACTTGTCCTATAAAGGAATCAAATCTCCCCTTCAGTATAGTAAAGGATCCAATTGATTTCATAGACATCCATGTTGATGAGATCTTTTATGAAGAAGAGATGGAGAACTCCCCAATAGAGATGGAACAACCTAGATTGATCATTTTTGATGATTATGACGACAATTATGCCATTTGTGAGTCTTCCACACCAAATCCACTGGCTTCCATTTGTGAGTCTTCTATAGACATCAAAGACTAATACCCTTATTTTGAGTCTATTTTGGATAATAAGCATCCAACCCCCTTTGACAAAATGATTCCACATGTTCAGTTGCAACCAATTCCCATTCCATGCACAACTGATTTAGAAGAAGAGACACAACCCTTAGGAGAAGTCTACATACCCCCTTCCACTGACTACAAGGATATGTTCCCAATTTTATCCCTCATGAACCCTTGGGAACTCCTTGCATAGAGGAACTAGAGTTACATGCTATATCAACCATGAATCCCATCTATCACAAGGTTGGTTGCATGAATTTTGAGCAGAGCAAAATTACTTATCATGCTGATTTAAATTTAGTTGTCCCTTTCATATCACCACCAATTCTCTTATATGCATGTCAATATGACCGAGGGAAACCAGAGCCTGATCCTCCTCCTAACTTTGCACATCTGGCACTGCATGTGTTACCAGTTGGGTACCCACCAACCTCCCCCAATCCACATCCATCTTCAACACTTCCTTTGCTATTGATGGAAGATCTGTGGATCCTATTGGAGGGAATGCGAGGTGAAAGCAAATATGAGCACCCCAATGAGCTTCTACAATTACCCTATCATAGGGTACACTATGAAGCTCCTCAGATAAAGGTCCCAACCCTCATACACATCCCCTTCAGCTGGATGTTTTTTGAGCTACCAGGGCCACCTGGAAATCCTTGCTCTTCTCTTCCCTCCATCTCGGGTTTCGATTTTTCTCGGTACGAGCAAAAATTTGAGTCCGGGGTGGAGGTGGGTGGTATGTTTCTATTCCACCCCTTATCTTTTTATTCTTGCATTATTTCTACCTTTTTTTTGGTTTTGCATATAGTTGTTTTGTTCATGGCCATTATCTAGTCGGCCATATTTTTATTTCTTTTGTTACAAAATGGCCTTTATCTAGTCGGCCTTGATATGATCATTGGTCAAAATACTCCCCTTAATGATGTAACTTCCTTGAAACTAAAATTTTGAAACTTTCATGACTAGAAATCCTCCTGTCACTTAGGACCTCAAATAATAATCACTCCTTGGAAAAGATGGCAAGCCATAGAGGACTGATATGATTCAAGAGTGATGCTTTCTTATCATGTACAACTTGTATAAATTTTCTTGATTTTTCGCATAATTCGGTAATAGTTGAACCAATGCATGGTACTCCTAAAAAAAAAGATGAAAAAAAAGTTGCACAAGAACAGCCTCTTCTACTCTTCTTCTACCACTTCCAAATCTTTCCATTCGTCAAAAAGAAAAAAAAGCCAATAATGCCAAAAAGGCTAAGTTTGGGGTGGCACCCCTTCCCCCTCTTTCGCTTCTTCCATACCCATGTAATTGGGTGTATCACCAAAAATCAAAGAAAAAAAATGCGGTCAATGTAACTGCATGTCCACTAAATAAAAAGGTCTCGAGTCGAATAGAGGAGAGACTGTCCTTCTTCCATACCTCCTTCACTCCAATTTTCTACCCAGGGGAAAACTACAAAAACCCCAACTATCCAAATCAGCCCTGTTCTTGTGTAAAACTTTTAAAAAAAATTGGAGTACCAAATGCAAAGGTGAAATGAAAATCTGTTTTATTGCAGGTCTTGAATAAATGCAAGTTTGTGAAGTAGGAAATATAAAAGTCACTTTTTGTGAATTCAGGAAGTCAGGGTCGCTTGGCCATATTTTGGTGGAAGGAATCCAGTGATTGTTAGGAGAGTGAGGATGATAGGTTGAGAGTATGTCTTGAAAGTATTTCTTGATTTTAATGTTGCTCGGGACGAACAAAGTTTAAGTTTGGGGTATTTTGATGAATGCATATTCATCTCTTATTTTTACTTCATTTAGAATAAGTAATTAGGACTTTTTGTTAATTTTAGCTAATTAAAAAATAAATAGCACTTTCATCTTCTTGATATACTTTTCTTGAATTCTTATGATATTTTTCCTAATTTTATGGAATTATCTAAGTAATTAAATTGAGAAAAGAAGAGATGAAGATAGGAGGCAATTCAGTTTCCCGCAATGCTGACTTAAATGCATACCTTGCACCAAAATTAGCATAACTCTCACATCCGAAGGCAGAATTTAATGTTCAAATATGATTTGGAAAGGGAATTCAAAGGCCTACAGGAAAATCATATTTTTGGGCGCACTTTAAATTCTCTGGAAAACAGAAATTCGCTCGAAATTGCTGCTGCAAAAAATCTGCATTAAAGAAAGACAATCAAGAGTTTGTTGACTAGATCTGAAAATTCAAAAGGATGGCTCCCTCTCTTTTTTCCCCCTCTTTTTTTAGATAGCCTACCCCTCCTTCTCCTATAAAAGGAAGGGCACTTACTCCTCCCAAGGATCATCTGGGATTTCTTTGTATTATGATTCTGCATCAATTAGGCTTGTAATCATTTTCATTTTATGCAATAAAGTAGTTTTAAATTCAAGCAACGTTCTTCCATTCTCGTTCTTGTCTCTTCTTCCCGCTTTAGTCTTGATCTGCTTTCATCCGCACTTTATTCTGGAGCAAGGAACAAAGAGTTAAGCCATTTCATCGTCTCTAGCATAAGGATTAATTTTCTGATTTCTGGGCTAGACTATGGCTTCAAATCTTTTTTCCTCCGACTCCCATTTCTCTATGTGTGAGTAGTCTCTTATCGGGGCAAGGGGAATAACCTCTTAGCCATGATTTTAACGACTTTTTCTTAAACGACTAGATGGTAATCGATTTTAATTGAATAGTTGATCTTTGCATCACATGTTAATCTGGATGGATGTGACCATGGAAATCCGGATTTAGAACAATAAAATCGATTACATAGACGTTTTGATATGACTATGGATTCTCGTCTTTTAGGTTGATAAACTAGGAAGCATGAGCACCAGGACCAATGGGCTCTTGTGGAGTTTCTCTTTTGTGAGTTTTTAATTCGCAAGCCTTCATCGAGTTGTCGTTTAAGATTTAGTTGTTATCACCCAGGCTAAGGTGGTGAAAACCCCTACGAGCCTCGATTTCCATCTATTGTTTTAAACACCGCATCTTCATTTCCTTTAATTCTTAGTCTTTCATTCATTTAGTTTGCTTGTGTTAACAATCTTTTTATTTTTCCCTTGTGCATGTTAATTCTTGTTAAGTGCTTTCCTTCTTGCATTAGTGTAATCATTCAAACCCCCAACTGGAATTTACTTTCTGCTTTAAAAAGAAAAATACCAAAAACAATTAATAAAAGTTCTTCAAATATTTGGGTTCTAAGAACAATCTCTAATTAGTTGTCCTATGGGATCGACCCTTCTATACTACCCTTAAAACTGGAAGTAAAAAAGGTTTAAACTCTAGAATTAACCATCTTAGTGATTGATATTGCAAAACGACGAGTATCACCTATCTAGTTGGTTAGGATTTTACACTTTCTTTTTAATCATAACTCTATATCTTCTTGAAACTTCCATATTTTCACTATTATCTAAAGGTGTTCTCTTTTCTCTACTCAGGTAGAACACGTGCATGCAATCATCGCATAATCGCGGATTCTCTCCTGATCCAGAGTTCGACTCCGAGGTAGAGAGAAGTTTCCACCGTCGAATCCGTCTCAATTGCCAACGAGCCAGACAAATGGCTGACGAACAGCACCAGGCTGCTTTGGTGATGGAGAGGGTAAATGCTACCATCGCCGCACAACGGGCACAACTCATCGCAGACACCCGTGCCCAAATCCAAGCGGAGATACGTGCAGAAGAGCAAGCCCGCATAAGAGCTGAGACTGATGCAGCAACCGAAGCTTCTCAACTGGAGTTAAGGAACAAACAACTGAGGGACTACGCTGTCCTGAAGAACTATGAGGATAACCACCCGGTCCAACCTCCGATTATCAATATCCCAAACTTTGTGATTCGGACCCAGTGGATCCAGATTATGCAAGGCATCTCCTTCTCTGGAGGTTCAGGAGATGATTGCATGGACCATTTGAAAAGGTTTAAGGCGTTATGCCGCCTGGTCCCGCAAGCTGGTGTCGCTTTTGATGCGATAATGCTCCATATGTTCCATTTCACCTTATCTGGGAGGGCCCTGAGTTGGTACAACTCACTGGACAGAGAGCCCATAATAACCACTTGGGCCCCCCTAGAGGAAAAGTTCTTAGAGAAGTTCTTTCCCCCCTCACTGACCTATGAAATCAGAGGGCAAATCAATCACTTCTCTCAGCTACCTGGGGAGACCCTTGCTGAGGCATGGGAAAGATTTAAAGAACCTTTGCACAAATGCCCCCATCATGGAATCTCCCAGAATCAACTGATAGAAACCTCCTATCGGGGAGTGAGCGATGATATTAAACAGTTTTTAGATTCCTCATCTGGAGGATACTTCATGAGGAAGAACTATGAGGACGCATGGAAGATTGTTACACTCGGAGCTGAAAACCAGTCCAACTGGGGACGGTCAGCCGGTAAAGGAGTCCTCAAGGTTTTCAAAGCTGAAGAATCTATAGAAATGAAGGCAATAGCTGAGGCCTTGAAAACAATTGTTCATAAACAGCAAGCTCTCGAGACTTCTCTCGGAGAGATTGATAAAAAGAAAACTCCGCTAGTTCAACAAGTCAAAGCCGTCACAGGATCCTGTGAGGCTTGTCATTCTTCTGACCATCCAACTCTGTCCTGTGGTATGCTGTATAATGTGATGATGGATCTACATCCACCACCACAACCATATGAACCTATCACTGATCAATCTGGAGATCAGATTCCAGAACAAGTCAACTCCATCCACACTATTCCTGGACAAGTCTACTACAATCCCAATCAATCGAGGAATCATCCTGGATTCCAATATGGGAACCCTTCTGGAACTGCAAACCCACAACATCAGACACAGGGGGGATCTGATAGTAGGTTACCTCCTGGGTTCTCAAACAATTTCAACCAAAATCAAGGGAACTCCAGGAACAACTTCCCTAGGGCTAACTACCCTAGAAACAAATCATCCTACTACCAGTACACTCATCCCCCGCTCCATCCACAGTTGCATGCTCAGCAACCCCAACTGGCGCTACCACTTCAACAATCTCAACAAACCCAACAACAAAGTCTTCTAAAAAATGCTCCTGCCCAACCGGAAGACAAAATATCCTTGATAAGGCAGATGTTACAATCACAACAAACTATGCTTGCTAACCAACAGGCTCAGCAGAAAGCAGTGGAAGCCCAGCTTGCCCAGATTGCTGCACAATTGAAGCCTCCGGCAGGCACATTTGCTGGGCATCCTGAATCAAATCCTAAGCATGGACAGAACAGACATGAACAGTCGAATACTATGCCAACAGCATGACAATGTTACAGCTTCGTCGAGCCAGCGACGTAAAACCAAGGCGCTACTTGGGAGGCAACCCAAGATTTGAACCTTTCTTCCTTTATGTCTTGTTCTTTTATTTTCCCTAGTTTTATCTTATGAAAACACAAAAAAATTCACATAACTAAAACTAACAAAAAAAATAAACAAAAACAAACAACATAAAAATACATAAATAAAAAACAAACATAAAAATATAAAATATTTTTTGCCTTTGCCCCTCCAAACGATCTCCAAATCGTTTAGAGCCAAACGGTCTTGAAACCGTTCGGACTCCAAACGGTCTTCAAACTGTTTGGAGCCAAATGGTCTTGAAACCGTTTGGACTCCAAACGGTCTTGAAACCGTTTGGAGCCAAACGGTCTTAAAACCGTTTGGAGCCAAACGGTCTTGAAACCGTTAGGACTCCAAACGGTCTTGAAACCGTTTCGAGCCAAACGGTCTTGAAACCGTTTGGAGCCAAACGGTCTCGAAACCGCTTGGAATGCAAATGGTCGCTAACTGTTCCCTATAAATATAAACCCTACCCCTTCGTCTTTCCCTCTTCGAACTCTCGAACTTTCTTGTGTTTCTATTCTATTGCTCTTGCTTTCCCCTGTTCCCGTGCGATTCCCCTCCGACGACGTGGTTTCGGTGCTTCTGCACAAGAACTGCACCTCCGTCCACCGACCTTCTCTTCCTCACCGTCGACATCACCACCAGCTGCAAGGTAATCCATCAACCGCAGCAGCACGACCGACCGTCCGCAAGTTTCCGCCATTATCATTTTCTGCGACCTTCTTCTCTTCCGCCATCGCTGCTGATGCCACCATCGGCTTTGTCCGCCATCGCCGACACCACCATCGCCTGCGCCGTTTTCACCAACGGCTCTGTCCACCCTCTCCGTCTTCACCGCCGTCTTCACCGCCGTCCTCATCACCTCTGTTTTCATCGCCGGCTTCACTGTCGTCTTTATCATCGTTTTCACCAGCGCCGTCGTCACCGACGCATCCACCGCCTTTGTGATGTTTCGCCTTCATCTTCGCCTTCGCCGGTGGCTGTGCGACGCTTCGTTTTCCAAACAGTCTCGAAACTGCTTGGGACGAAACGGTCTTGAAACCGTTTGGTCTTCCACATTCATTTAATTTCCATAAAAATACAAAAAAATGCATAAATACAAATAAAATCTAATTTGTTTCTAAATCTTTCGCTCTAACTCATGATTTCCTATTTTTCAGATATGGCATCACCAGCGAACAAGACCATCGGATCTGGAGCTGCTCCTTCTCAGACAAGGGAGCAGATGATGGAAGAGCTGGACAGGCTCCAGAAGATCAAAGATGTCTTCAACAAGACTAGAGAAGTCCCACCAAAGACCAAAATGATGGATGTCCTGTGCGAGATTGCCCGCCTCACCAAATGTCTAGAAGAGGCATCTGACGAAGAAGTGGAATAAATCTCCTCCGAAGATGATGAAGGCTCGGATTACACGCCAAATCCCGAGGAGGAATCCCCTGCCGAAGATGACAAGGGGAAACGCAAGGTCTTGGAGACTGCATCTGGGAAGCCTTCCAAGAAACGGGCAAGGAAACAAGTCCGACCTGCCTCTTCCATGGATCAACCCTTGGCAAAACCTATCACCACCATCCTTGCTACTACCACCACTACCACCACCATTCCTGCTACTACCACCATCCCTGTTACCACCCCCACTTTCATTCCCATCACCACCACTACACCACCACCAGAAAACCTCTTCATCCAAACCAACCTCTCCGCTGACAAATCACTAAAACCCACCAAGTATGTGTGCTCCAGCATACTGCTCAAGATGGGGATATACGACCGCATCTTCAATGTGCTAGACAAAGCCAACCTCGTCAGGTTGTGTTTAGTACCTGAAGTATCCTACTCTGAACCCACTACAAAGTTTTTTGCTTTTCTGACCAAAGAGCCCGTCGACATCATGGATAGGTCACGAGATGGGGGTGATAGAAGGCTCGTCACTCAGATCTTCGGCAGCAAGGTTGTCATAACAGAAAATTTGCTGAACATAATCTTCATTGACAACCAGGAACAGCTACGGAAGGCCATGGCAGTGGGAACCGATCATCCAGAGTTCAACAGACACACATTCTGGAAATCTCTAACCGGGATCCCCACATATGATGCGAAGACGTGCAAAGCAACAAATATACACTCTGGATTTGTGCACACACTGCACAAAATTCTTGCTGGCGCACTCTTCCCCAGGACAGAAGGGGGAAACATTATAATTTCAGTTCTTTTCATTCTCTGGTCTATTCTTAACGAAAGGCCGGTCAATATTGGATGACAACTGATCCAGAAACTATCAATATCCAGCATGGGGAAAGAGATCTGCATGGGGGGGCATGTCACATCTATTATCAAATACCTCAAGATGGACATACCCCTACCCCGCTGCACGCAACTAAAGGGCGACATCCTTACCAATGAGAAAACTCTGAAAAACTCCTTCATTATCAAGGAAAAGGATGGGAAACTACACTATGTCTTCTGTCGGATGGTTAAGTCTTCTAGAACATTTATCCCGCTTCTGGAGCTAGCAAATTATGACATCAAATAGCTCCTCTTCTCGGACGAGGAGCTTTCACACCTTCTAGCTTCGGTTAAACCAACCGAAAAGAAAGCAACAGCGGGACAAACAAAGCTGAGCATCACAACCCCGGGAGCTCGACCTACAAAAATACCTATCAAACGGCCTTCTAGAAGGCAGTTGCAGGCCCAACAGATGTCGGGGACACCAACATCTAGGCCAAATACAGAGGCCGAGAAGCTCCGTGAAGACATCTTAACCTCCTCTTCAATCGACTCTTTCATTCAGAGTCTACATGAGCAGCTAACCGCTGCCACCACTCCACCTTCCACCATTTCAACATCTACCACTCCCTTCTTCCCCATCACATCCACACAACCATTCACATCCACTTCATCACCCATTTTTACCTCGAGCTTTCCCTTCTCCATCCCTATGCCCGACTTTACCACCTTCCCTTTCACCTCCGTAGTATCCACCCCATCACTATCTCTGCCATCGATTTCACCACAAATTCCACCACTTTTCACATCCGCCACCACCCCGACACCGCTGGTGACTACATCTAAAGTCACTACGCAGCTCGGGGCATCATCAGTGTCTCTTCCGCAAGACACTAACACCATCCCACGCAGACCCCAGGCATCCCACCCTTCCACTCCTGGGGTCCCTTTTGCTAATATCAGTGAGGAATTCGGCCATCAATTTGACGCTGTCCGAAACCTCCTCACCGATCCTTCTAATATATTAAATTCTATTCTTTCTTGTGTGCAGGGTTTATCACGACAGGTGACCACGATCGACGAACAACACCATGCCTTGCCCACCATCCTCCAAGGCCTCCAGAAACGACAGGATGAGGTGGCTAAGCAAGTTGATCACATCAACAACCACTACAACAACCTACCGGACCTGGTCCTTGGAGTGATGTGTCAGCAAGAAGCAACGGCGAAGCATGTTGATGAGATCTCCACGCAGACTCAGCCTCTGCCAGAGACACTCCGCGAGCTCCAACAACAACAAGAAGTTATGAGCACGTGCTTGGACACCATCAACATCACACTTACGCAACTACAACATCGCCAAGAGGAGTCCAATAACGATGAAATCCAGCAGTTACGTGCTCAAGTTACAAATCTTACAGCACGTCTCCTCTCCTCTGAGGGTAGATATACCGACCTCAAAGAGACCCATGATGCACTACTCGAAAAACACGAGCATCTGCAAGTGTCCTTCGATGAGTTAGAAGCCACCCATCGGCGGTGCAAAACGTCCGCAAATAAAAAGCAAGCAGACAAAGCTGCGGACGACAAGGATGGCGATGATGATGAAGAAGATGACTCCGACTCATCTGCTGACTCCAACAAAGACACCACCTCTGATGACAAGCATGATGATGGAGAGGACCCAGGCAATGCGGCAGGACCTTCTCACAGAGGTTCCGACGAAGGTCACCACAACAGTGACAATCACCCCAAGTCCCCGCACAACGACAATGTGAACATGTCATACGGGGACTAATTCTTTGATTATTCTGCGCTGGGATCCATCGGGGAAACGGCCAAAGACGCGGCCTACGCTGATTTCCAACAATGCATACTAGGAACCAGCGCCAGCCCACCAAAAACAACTGCTCCACCTCTCTCCACACCTTCTCCCCATGACGAGGGTGAGGCAGAACAAGTAAGTTTAGACAGTGATGAAGACCTCGAGTCTGCCTCCGACTCGAACGACGATCTACCAGGCCATGAACAGGCCTTAGAACAACCTGCTTCTCCCCCTCCACAAGAACTTCCCCCGCCACCACCTCTGCCGCACAAAATGCAAGACCTAGATATGGCGGCCATCTCCACTCTAGATGCTCAGGACATTTTTATACTGAAAACTATAGTGGACGATGCAAAGGCAGGGGAGGACATAATTTATCACAATATGAAAACCAGGCATCAGATGACACGTGAAGATTTCCGCAGCATCCTCCGACCTCGGTCCACGATGCCTATGGCAATATTCCGTGTCCTCCTCGCCAATTGTATAGAAATGTACAAAAGTTCTAAGAGGCAGCAACCCGTTTTCAACGCCTCGCCTGGTCTTTCTATTGGCCTTTTATACAAAGACGTAAGAGCAAAGTCGATCGAGCGGCTGCATGCTGGTTTAGCACGTCGGGAACGTTATCTTACCGTGCCCTTCCAAGTTTCGGACCATTGGCTTTTTATGATCATGAATACCGAGGCTCAGGATGCCAAGGTGTATAACTTCTGTGGCGCCGAGCTACCGGCCGGCACAATAAACTTTGTAGGTGAAGCAGTAGGAGAAGCCAGGTGTATACCCTTCCGGCTGCTTAAGTTAATTTGGGCTGCCTGCCCATCTCTTTGCCAAGATTGGAGCCAACCTTGGTTCAATATCATAAACCCTCAAGTCCAAGCCACTGAGGGATCTGGGGATTGTGCTTTCTGCACCATACGTCACATCCAAGCGCTAAACCAGGAAATCCCATTTAATGATCTGGTTGCTGAAGATTTTCATTCCTTGCGCGGGCGTTATGCCATGGAGCTCATCTGTGATAGACGGTTCTTCAAGGACCCTACTATGGCACCAGATGACGTTCCCCAATAACTCTTCTCAGCTATCCAGTGACCGCAGTGGCGACCCTTCTGACAAACTCTGAAGGAGTCAGAAAAGACCAAGGTGCCATTCGCCGATACCGAGCAAGATCAAAGCAAAATCGATTCTGTGTTTGCCATTAAACCAACCTTCCCTGATTTTGATCGCGATGCTTGCAAGGGTCTCAGCGACCTCAAATTGCGTCTCATTATGGCAAGACTCTCAGCCGACAAAGATGGACTGGTATTCATGTCTCGAGACATTCTAGTAATGGCAGACACACTACGAGAGACTCTACAGGTTAAGGGATCCCTCTCTGTAAGCCTTATGGCCGCCTATCAGTTCCTGCTCGGCCAAAATAACCCAACCACATATATGGTGTCTCCATATATGAAAGATGATCTCCTAAAGCTCAAGAACTTCGACACAACTGACGCGCTGATCTCCTATCTCCAGCACACAACGCTGAAGTTCATCATGTTACCTTTCCTTTATCATGAGCACTGGATGCTCCTGGGAACAAATCTCCCAGAAGGAACAACCACAATATACAACAGTTCTGATAGCCAGTACAACGTACGATAGAGAAACTACGTCGTGACACCAAAGACGCCAATAGAAGTAGTGGAAAAGGAGTGCGCCGAAAAGTTAATCGATTTTCTGAGTCAGCATACAAAGGCGTACGACAAAGAGCATTTCCACCGCCCTGCCTTCTGCCACAAATGCCCCCAGCAAATCCGACAATCGAACGACGGTGGCTTCCACGTCCTCTACTGGATGTACACCATCATCGTTCTCCAAAGACCATTAGAGGAGATGACTGACGTGGATTACCACACTCTACGAGGACACTTCGCATCCAATCTACTTCATTCCCCGGGGGCAAATGCAGATTTACCTTAGCCTGCAGCCCTTGTCCTAATTACTCCTCAACCTATCACTTTGACACTCTGAGGACAGAGTGAGTGATAAGTTGGGGGGGGTACATTAGACAAGGGCGAGGTATCATTTTCTACATCCCTCTTTCTGTCAGCACTTTCTATTTTTCTTCTTTTATTCTTTCTCTTTTACAATTCTTTTTAACTTAAATTCTTTTGGAATAAAGTCACCCCAACTAACCTTAGAATCATGATAGTCCCCAAAAGTAAATAGCACTTAGACATTTAATGGCGATTTAACAATTTCCATACACTATTGATTTTCATGCTTTTGCCTCAATTCTTTATATGACTCTCCACAGGTCAAAATCAAGGCAGAAATAGGCCAAGCACTCAAGGATGAGAGGGGAATCAGGCAACTTCCAAATCAAGAAGTTCTGCAAGTGGACCGCAAACCAAATAAGTGCATGTTGAAAAACTTTAAGAACAACTTTTCTCTCTTCAAAATAAAAAGGCTTGGCCGCCCAAAATAAATTCCCAAACAAAAACCCCAAAACCCAAGCCTGCGAGTTATCGAATAAAAGTCAGAGAGATGAATAAAATTATGAGAGTTGTGCCATGAATAAGGATCTATATAAAGAATCGATGAAGGTTTCACCCGGCCGACACATTCCGCTGCCCTCACAAAGGCAGATGTGTCGTGCCCGGTAGTGAACCCCTAAGGTATCTAAATATATGAAAGGCTCATAAAGGACTCACCCGGCCGGTACATTCAGCTGCCCTCACAAAGGCAGATGTGTCGTGCCCGGTAGTTAGATCCCAAAAGCATAGATATCCCCTCCCCCACTTGAAGGGGGAGCTACACCTCAAGCCTTTGGCAAACCCTCATACCCTCTCTAGCTCGCAGTAGGTCTTTCAGAGAGGTATAAAGCTGATTAGAGTCAACAACATGCACAAAATAAAGGTGGTCCCAATGCGAACTACGAGATACGGAAAGAACCTGAGACCCAAGCAACTCTCGAAACCTGAAAGAGTCAAGGCAAGCAATAAGACTTGAAATGACCTCAGAGGAACTCAGGTTAAGAATTGAAGCAAGAGTATGGAAATCCTAATTAATAAGATCGCCTCGCCATTACATGCCTCAGCTCTATCTAACTTGAGGACAAGCTAGACTCTAAGTTAGGGGGGGTGATAACCTCCTATTTTAGTAGATTATATTAGTCCTTTTCTTTAGTTTTCCATACTCTTTCTAAGTATAAACTATACATAACCCTAATTTTACCCTTTTTTGTAAGTATACCATCAGACTAACTTTCCTTTCTATATATGCAGAAAAAGTACAAAAAATCATAAAAGAATAACTCAGCCTCAAGACCACATGGATTCAAACGGTCCCAAGACCGCATGAAGCCAATCGGTCTCGAGACCGCATGGAGTCAAACGGTCCCAAGACCGCATGAAGCCAACCGGTCCCGAGACCGCATGGAGTCACACGGTCCCAAGACCGCATGAAGCCAACCGGTCCCGAGACCGCATGGAGTCACACGGTCCCAAGACCGCATGAAGCCAACCGGTCCCAAGACCGCATGAAGCCAACCGGTCTCGAGACCGCATGGAGTCACACGGTCCCAAGACCACATGAAGACAAATGGTCCCGAGACCGCATGGAGTTCAAACAGTCTCAAGACCGCATGAAGACAATCGGTTCCGAGACCGCATGGAGTTCAAACAGTCTCAAGACCACATGAAACCAAACAGTCTCAAGGTCCAAACGGTCTTGAGGCCCCAAACGGTCTTGAGGTCCAAACGGTCTCCAAACCATTTGAACTTCACTCAAGGCCTATAAATAAGACCCCAAGGGTCCTCCATCAGATATCAAGTTTCAGACGTCCGAAGGCTGCCTCAATCGTTCCAGAGCTCTTGCTACTTCCATCCACCGCCCTGGGGCTGCCGGTCTGAGACCCATACTCCATCCTGAAGCTGATTTCTCCTTCTTCGCCAAAGAAGGTGGGAAGGGGAGACCTCATCGTTGTGCAACCTGCGAAGACTGGTGGATCGTTGCTCTCTCTCCAAGGGGTTGACCTTCCTCCCTCCTTTGTGGGGATGATGCTCTCTCTCTCTTCTCGCCTCCTTCTTTGTCCTAGTTATGAGCGAGTAGTCTCCTTCACTAGGGTGCGGGGAGTAGCCCCACTACCCATGCTTTCATATCATGTAAATGTAATCCTTAGGTTGTAATATAGAATTCTTATCTTTGTCAGTTCGACATAAAATGATTAATGAATGCATGTTGCTTGATCTCCAACTTGTGTTATCTTTTATCTTTTAGTATGAATTGTCTACGTTTGTACTATTAGATTCGAAACTCGTTTGCATGCTGGTTCTTGGTGCATGTATCCACCATGCATTTGTTTCGGTATCTAGAAGTGTATCTCAAGAAGTGGAGTAAACTCACTATCATCTGTTGCACTTTCATACTATGAAATGGAATCAGTTGACGTATGGAAGTGCAACCTTGGTAAGTCGAGGAACACACTTTGTGAGGGGAATGATTTAAAGTAATGTGACCATTTGATCGGGAATGGCTGGCGTTGCAACATTCCCGCACTTCTCGTAGTTAGATTCTCTGAAAGGAGGCTAAGTCTACAAGGATACTAACTGACAGAACTCTTTTTACAGGTTAAGTTTTGCTTTGCATGTGTTGATCGATGTGTAGTGGCGGTGAAAAACCGATCACACCCTAGTGATCTTTTATCATAGTTTAACTCATTAGATTTACTTGCTTTCTTTACTTTTTATGTTCTTAGTTTAAAACATCAAAATCCAACTTTCGATATAAGTGCCTGCTAGTAAGTGACTAAGTGAAATTCCATACGTTTTCCATCTTGTTGCTTGCAACAAGACCGTTGTCTTTTGGGTTCGATCCGAAATCTGTACTACGATAAGGCTTCCATACTCTTATGGGGTTGGAGCATTTATCTAAGCACCAGTTCTAGGTAAACCTAGGGAAGACATAAACTCTCTAGGGTTTTTTGGTGCATATTTGGGACTCCCATTGGAAGAGTAATCTTTTGGTGTAAGTCCCAGCTCCATCACCTAACCCTGGTAAGGGAATAGTGGTGTTACCCTTGAATGATATGAAACTGAAATATCATTGATATATCTATTATCATGTATGCTAACCGTGTAGGTATCCTGAGATGATGAACATAGCCAGGTATGAGCTATGATGCTTTATTATTATTCATTGGGCCTTGTGTGCCATAATATACCTTGTTGCTTAGCAAATGGTAACAAGACAATTAATGAGCCTCAAGTGTCATTTGAGATGCTTGTGCAGCAAATATCATGTTTACCTTGGTCAAATGACTTAAAGGTGATAATTACCTGAAAAAGTGGTAACAGTGCTCAATGATGAGCTAAGGGTTTGAATACCAAAATCCATATAATTGTGGTATTGAGATTGTGAAGGGATAATAATTCCCAGTTTTGAAATGAGGGACTGAGATCCCAATGTCTTATAAAGACTGAGAAATAGCTGATGAAAACAATACATGTTTCCTTGTAGCACTTGTCCTAATAAGTTATGTTTGAAAACTTGGCTGATGCTAAAAAAATATGATAATGTACTTAATTAATCAAGTGATACCAAATAATGTAGTTGCTCTGACCACAAATCCATCAACATCAGAATTAGCTGAATGGTGAAACAAGTTTTACTCGGAACACATATTTTGAATATGTGGGGGTAATTGGGCAAATATATCCTTATGCCCCATAGGAATGGCTACAGGCTATGTCCTATGTACGAGATTGGTTTCGGACCATACCCCAATAAGAGTATGGCTACGGGCCATAACTCCTCAATATAATACTAGGCATTGGCTACGGGCCATAACCCTGAAGAGAGTATATGCTACAGGCTATAACACTATAGCGAAGATGCCAATATACCCTGGCAAGCTAAAAGCAGTCTAACACATGATGTCTTTGCTAAAGTAGTCTCGTACTGACCGAGAAAGATGAGGTCATGGAATTCGGCTCTCCCATTGACCTTGTGTGGTACCGATGCTTTACGTAATCGTGGCCGGTTGGGGTATGAGCGGTATATCTCATCTCCTCAGGGCATAAGTTTAAGAATGTTTGTAAAATGTAATCGGTTGTGTAGCGTATTTGCATATGACTAAAATACGAGAATTACTGGTTGATATTATTCTACTTAGCATGTTCTAGATACATAAATGTTATATATATGTTCTTCAACTCTTTATTGAATAAGAGACATGCTGCTTTAACAAGTTTTAGCTTAAATGCTTGAATATAAATGTTGATCTAATCTGCATAGATATTACATTATCTACTTTTGAATATAAGATTCCACTATTAAGTTTATTTCTATTAAACTATAATAACAATGTTTTTGGCAGAGAGTTATATCTCTCGCTGGGGCAATTTTATAATTGTCTCACCTCTGTGGAATCCAATATTTTTAGGTGGACGCGAACGAGGTAGAGACAAAAACCTTATAATAAGGGAAGGACAGTAGCAGCAACAGTAACAAGTACAGCAGTAGATCCTAAGGTGGAGATACTGGTCAGGGCTTGTATATATGTAAATAGAGTCCTATGTCTCGTCTCTATACTCTCAGGTCCTAGGAATCAGTAATAGTGTTTTTATAATCAATCTGAGATTTTGGCATGATGCCTCGAGGATTTTGTTACTTGAGCTTTTGATAAAGCAAATGATGTATATATTCCTTGAGAAGTAATGGCACAGAGAATGTACTACGTGAGACAGGATGTGAATGTAATATGATGGTTCTTGTTGAAAGAGTTTTCCTGAGAATGGATCTCTTTGCAAAAAGTTTTAATTTTTAGTGATTTTCAGTAATCCGATGTTAGTGATCACTTTCGCATTTAGTTAATTTGGTTTTTTTGAATCGTTCGCCACAGTATAATGGTATCAGAGATCTAGGTTCGCTCAGTCTACAGAGACATAGGATTAAGGTTGTTGTGTTTGTTCTAGTGTCTTCCAGTTATTTGATAGTGTCTTCTGCTCATATAGGAGGAGAAGAAGCACTAAAGATGTCTGGATCACACGATGAACATGCTGTTGAGAGCAGCGTTGCTGCACTAGGGGGAGGTGCAAGAGACCAAGATAGGGAGGAGCCTGTATCGGAACAACCCCGGTTCAATCAAGCTGATATGGGGAACCCAGCCTTCCAAGCCATGTTTAGACAATTTATAGAAGCCATGACTCACATGACAGATAGGATGCCATTACCTCCACCTAGGACACCTACCCACCATGAAGGACAGGGAGCCGACAAGACATTTGAATGACTTCGCTGGGTTGGGGCCATAGATTATGTTGGTACATCTAATCCAGCTGATGCAGACTTATGGTTGATTGAGCTGGAGAAAGCCTTTAGGATCCTTAATATCCCTGAGAATGAGAAGGTAAGGCATGTTGTATACCTTTTGAAGGGTAGTGCTAGTCACTGGTGGACCATTGAGGAGGGAAAGAGGCCAGGTGCTGAGATTGGATGGGAAGAGTTCCGATGAGAATTCATCAGTAGATACTTTCCCAAGACTTTTCTGGATGAGAAAATTACTCAGTTTGAGCGGATTATGCAGGGACAAATTAACATTAGTGAGTATGAGGCTAAGTTCATGGAACTTTTGCAGTTTTGTCCGCATATGGCATCTACTGATGAGGAGAGAATTTGGCATTTCGAGAAGGGGTTGAACGCTGAATTGACCACTCCGGTGTCTGCTTTAGAGAATCGGGAGAGGTTTGCCACCTTTGTGGAGTCTGTAAGACAGATAGAAAGGTATGTGATCGAGAAGCGACAGACCAGTAATAAGAAAGTGTATCCTCAGTTTCATGGACAAAAGTCTGAGGGTTTCAACAAACCAAGGTTTTCCGCACCGACAGCGTTACAAAGGTTCAATACCCAGACGCAGTGGACGTCAAGTAAGGGTAGAGGGTGTAGTTTTCCTCTAAGTAGAGCCTCTAGCACAGCATCAACATCAGTAACTGGACCCTCTAGACCACATCAAGAGCATAGAACTTGTCATCGATGTGGACTAGTAGGACATCTGGCAAGGGATTGCCCAACGGGGAATGTAGTAGTGAATCAACCCTCGAGACAGAGTCAACAAGGTTCTCAGAGAAAGACATTTTCTAGTGGTACCTGAGTACGTGGACAAGCATCCCAGGAAAGATCTTCAGCATCTAATAATAGAGAACATGGTCAACAGTAGGCAACGACAAGATTCTATGCAATGAATCAACCCGAGGCAGTGGTTAATCCACGAGTTGTGACATGTCAAATGGAACTATTTCATTATGATATGTCTTCATCTTATTTTATATCTGTGTTAATTGATCCGGGTGCTACGCATTCCTTTATAACTCGAGAAGTGATTCATGACTGCAACATGATTGTCAGCCATAGAGTAGATAGCCTGTTTCTAGAAACACCTTTGTTGGGGTCTGTAGTATTGCAGGAGGTGTGTTCTTCCTGCATTCTTTCTTTTTCTGATCATCGCATTCAGGTGGATCTTATACCACTTGAGATGCACGGATTTGATATAATCCTTGGGATGGACACCTTAGAAAAGTATAAGGTGGTCTTGGATTGTAGTTCCAAGCAGGCTGTGTTCACTGATAATGGTGACACATGGATCTTTTAGGGAGATAGAAAGATTCTTCCAACCTGTCTGGTGTCAGCTATGGTAGCTGAAAAGTTGATGAGACAGGGATGCTTTGCATTCTTAGCTCATGTGGTAGATACCACAATTGAGAGTCCTCAACCTTCTGAAGTTCCGGTTCTTAGGGAATTTGAAGATGTATTTCCTGAGGAACTTCCAGGAGTTCCACCACCCCGAGAGAATGATTTTGAGATTAATCTAATCCCATGCACGCAACCAATAGCACAAACACCGTATAGAATGGCACCTGTTGAAATGGCAGAGCTCAAGAAACAATTGTAGGAGTTGCTTGAGAAAAGTTTTATCCGACCGAGCACTTCACCATGGGCTGCTCCGGTCCTCTTTGTTAAGAAGAAGGATGGATCGATGCAGTTATGCATTGATTATAGATAGTTGAATAAAGTAACCATAAAGAACAAGTATCCTCTGCCAAGGATTGATGACTTGTTCGATCAATTGCGTGGTGCAACTATTTTTTCTAAAATAGATCTGAGGTCGGGATACCATCAGTTGCGCATTAAGGAGAGTGACATACCTAAGTCTGCCTTTAGGACAAGGTATGCTCACTATGAGTTCATAGTTATGTCATTTGGACTAAATAATGCACCAGCTGCATTCATGGAACTCATGAATAGAATCTTTCGACCTTTTCTTGATCAGTGTGTAGTTGCCTTTATAGATGACATCTTAATTTATAGTAAAGATGCTCAATAGCATGAGCAGCACCTCTGTCAGGCTTTGACTTTGCTAAGAGAGCATAAGTTGTATGCCAAGTTTAGCAAGTGTGAGTTCTGGTTACCAGAAGTTTCTTTTCTTGGACACGTAATATCTGCCTCAGGTATTCGTGTTGATCCTAAGAAGGTAGAATTTGTCCTACAATGGGAATAGCCAAAGACACTGACGGAGATTCACAGTTTCCTAGGACTGGCAGGCTATTACAGGAGGTTCATTAAGAACTTCTGCTCTATAGCTTTACCCCTGACCAAGTTGACCAGGAAGGAAGTTCCTTTTGTCTGGAATGACAAGTGCCAACAATAATTTCATATGCTGAAGGAAAGGTTAACAAGTGCACCTGTGTTAGTATTACCTGAGCAAGGGAAGGGGTACATAGTCTTCTGTGATGCATACAAGAACGGTCTAGGATGTGTGTTGATGCATGATAAGAAAGTGATTTCTTTTGCTTCTCGACAACTTAAGAAACACAAGGAGAATTATCTGACACACGATCTAGACCTAGCTGCTGTAGTCCATGCCTTGAAGATCTGGAGACATTATCTCTATGGAGAAACATTCCAGATTTTCACAGACCACAATAACTTAAAATATATCTTCTCACTACATGAGCTGAACATGAGGCAATGCCGCTGGATGGAGTTAATCAAGGACTACGACTGTACAATTGATTATCACCCTGGGAAGGCCAATGTGGTTGCTGATGCTTTAAGAATAAAATCAGCAACATCAGCCTTAGATAAAGCACAATTAAACTCTTTAGTGTGCTCTAAGAGAGATATGCTTATCTCTTTAAGACAGGATAATGTATAGGTTAAGGTATCATTGTTATCTGAGTTGTTAGCTGAGATGCAAGTGAAACCTACTCTGAGATAGCAGATTAAAGAAGCACAGCAGGATGATGTTGTGATTCAACATATCAGGTCAAAGTATGGTAGCGAGAAATGAGATGGTTTCCATGATTTTGATTATCAGGTAGCCTGTTATCATGGTAGGATGATAGTACCCGATGTCGATGACTTGAGAAAGTTAGTTTTGGAAGAAGCTCATTCTTCGATGTATGCTATGCATCTAGGAAGCACCAAGATGTATCATAACTTGAAAGATATGTATTGGTGGCCTGGTTTGAAGAAGGATGTTGCTGAGTTTTTTATGCGGTGTCTGGTGTGTGAGTAGGTTAAAGCTAAAAATCAGAAGCCCGCAGGAACAATGCAACCTCTACCTATACCGCAGTGGAAATGGGATCATGTAACCATGGACTTTGTGGTTGGTTTACTAAGAACAACCAAAAGTCATGATTCCGTTTGGGTGATAGTTGATAGGTTGACTAAGACATCACATTTCATTCCTATCTAAACAACCTACACTGCTGAGAAGCTTGCACATATATACATAGACGAGATAGTGCGTTTGCATGGGGTTCTTGCCACTTTTGTTTCTGATAGAGGCCCCCAGTTCACGAGTCATTTTTAGGAATGACTTCATAAAGCTTTGGGTACACAATTAAGGTTTAGTACGACCTTTCACCCTGAGATAGATGGATAGTATGAGAGGACCATACAAACTTTGGAGGACTTGCTTTGGGCATGTGTCCTTCAATTTGTAGGAAGTTGGGATCTACACCTGAGCCTGATAGAATTTGCCTATAATAATAGCTATCAGCACAGTATTGACATGGCACCGTATGAAGCTTTATATGGTAGACGTTGTAGATCTCCTCTATCTTGGTATGAAACTGGAGAGTACCAACTTTTGGGTCCTGAGCTAGTTCAGCAAACAGCTGAGAAGATTAAAGTAATACAACAACAGTTGAAAGTGGCTCAGGATAGATAGAAATCTTACGCTGATAAGCGTCGTAGACCTTTATAATTCCAAGTCAGAGATAGAGTATACCTCAAGGTATCTCCTTGGAAAGGTATCCTCGTATTTAGAAAGAAGGGGAAGTTAGCTCCTAGATTTATGGGGCCTTATCCAATAATTGAGAGGATGGGAAAGGTAGCCTATAAGATGGAGTTACCATCTGAGTTGCATAGATTGCACCCAGTGTTCCATATTTCTATGTTGAGGAAGTGTCATCCCGACACAGAGTTAGTCCTGCAACCTATGGAGGTAGAATTAAATGACGATATATCATATGTCGAAGGACCTGTGTTGATTCTTGATAGGAGAATCAAAAAGCTAAAAAAGAAAGACATATGTCTTGTAAAAGTCCTCTGGAATCACCATGGCATTGAAGAAGCTACATGGGAACTAGAGGAAGAGATGAGGAGGAAATACCCTATTCTTTTCTCTTAATGGTTTGTTGATGATTTCAGGGACGAAATCCTTGTAAGGGGTGGATAACTTGTAACATCCCTGACCTGATTTATGCTTTAATCCTCGGTATTTTGCTTAATAAAGTTGATTAGATGATTGGTATTATTTCTTGAAAAGTAATTAAGGCTCAAGAGGAACTTATATTTCAATTTTAGTCCTTTTTGAATAATGTTGAAATGATATTTTACTTGTTTTGGACTAAAGTGCAAATTACCCAAGTTGAGGGGTTAAATTGCAAAATTGTACATGATAATATGTTCCTCATTTGTTGAAGTATCATGAGAATGAAGATGATGCAGAGGTATGGCTAGTGAAAGTCTGAGTACCAAGAAAGAGCTGATTAAACAATGTTTGTGCATTAAAACCTAGTTTTGGGGTAATGTGCAATTTACCCAAAAACTAGGGTTCAATATGCAATATAGCACTTCAAAATGGTCCCCCATGTTTCTTGACATCATTTAGAGCAAAGAAAATGAGAGGGGCGCCTCATTTGAATTATTTTATAGGAGAGAGAATCTTGATATTAAAATATTCAAGATTTATGCATAAATGGAACTTTAATTCAAATTAATGCAAAAAGAAATATATTAATTGAAGAGCCCTTCAACCAAAAGTTGAGGGATGAAATTGCAAAGAGATTGGACGAGCTTGGGCCTTGCAAAGGCACGAAAAGATCTTGAGTGAGTGGAGACTCCACTCACATTAAGTTAATAAAAAGTAATATCCACTAAAATGGGATATTAATATAATATGATTAAGGTGCTTAATTTCTTTTCCTTTAATTCTTGGATAATGATGAAGTTTTGCAAGAAAAAGAATATAGCTTTGTGTCCAAGGAGTTGAGGGGGAAAATGTGGCAGTAGTTTTGGAAATTAAAGGAATTTATTCTATTTTCTCTTTCCTTGGATTTCCTTATACATATCCCATTTTCCACCCATACATGGACTCTTTTTCGGATTTATTTCCTCTTCTTTCTTTGGCCGACCTAAAGAGAGCTTAGGAGCAGGATAAGGACGATTCCTAACCTGTTGGCAAGTTCTTGACCTTCTTTCACCTTGATTTCATGGTGAAAACCGAAAATCAATGCTTGATTTCTTGTTTTCTCCATTCGATTTCCAACTCTAGCCAACTCTTTCATCCAAAAGCTTGCAAACGGACCTTGTGCAGTTGTAAAATCTTCATCCACCATTAGAGGCGTGGATTTTGAAGCATGGAATCAGATTTAAAGGCGGGTTATATAACTTGAACCCCTTTACATTGTTATTCAACTATCAATCTTGCAATTTCGTTGATTCCTTCATCGTCTTGATTAATTGTTGGTTGAAGTTGATAATTCCATGAAATCAGAAGTACTAAGATCTACTGGGACGAAGGTACATGATGATGAAAAAATCTTGGACACTTTTCCCAAAGAAATTGTATTCCATTCGGTTTCAACAAGTTGCTCATTTGGTTTCAACAAAACCGTTTGAAAATAAACGGTTTCATCAAATTGTTTGAAACTAAACAGTTTCAAACCGTTTGGGAGAGTTGAACAGGGTTGAACGTTTGGGAAATTTGATGCTAATATTGATGGTTGATGACTCACCAATTTTGATTGATTACTTCCAAAGGGTTCATCAGTTGAAGGTTAATCAATTAGCAAACACTAATCGGGTTAAGTGATGAAATTCAATTTGGTTAACTTATATTTTTGGGTGTTTGAGCCCAAACGGTCTCAAGACCGTTTGGGAATCACCCAAACGGTCTCAAGACCATTTGGGGGTTACCCAAGACCGTTTGGAGGTCTAGGGTTAAGTATTTTTGAGTAATTGAAGGTCTAAAGATACCAAATTGAAATGCAATTGAGTGCTGATTTGGTGATCAATCCAATGATCTAAACCCTAATGAAATTTCACAAAATCCAAGGATAGGATGAGGAAAACGGTCTCAATACCATTTGGAGGTCATCCAAACGACCTCAAGACCGTTTGAAGTCAGGTCATATAAAAAATTTGATGATAATTCATTAGTTTCAATTGAATCAGTTCCACAATGTTGATCATTGATGGCTGCTCCATTTCAAAGCCCTAATTGAAGGTTCTTGAGTAGAAATCCTAGATCAATTGGGTTCAAAACCCTATTTGATGGTCTAATTGAAGGTTGATTCAATTAATTAAGTGATAGAGAAATCAGGGATTCAATTGATATTGGTTCATCCATTGGAATCATGAATCGTGTAAGGGTTGAAAGGACTTATTGGTCCATTCAGTTTTGAGATGGTTTAGACCAAACGGTCTTAAGACCATTTGAGCTCAAACGGTATCAAACTATTTGGAGACCCAAAGTGCAAACGGTTTCAATACCTATTTTGTCTAATCGGTTTCAAGAACAATTTGCTCAAATGGTTTTCTACCAATTGAATTATGAGAACTAAGATTGTTTAGGGCCTATGTAATCAGATCTTTTTGAGATGTAACATGATTTATTCCTTAGGGCATCTTGTGTAATTGAAGGTCCAATAGGGATAATCCAACTGGATACCTAATGGAATTGAATATTCAATTGGTTAATCCAATTGATCACTTAATGTGATTGAAGACTCAATTGGTCAATCCATTTGAATACCTCATATAATTGAAGGTTCAATTTATTAAACCATATGGAGACATGATGTACTTATATGATTGATACCCTTAGTGGGATTAGTCATTGATGCATAATGATATAATAATTCAATACATCATGTTAACCCTAAATGCATGTATTTGAATAAAGAATAGGCTCAATCTAATCAAGAATTGAGTAGTGGACATCCTGAGTAGGATGAGAGAGATAGATTCATACATGAATGATAGTCATGTAGCAATTAAGACTAAACATTCAATGTGATGTGATATACAATTAGGATATGATCCTTGATAAAGAGATCATAAAACCCTAATTGAGTTGATTATTGAACTCAAACCCTAATTTAGGGCAAGTTTGAGTGAAATCCTAAATTAGGAGGATGATGTGATATGAATTTAGGGTAATGACATGAGAAACCCTAATTCAAAGTATCCTGATGATATAAAACCTAATTAGGATGAATAGTAAACCCTAATTATGGGTAATTGAATATGAAACCCTAATTGGGAGGAAAGTCAAACCTAACCCTAAATTGGGTGTTATTATATGATAATCTTGATGTGATGTGAATGGTAAACCCTAATTCTAAAATAGGGTGAAAGTATGTGAAATCCTAATTCTGGGTTATATTATATAGCATGAAACTCTAACCTTGGACAATGAAATGATAAATTATTGGTCCCAATTGTGCAAAGGGAATGAGTAACCCTGATTGACATGAAATGGGAAACCCTAACCCTGGTAAGGGAATAGTGGTGTTACCCTTGAATGATATGAAACTGAAATATGATTGATATATCTGTTATCATGTATGCTAACCGTGCAAGAAGATGATGAACATATCCAGGTATGAGCTATGATGCTTTATTCATTGAAAATTATTCTTTGGGCCTTGTGTGCCATAATATACTATGTTGCTTAGCAAATGGTAACAAGAAAGTTAATGAGCCTTAAGTTCCATTTGAGATTAAAGGTGCAACAAGTATCATGTTTACCTTGGTCAAATGACTTAAAGGTGATAATTACCTGAAAAAGTGGTAACAATGCTTAGTGACGAGAAAAGGGTTTGAATACCCAGATCCATATAATTGTGGTATTGAGATTGTGAAGGGATAATAATTCTCAGTATTGAAATGAGGGACTGAGATCCCAATGTCTTATAAAGACTAAGAAATAGCTGATGAAAACAAAACATGTTTCCTTGTAGCACTTGTCCTAATAAGTTATGTTTCAAAACTTGGCTGATGCTAAAAGAATATGATAATGTACTTAATTAATCAAGTGATACTATATAATGTAGATTCCCTATCCAAAGATCCATCATCATCAGAATTAGCTGAATGGTGAAACGAGTTTTACTCGGAACACATATTTTTGAATATGTGAGGGTAATTGGGCAAATATATCATTATGCCCCATAGGAATGGCTACGGGCTATGTCCTATGTACAAGATTGGTTTCATACCATAACCCAATAAGAGTAAGGCTACGAGCCATAACTCCTCAATATAATACCAGGCATTGGCTACAGGCCATAACCCTAAAGAGACTATATGCTACAGGCTATAACTCTATAGCAAAGATGCCAATATACCCTGGCAAGCTAAGTGTAGTCTGACACATGATGTCTCTACTAAAGTAGTCTCGTACTAACCGAGACAGATGAAGTCATGGAATCTGGCTCTCCCATTGACCTTGTGTGGTACCGATGCTTTACGTAATCGTGGTCGGTTGGGGTATGAGCAGTATATCTCATCTCCTCAGGGCATAAGTTTAAGAATGTTTGTAAAATGTAATCACTCACATAGCGTATTTGCATAAAACTGAAATACGAGAATCACTGGTTGATATTATTCTACTTAGCATGTTCTAGATACATAAATGTTATATATATGTTCTTCAACTCTTTATTGAATAAGAGACATGCTGCTTTAACAAGTTTTAGATTAAATGCTTGAATATAAATGTTGTTCTAATCTACATAGATATTACATTATCTGCGTTGAATACATGATTCCACTGTTCAATTTATTTCTATTAAACTATAATAACAATGTTTTCGGCGGAGAGTTATATCTCTCTCTAGGGCAATTTTATAATTGTCTCACCTCTATGGAATCCAATATTTTTAGGTGGACGCGGACGAGGTAGAGACAAAAACCTCATAATAAGGGAAGGACAGTAGCAACATCAGTAATAAGGATAACAGTAGATCCTAAGGTGGAGATACTGGTCAAGGCTTGTATATATGTAAATAGAGTCCTATGTGTCGTCTCTGTACTCTAAGGTCCTAAGAATCAGTAATAATGTTTTTATAATCGATCTGAGATTTTGGCATGATGCCTCAAGGATTTTGTTACTTGAGCTTTTGATAAAGCAAATGATGTATATATTCCTTGAGAAGTAATGGTACAGAGAATGTACTATGTGAACCAGGATGTGAATGTAATATGATGGTTCTTGTTGAAAGAGTTTTCCTGAGAATGGATCTCTTTGCAAAACATTTTTATTTTTAGTAATCCGATGTTATTGATCGCTTCGGCATTTAGTTAATCTGGTTTTTGTGAATCATTCGCCACATATATAATCTCCATTATTTGATCTGAGTCTAGCATATAATCATGATGTAGACATTTAGCAAGAAATGTTAGAGTTTTCAACAAGATTACAGTTTGAAATAATATAAGAAAACTCTGTATTAACATAATAAGAGAGAGACAAGTTATTATCATCTAACTATATAGTAACAAGTAAGCATAATGGTTTCATGTCAAACTAGATGCTTTTATGAGAAGATATATATTTTATGGGCATTTTGATAATAGTCGAGCTATTTATAATTTATATTTGTCGATTAGAGAAAGGGTTTTGATTTTGTCTATATGAAATATGAAATTCTATTTTGATCCACTGGGTTTCTTTTCTTCCTTCCAACCAAAGCAATGAATAATAAGATTTAGACATTGAACATGATTTCTCTTTGTTTTTAGGGCCCATTTTCCTGTAGTAAAAAGCCACTTTCGTCACCCGGATCATTTAGTTATGAGATAATGAGGATGAATAGTTAATGTCTAGAGAATTATATTACTCAAAGATGTATGTTGTCAAGTTACTAACCTTGTGGATGATACCATAAGGATGTTAAGAATACATGTACATATCCTGATTATGTCCCTAATCGGTTGTTATTATGGAAGGTTGATAGGCAACAATAACACATAAGATTAGAGTGTGAGTTGGTTGATGACTAAATCTCATCAGCCGTGATATGGAAATATAAAACCAAGTGCAGAAATACATGTTAGGGAACAGTGTATCAAAGAAACCCACCTTTAGAGTGACAAATGGTTTTATGGTCACAATCATCTCTCATAATGAAGGTGGTAATTGTAATTCTTAGACATGAAAGCATTACACTCATCACATGTCATTGGGTATGCTTTGACATCATCAAATGTAGTCCTAAAACATGGGTTATTATAATGGTGATGATTGGGTGACTTTAACACATGAATATAGACTGTGAGTGATAGATATGGGATTTGTCCCTCCTACTGGAGTATGATATCCTGGCCACTTGATAAACGAGACTAAGAAATGCATGTGCATGCACATGTGAATCAATATATGATATTGAGGCCACATTATTTCAGACAGTCTGCTCATTGGTTCAAGAAACATGGATTGAACATTGAGAGAGAAAGAGGGAACGAGGGTGAATCTCCCTCCAGTGCCTATGTGAGGGCTAGGAAACCATAGGGTTAGATTCAATACAACATATAGAAGACATCAAGTCATCATTGGATAGTAGAGGAGGTGAGAAGAAAGAAACACGATGGTCAAACAACATGATTATAACCAAAAGTTGGAAAAGCAGGCACAAACTAGGGAACACTAGAGGTTGAAAGAGCTTCGTGACCCTTCTAGGAGTCATGTGCAAGATTTGTGTCAGTGAAACTATGTAGGATGATGCATGGTGCAGGTCGTCGAAGTCATTGTATGTGGCGCAATGGGGGAGTTTTGTTGGCATGGCAATCTGATCCTTTGTGATTCCTCAAAATGGTGTAGAAGGCTTGGCTGATGACCAATGATAGTGAAGGCACAATTAATTGAAAGGGGGATTCCATAGGAGTGAGCTGACTTCTCTACTTCAGGTTAGAAGAGGTGGATTTGGGTGGCGAGCATGGAAGCTCATGGTAAAAAATTGAAGCATCATTAGGTCTAAAGAAGGGTTCATGGAGCTACTAATCTCTTTAAATAGAAGTTTTGAGGAGTAGGGTTAGATGTAGGGTTCCTGTCTGTCAAGCAGAGTCAACTACCATTTGGGCATTTTGAAAATCCTATCTTTCAAGTAGATATTTGGAGTCAAATGCAACAAATTTGAACGACTTTAGATGAGAGACGAGAGAGAAACACTAGATCAAAGATATGAAGAATTTTTCTTTTGTCTCAGCTATAGGATTTGGGTGGGAAAGTCTGTGTCATCTCTTCCCGCGGTTCTAGATCTAGGTTGGGGCCCATGTTCGACTAGGTTAGGAATAAAAGCCATTTTTAAGTCTAAAATTGGTATTTCTTGCGTAATTCTCAACTCCCAATTTGTGAATCCAAAACATGTGATATATTAGATAGAGATTCATTAAGATCTTATCTATCAATATAAAATGTTGAAGGTCCAAATGATCAAGTTTGAGTCCTGAATAAAATCAATCGATAAATAACATAATTTGGCTAAATTGAATGTGACAAGTTACATCTTAGGAATCACAATCGAATTTTTGGTGTCAAAATTATTCAATGATAATAAGAGTGTTGAAGTGATGTCAATTGAAAAATACTTGATAATAGTATGGAATAAGTTTAATTCATAAATGAAAAAAAAATCCACTTCATCACATGCTTTCGGTCCTTAAAAGGAATTTTGTCCTCAGAATTTGAATAATCCATCAATCAAAATTTAGATTTAGTATCACATATCATAACCAGCTTGGTATCAACACCATTTCATAATTTAGCAATCGAGAATCAATGTCAAAGCTTAGTCACATTGTTCATGTATTAGGAAAGATCATCACTTGAGCCACAAATTGGAGAGATCAGATTTTAGTTTAAACAAATAGTGTTCTCGAATCAAGAGTACAACATGACTTTCAATCCCAATATTTTAGGTTTCTAGCTTATGCATTAGCCTATATGAGAATATACATCCATGATTGAGATTTCTTATTTCAAAAATTGGAGGCAAATGTTAATTTCAAAATCATGATTTCATGCTCAAAATCAATGGAAGGTCCCACCCTAGTCCTCATGAGATATAAACCCTAAGTCATAAATTGAGAGAGTCAACATAGTCATCATTTTAAAGTGTTCAAAATTTGGGATTATGAAAATGAATAATCATATATTGAGTATGATCTCAAGATCTAAACAGTGTGATCATATGATTTGAATCATTATTGAGATTGCTAATCATGAGTTATATTTTCATTAATTAATATCAAGAGTTGAGATTTTTGGACATCAAAAATCATAGGTCCAAAAATTGAAGATAGGGTTTAGATTTTTATTTTAGAACTTAGGAGTGATGATTCATCCCTATGAAGAAATTGAGAAAAATTCAAGCAACATTTGAATATTTCATTATCATGGTATTCAAGGTTGATGAATGATCTAGACCAGGTTCTTTCTAGGAAGTCCACCATAAGATATAGTCAACATTGTCATATTTCAAGATCATCATTAAATCCTGATTCAATATCAGGTATCATATCATTATGGATTTAACCTATTAGACTTAGGCCAAGCAATCAGAATCGAGTGAAGGGGTTTACCTTTCCAAACTTTAAATAATCAACAAGGTGAGAAATTTAAAGTTACTCATAATATGGATTGACCTAGGTTAGGGGTGTCATGAATCAAATACTTCCCTAATCTATCACATAAGTATTCATTAGTCATGAGAAATCAAGAATATCCAAGTAGGGAGGGTATCAATTATCAAGTCATATTACACGAGATCATATAAACAACATTCAAGATTATAATAGCGTAGCCATGTCCATATTTTGAAAGATTGAGGTCATAATTGCATTATCTTTCTTTCATGATGAAGGTAATGATATACTTTTTAAATGGAGGAGTTATAGTGGGAACTTGAAAAATCATAGGATAATAGTGCAATTTGAGATCCATATTCATAATATCATTCATAATCGAGATTACAAACAAGCATCAAGATCAATAGGGAAAATGCCTTTTGTATAAAAATATTATGTCATAATTTAGAGAGTCCTAATGCATAGTGGTTTGATGGCATGATCATTATATGTATATAATAAGGGAAGAGTTTTCTGAACTATGTATGAGGTTTAATCAACAATAGGAAAACATGGACTTAACTGAATAGGGACCTCATCAACCATCAGGTGTAAGGTATAAATCCTCCTTATTTCACCATATCAAGATTATTATCATCTACCTCAAACATAGGAAGCATGTAGTATAGTTATGGTGAAATTGAGTTTACATGACATGTGGGGTCATATCCTAGTACTTGGTTTCAAAATTAATTTCATTGATCAAAATCCAGTTTTCAAATCAAAGTCAGATCATGGCTTCATCATCTTAGTCAACTTTCATGATTTCAAATGAATTTCAATTTCCTCATGTATAAGATACCCATAATTGAGAAATCATGTGGTATATAGTAATGAGAGGAGGACTACATGAGGAGATGAGAACACTAACTAATCATAATCTACTTGGGTGGCATAGGGTAGTCTTTAAATTAGAGATGATATGCTAGAAGACTCTCTAGGGTTTTAGGGAATTCTTTCAGTTCATTTTGGATTGAGATAGGCTAGGTGGAGCAGGGGAACCTCATCCACTATACAAATGGAATGGAGAAATTAATGCCAGAACCCTTTATGCTCTTTCTAGACACCTCAGTTTCACCATAGTGAACTTTAGGATTTTCCCTTGGTTTAGGCATTAGAAATAGTATATCATTAATGCATGAGAAGTGTGTGGTGGATTTAATATCAACTGTCATAGAACCATTCTTACTCCCATCCCAATCCTACTACCCAGGTAAGAAGTGTTAAAGGGATTAGAGCGCCAATCTTTGAGTGGCCCAAAAATCACACACATAGTTTATGAAAAAATAAATAACATTTCATTTGTTTAAAGGAACTATGGATTCTATTACATCAGGGGCCCAAATGCAAAAAGAAAAGAAAAGATTACAAGATAAGAAGGTACAACTAGATACTACATTCCCTTTACATACAATTCCACGTGATGAGCATTCTTTATTCTAGAAGATATTGACAATATGTGGTAGTCATCATGTATCAAGTCACCAAGCCTTCATGCCTAATATCAGGTAAACCAATATGCAATCAATACAATTGCATTGGTACACTTTGAAAAGAACAATATTGAACAATTGGAAACTCTTATAGAAAAATATTTTACTTGCCAAGACTTATAAGCTGAAAATTCAATGAGATATTCAAATATTCATTTCTATTTTGAGAAATTAATTTTTTATTAAGAATTTCCCCATTATGCTGAACAACATGCATGCATCTATGTATGGCACCATCACCCCAACAAGATGGGAGAGGTATCATGTTGTACAAGTTCCACCCTCAAATATGAGGAGGTCACATGCACCCATATCAATATCATTATTGTAGGTAGTCATAAGGGGCATTATCATTTATGTTCAAGTATTTACAAGAACACACATACAAATCAAAAGATTACTCAATACAGTCATTTTAGCTCAAACAAGTACATAGCCAAGATTTTTCAAACAAGAGTACATACAAGAATATTCAATACCACTACTCTATTCAAAGAGTAACTAATATAAAAGCATACCTCTTGGATTCAAATAAGAGTATTATCAAAATGCAAACAAGCTTATTAGACCCAAGAGTTCATATCATATCCTAGATTGATATAAATCATTTGTCAAGATCTTGGAAAAATACAAGTAATATGTCTTATATGCAAGATTAGGGTCTTAATTTCCTACGTCCCTAAGGTGATCATTCATCATACTATTCTAAGATTCCATCATCTATATCAATATCTAGTATGTACAAGGATTAATGATCCACTCAAGTCATTTAAGAAATCAAGACCTAACTATCAATATGTACATTATTTTCATAAAGAAAGATTATGGTCATTATAAGTCATAATTGAATGATCAAAATCAATTGGGGTCATAGAAGATTCTAGAGTTACAATGGGTACATAGACCGGGGATCGCTACAAATTTTCTAATAATCAAGAATTAATGATCACTAGAGAATTAATTATCTACATCTCATAATAAGCTATACTATGATCTAATAGTAATTGAGTGAGATCTAATCTCCAATATTTGATCTGAGTCTAGCACATAATCATGATGTAGACATTTAGCAAGCAATGTCAGAGTTTTTAGCAAGATTAGGGTTTGAAATAATATAAGAAAACTCCTTATTAACATAATAAGAGAGAGACAAGTTATTATCATCAAACTATACAGTAACAAGGAAGCATAATGGTTTCATGTCAAACTATATGTTTTTATGAGAAGATATATATTTTATGAGCGTTTTTATAATAGTCGAGCTATTTATAATTGATATTTGCCAGTTAGAGAAAGGGTTATGATTTTTTCTATATCAAATATCAAATTCTATTTTGATCCACTAGGTTTCTTTTCTTCCTTCCAACCAAAGTAATGAATAATAAGATTTAGACATTGAACATGATTTCTCTTTGTTTTTAGGGCCCATTTTACTGTAGTAAAAAGCCACTTTTGTCACCTGGATCATTTAGTTATGAGATAATGAGGATGCATAGTTAATGTCTAGAGAATTATATTACTCAAAGATGTATGTTGTCAAGTTACTAATCTTGTGGATGATACCATAAGGATGTTAAGAGTACATGTACATATTCTGATTATGTCCCTAATCAATTGTTATTATGGAAGGTTGATAGACAACAATAACACATAAGACCAGAGTGTGAGTTTCTTGATGACTAAATCTCATTAGCCATGATATGGAAATATAAAACCAAGCACACAAATACATGTTAGGGAACAATGTATCAAAGAGACCCACCTTTAGAGTGAAAAATGGTTTTATGATCACAATCATATCTCATAATGAAGGTGGCAATTGTGATTCTTAGACATGAAATCATTACACTCGTCACATGTCGATGGATACGCTTTGACATCATCAAATGTAGCCCTAAAACATGGGTTGTTATAACGGTGATGATTGGGTGACTTTAATACATGAATATAGACTGTGAGTGATAGATATGGGATTTGTCCCTCGTACTAGAGTATGATATCCTAGCCACATGATAAGCGAGATTGAGAAACGCATGTGCATGTACATGTGAACCAATATATGATATTGAGGCCACATTATCTCAAACAGTCTGCTCATTGGTTCAAGAAACATGGATTGAACATTGAGAGGATGAACTTCCTTGCCTCGAGTTCATCTTGGATATTATAGACAAAGAAATTATATAATCGATGCAACACCATACACATATTATAGGTTGAAGTTGTTCTCCAACTTTCCATTCACTTGGGTAGAACTGATGTGCGACTAGACATCACTCTTTGCTTTCGATGTCATAAGCTAATTATGAACATTCACTGCCACAGTGATAGGGGACCTATAGATTCACACACATAGGAACTCATCTAGAAGATGAGTTTGATCTTGAACGACAATTGTATTGATTGCAAAAGTATTTAGGTATTCACTTCTTGAGATTGATTATTTGATTGACTGACCAGGTCTGCCAGACGACCCTCTCATTGGGGGAGATGGTCATTTGGGAAGCTAGATGGGTGTCTCAAGAAATTGTGATGGCTGTTTGGGGGTCAGTTAATCGAAGATCTATTTGTCTAAGTTATACCCTTAAACTAACCATTTCAATATGATTGAACTGATCAGTTCAACTGATCTCACTAGATGACCTTCTGGGTGAGTGAGAGAGGCATCTCACTTGGGTGATATGGCCCGATTGTGCTGAATGAAGAATCATGATATTTCCCAAGTAGTTTTGATTGCATATACTTGGAGAGAAAGTAAAATTAATATGTATATTAATTGAAATCAAAATTGCCAAATTGGTGTGCAATTGGGAAACTGCCAAATGACCGTCTGGGTGTGTGAAATGGCCGTTTCAGCTATCAAAGGTTGTGAAAGTTCAAGTTTGAGAGTACTGGGGTCTTCATCTATAAAAGGAGGAGTACTGGGGGCTTCCCAAGACACAACACAGACAACTATTGTCCTCTCTGGTTGTGGTAACCAAGAGAGCCTAGACAAGTCCTACCTGACATGGAGGGATAGCCAAAGGGAGAGAACAATTGATAGTTGTTGTTATGGGAGAGCAGGTTGGTGATTAGTACACCAACAAGAGGAAAAACTCCTTCCTGTCCATTCTTGGTGAATGACATGAGTTCTAGTTGGTCTATGTGGAATATTCTAGAATCATGAGTCCTTTGGATACTACTCAGAGAGCAAAGTCAACCTACAGTCTATGGAGAGACCACTGAAGTCACTACAGAGGTTGCATAGACAACTTCTCATGGTGAAGACCAGGAACTACACAACCACTGTCCAATAGCAACTTGTTAGTAGTTGCAAAGAAGCAAGTTTTGTCTCTATACTTGCTACATGATCAGGTATAACTCGCTAAAACTGTACTTCCTCTTTCATAGTAGTTGATGTGATATTGTTGTTATGGTAATACATATAGATAATTTTTTTGATTCAGTTGCTATACCATGTGCCTATATTTCCCAACAGGTTCCATGTTTAATGTCATTTTTCATCATAATTCAAATGTAAGCACATGCATGTTTTTAGCATACTTGATTACATTAAATACAATAATATTAACATGCAAATTCATATTTTATACTTACTTAAGATTCCATCTTTTAGTATATTAGATGGACTGGGAGAAACAATAAGGTTTTCATGTATCATGTAGGTAGTAAATGCATTAGATGTATATACCCATGTTTACAAATAATGGAAAAGACTCTACTTCTTGATGAGGTACATAAAATCTACTAGCTTTACTCCCTCAAAGTTTAGTTTGAGATCTAATCTAAGATTGCATCCACAATCTCCTGAATAGATCAAATCTTTACTTCAAGAAAGCTCCAGAAATCCTTCTTCTGTTATCCTAGGCAAGATAGGGCGGAGGGATGAACAAAATAGGGTTTAGAACTAGGTCTAACCATAGGAAAGGAAGCTACCACACACATATCTCATGGTAAAATATGATGGAAAACCATTAAAAAATAAGATCATGAAATTTCTTACATCAATCTGACTGCAACAAGGTCCAACAAATGTAAGAACAGTCCCCGATCCCTAAGGAAGAAGAAAGTAAGAAGGAGAAAAATCTCTTCAGTTGATGGAAGACATGGGCTTCATCAATTTTCATCAACTAAAGATGAGAGCTGACTACATTGGTTTCATCTTTCAACTATGTAAGCAACAAGAGTTAAGGAGGAGGAAGCTTAGGGTAGTTATAGGCTAGCTTCCACATAACTAGTGACCTTAGATTGTCACTAGAAGATGGTATCATTCTCTTCATCACTCAGAGATGAGATGAATTTCATCATAGATTTGACCAAGTTTTCATAGATAGATGGCCCCCAGATCTCCTGCTCTCCCATATTAATGGAAAAGTAGTGATTTCCAAACCTTATAATTCCCTCTGTAAGAAACACGCATAAACCTTAGTAAGTAAATTAAATATCAGCCCTGATGAAATTTTGGTGGCTATCATTTCCTATTATTCTATGCCATGGACACACACCATGCATGGCTCCAACAATTGACAACATATCACCCACCGATGAAAACTCAATCACTAGTAAAGACGAAACAATCATCATTTGATTCTTAGGAATCCACCTCAACTAATGAAAATGGACGGTGGTTTCTAAAGAAACCAAGACCCATTAAGCAAATACCAAACAGATAGATAAGATAAGAGAAAAGTATGATATGTGCACATTACAAAAAAAGACCTCAAAGAATAGTGAGATTCCACATTAAGAAACAAAGGATGCATCAAAAAATATTATATATTTATAATAGATGTGTGATTATGGTATCCAAGTACATAATTAAGATATAAATATGTAGTAAGGGTTGATCCAGTCAGGGGTATTGAATGATTGTAGTATGATTTTTGATGTTGAAACTACTATTACTACATCATCAAAATTTTCACTTAGTAAAACTACCAAAATACCTTAGTTTTTGTTGATCCAGTCTTTTTCCATGCTCAAACTCATATTGCATTGTATTTTCCCTATCAACATCTCTTATAAACACAAAAAGGTAGAGACCATGTTCCTCATATCCATAATGGATGTTATATGTTGCAACCTATATTCATCCCATCCTCAAAATGTTTATTTATCTTGTTATTTGTAGGTTATAACTGAGAATAGAACTATGTAGATCCATGAAATATATTTTTTACTCCTTTATGGACAAATTACTCTATCACATGTTCTCAAGCTTCCTCGTATTATCCAATAGGTATGACTATGGGATAAGCCTACATCCAAACTCCATTGTAAAGTTAGTCCAGATGTTATATACCAAACATCTTCTCCATTTCAATGCCATTCTTTGTTAATCCCTTCCCTTTAAGATACATATTGCATTATTGATCTTGTCCTCCTCCATTGTGTCCAAGATCCTAATGGCCTAGTAAAAGATTTGTTAGCCCTAGATCCACATCCATAAGGTTTGTTGTGCCGACATAATCCATCACTCCCACTCTCTTCAACTATGTATATATCTTTCATGAACTCTTGGAAGACTGGGAATGTGGTGGTGGTGCATGTTCTTCAGGGATAGACATATTGTCTATGATATGCATGAAGGTAGACATCAAGTGCCTCAACATAACCTAGATTTTTGGGTCAATTCTAGCATTCAATGGAACAAGTACAGGTTGTGTAAGCCCTTCCTGAGGACCTGTCTTCTCTATTACCCTTTACCATTCCTCAACAATAGGTGCCCCAATCAACTATCTACTTGACCTCCACATCATCCTTGGTGATTAGATATGAATAACATTTCAGAACAGACATAAAATTATATGTCCCATCAACTCTAGTCTAACATAGGATCTGATAATAAAAAATTCAAAAATCAACACTTGAATCATTGTCGAAGAGAAACCAAAGGATGAATGACCACATACCCAAGGAGATAAAATTATGAAACCAAAAAGGTGACCGAATCATAACTAATATGATCCACTAGGACATGTAGGAACATTCTCAATTAATGTTTCCAATACGATACTCATATATAACCATAAATATAGGTCCATGCATTTCTATATTAGCAACACTTCTACATAAAAAAGATACAACATCAGTCATTTTAGGCATACAACGTCAGTTCCCAACCAACGAACAAGTGGGTAATGCTAAAACTCAAGCCATTCTTAGTCGATTCAGGTAATCGATGACAATACTTTTTGTCATCAGCTCCATGTTACCACAAAACTAACGATGGAACACATAGTGGGAAATGAATTTGTGGTCTCCTTTGACCTTTCAGCATCGGTTATATGAAAAACAACAAATGCCTTTAAGAAAACCTATGATAGTTCCTCATCATTTGGGTAATGAGGTATAACTAACGTTGAATATCTTGAAGTCAATTTTATCAGTGAATCAATAGAGAAAATTTTCAGTATACCCTGTTGGTTTGTTGTAAATAACCAACGTAGAACGTATATGTAGTCAGTTATTCACAAATAACCAAAGAGAAATGCCTATTTTTTATAGTAGGTTTGTAGACCTAGGTTTGGGTACTAGCATGTCTGTTACCTGTAGTTCTTCAAAACTCAAAGCTCTGAAGAACTGCAGGCCTTTGCAAGCATCACAGCTAAACAACAAGATGACAAACCACTAGAAGAAAGATATATATATATATATATATATATATATATATATATATATATATATATATATATATATATATATATATATATATATATATACAAAATATCACATTCATTTGATACAATAGGCACACACATGGTCAATTGATTCATTTCCCAGGTTAATCGATTCATTTCTCAACTAAATTGATTCATTTCTTAGCTAGACATTCAATTTTGTACCTGTTCATGTAGTTCATTGAGCCGCTCCAACATATAGGATCCAGTTCTATCTAAAATTTGCAAAGCAAATGAGACTTCCAATTAGATTTTATTCTTTGTATGTATAATCAAATGAGACTACTTCATTAACATGATCCAAGATTAATTGGAATACCCTCTATAAATATTTGATCTGGTGTGTGTGCATGCCAATTTTCTTCATGTACAACATCACATAATATGCACACGCCTCATCATTATTTGTATAGGGCTATGCATATTTACAATTACATAAATAAATGTAATTAATCAAAGTTGGTAATAATATATGAAATTGGAATGAGAAGACTACATCAACACTCTTAGAAGTTATTGATTTCTTTTTCTTATCTACTTTTCCTCCGCCACTACGGAATGGTTTCCCACCCTTATAAGTTAAATTAATAGATATGTTGCATTATTAAAATGCCATATGATGCAAAAATCAAAAAATATGTTGACCACTAAAAAAACTATACTTACGCATGAATCACCAATTTTATTGGGTTTCCCTCATTTGGTTCCAGTTTTATACCCAAAGTATCAAAGAAATACACATTCTCAGTCTCAGGAACAATCACTAACAACTTTCAATGCTTATTTCTGAGTGAATAGAAGGCAAATAAAATAAAAATTAAATTCTACAATAAATTATATTCATAAGTTAGACATATAAACAACAAGCCAAAAAATACACAATGTTGAAGGAAGCTATGATCACGGTCTTGGAAGCACAAAAAACTACATCGTGGTAGTTGCATAATCTTTGACATCACTAGGATATCTACGTACATCACTAATCAATGATTACATTAGAAATGCCACATTTTTTATTCAGAACTTAACAGTCCCACGATAAAAATGACCACAATATATATATACACACAATACTCAGTTAATAGATAGGAAACAATTTCAAAAAATGTATTCTCCACATATGACGGGACATTCAGACTCACCATATCCAAAGTTATATCATTGATGTGTTCAATCATTGATACTAAAATAGCACAAAGACATATTTCAACATTATAATAGTGCCACGATCTATACCGACCATCTCCTCCCCAAGGATGATCATCATGGTATCTGATTGGTCTATATTATCCAAACATCTTGTCAACGCCTTGCAGTTGGGGCCTAAGGAATCAAACAACTCATATGGAATAAAATGTGGGGCCAAAGGCTTCAGAACCCTAGGGGGCTTCTTATCTGTTGTGGGTTGCATGTATGCATTCTTATATTATATTTATATTATTTATATAAATTTAAATATACATTTTCCATACCTCGAGAAATATAAGGAGTTGTTTGGGCCACCCAGTAAAGCCACCTTCTACCTCTCTGACTGTGATGGCATCCATGTGCTCGTATGGGAGAGGCATGTCTCTCATTTCTGGAATGAAACATATGATTCTCTCACAAACATGACCAACGAGAAGGAGAATACCATGAACTACATCATTTACAGAAGCCTCATCATCCACCACAATGTTGTATGATGGAAACTTGATAGCAAGATGGAATTGTTTGGCCACCTACAATTTTATGAAATAAAAATTTAACGTCACACACAAATATTGACTTGGAAGATTATTTTATCACAATGCATACATAAATTTATTTCAATTAAATCTTACCCCGAATGCGCCTTTCAGGTCTAAAGGAATACTCCCAATACGCTCCATGGGCGTGTGATGATGTATAGGTTTTATGATTGTTTCTTGCACTATCTGAGAAGCCTTGAAATTCTACAAGGATGCATCTATCAAACTCTACACATACGAGTGGTCCACTTAGCCTTTCTTGGAAGATTTACACTTTTTTGGGAGGCGCACCAAAAAAGATTTTATCTCATACCTAGCTCCAGCGACTCTAACACGTCTAGGATGCTCTTATATCCCTACAACAACCATCAATTCAACTTGTGTGCCTTGAGGGGTTACCTTACCCTCCTTTATTTGCTCACAAAATCTCCGACTATTCATCACCAAAACTAACTAATTAGTAAAACTTAACAATCCAATAAAAAAGGACATGTACATATTGTGAGACCAAGAAATTTACAATTTTTTAAGTTGCCTCCTATGTTGCTTGGACGAGGATTTCTTAGTTTATTTTTCTTTCAGGCATCCACTCGATATAGAGAGGAAACCATCTGAGGAACTATAAGACTCATCAATGGAGGAGTTGAAGTAGAAGTCACTTTCTCTTTCTCTCTCATCTGGTGGTGTTTAAAATAACCATCTGAATCCAATCGGTGGTTGTTCATATTCTTGTCACACCTATCTTGTTGAGCGTCTTGAACGTCCTCATTAATTCAATAAAGAAATATTATTAAGTAAGCATAAAAAATCATTAAAATGTAATTAATTCAAAAGAAATATTATTAAATAACCATAAGAAATAATAAAAATCTATTTAGTTCTATATCTTGAATGCATCTATTTTTTGTCGTTCAGCATACTCCTTCCAATCATCTTTATCAATATAGTTCCATCATTTGAGAGTGGGATCCTGATCCTTGTTGTCTCCAAATATGTAGTCTCTTGTGAGGATTGTCTACCAATATCTATGTCTTCTCCCAATGAGCTGCATAACAAACTTGCAATACAGCTTTTCATCAAGTTCATACCTCCCTCAAAAGATTCAATTCAATACTATTTAGAAATGTCAAAAAAAGAATAGGAAAAGACTATAAAAATATAAATGAAATTGTCTCACCTCTAACTCCCTCCAGATGAGATCATCGTTGGCCACAATCACTTGTCTCCAATCCTCAATAAGGAGATGCACCTTGCTTCGACCAATGACCTCACAATTACTGACAAAATCTTTAGTAATCGACATGCCTGATTCATTAAATTCAATGACACCCTTCCTCCCTTGCCTATTTGTGAAAATTTCATCACAATTATCCCTCTGTTCCATTTTATTTATCAAAACTGTCAACACCCTAGTCAGGAT